>NQII01004216.1:99081-168028 GCA_002778355.1 Clitarchus hookeri
TATATATATATATATATATATATATATATATATATATAACTTAATTTATAACTTAATTTATAACTATACAGCAAAGTCGCCTTGTTCTTTGTGAGACTACCATTTTAAATATTATTATATCTATAACGAAACAATTAATTCGGAACAGGACCAGTAATTTTGCGAAATGTTTTCTTAGATATTAAATGAATAACTCTGTTAAAATTAGTTAATTAACACTGTAATTTTATTAAGTTTTCATGTCTTGATGAAATAAAACTCGCCGTAATTAGCGACACCGACGTGCTGCCAGGAAGCCACGTTGTTGTGCTAGCCATGGCACTCGGTTGCATCCTGAACGGGAATGAGTTAATTTTAGAATCGCCTGCTTTTAGACTTTCAGTGGTTACGGCAGGTCTGGAGTTCAAGACTCTCGCGTCTGACAAGTTGCCGTAAACCTAACTGCAACACTTCAAACGTAATAAGTCTACTAAGCAAGAACTTATACGAGCTATATACTTCAAGAAACATACAAATATTTATACATGCGCCAGATCGCCTGCAGGAAAAAAAAAGAGAAACCTTCCAAGTTCCTGTATTTCAGATTCAATGCAATGAAATTTTTTACTATTCACGGCAGTAGAAATGTAAATTAATAGGTCGGATAGCCTTTCAAGTGTTGCGAATAAAAATAAAAATTGTGTTTCACATCTGCAAGTCATTCTGAAGTTAATTTTTTTTCAAAACACAGTCATTAAATGGTGATTTTGACAGATAACGTTGCAGAAACTATAATGGAACAAAGGTCCATTTTTAAAACTTCACCAATGTTTAGTGCACAGACAAACTATCAGTATTTCGCAAAAATATAAGGTAGTGGTATGATATGTCCCAACACATTCAAAGAGTCTGCCTAACGGTTCTCGGTTCTGTTAATGAATACTATTGTGCATTATGGCTTTCGTCCGCCTATATGTGGCAGACCAAAACTGTCAGGTTTTCTATTGTAATTTCATTTTTTTTTTCAAGTGAAAAGAAGATAACAAGTTTGTTTCAGAGATGTATAGTAAAAAAAACTAACACTGTCGAGAATTTTTTAAGTATTACAGTGACTTATAATTTATTACTTCGACATGAAGGACAAGGTCACCGTTTGAAGCCTCACGGTTGGTGCATGACAAATATGCACGATATTTAAGTATCTTATTCGTACAGGCGACAGGGAGTTAAATTATCCCGGAAATGTCGCCCTTAGCGCTCCCAATGCTTTGGTGACTCGAAACTTTCAAATATATCCGGATCTTTCAGAAGCCATGATACAAGTTCTGAGGCTGCTAGTATGTTCACATAGGTTTTCCCCACATAAAGGTTGTTTCTTTAATATATAGTAACACATTTGTAAACGACAATCTAACAATACTTCATCTAGACACTTTTTTTCAGATATTAATTTCACGATGTGGCCTTAGGGACCACTGTGCAGTAATTAAAGTAATTTAATTTATATTATCGTTATAAAAATTGTTAAGAAACCTGACTGGTTTTATGCATAAGCTTCAAAAATGCTTGTATGCCGTAACAAGCGAGTATATAGCTGATAATAATTAAATACTTCCGAAATCCACATTTGAGAAATGGTCCTTTCTCATATCTGCACCCACACGCGTCTTATTGAAAGCTTAATATGTTTTAATAAATTCGTATTGAAAATAGATTATTTTTTATGTGCTCTAAAGGAATTGAGTGTAAATACACGCATGTTGATAACGTTACCTCAAAGTCAGTTGATGGTCGCGTGATTACTACAGTCATCAGCTTCACAGGTAATGAAAGCACGACTCCCGTAAGTGCTGAAAGGACGGTGAATTAATTACACGCTGCTGTTCAAGGTTAATAAAGCACGTTTGAGATTACCGTTTCAAAAATATCATTGCTCCCATACTTGCATATATTCTACCAAGCACATTGAGAGGCATGCGCCCAGTACATATTATAGCGACAGAGGGAAAGTAGTTCCATGTATTAGCGTTTAATTATAATAAACATTTGTAAATACTGAAACCATTTTTTTTACTTCTGTGTTTTTAATGTAAATGCATGTAAGAATTCGCAAATTTGTAAAATATTTACTTTTATAAAAAAATTCAAATGTTCTCTTGACCAATGCATACATGAAGTACTGAGGCCCTCAGTAACGTTACCTGTAGGCTGCATATGGCGGAACAATACGCAACGTGCATACATGAATACGTTAAGCAGGGACTTCAGAATTGCTTAGTTGTGGGTGAGCAGCCTGTGCGTGTCGTTAAGAGCGATGCATACTGTCTCTGAAGTGACGGAGTTCAAATGAGAAATCAACGTCAAAGAAATTCCTTCTCAATGCATCTATTTAAAATATAACTGTTTCAAAGGTAAAAAAAAAAAAAAAAATTAAAAGCGAATTTCTCAGAGAATAAAATTTTGTTTATTTTTAGGTTAATATTTTTTCGTGAAATGTAAACTTGAACGTTAAATTTTAGAAAAAAAATTAAATGTAAACATTTGCAAAATTTTATAACAATCCAGTATTATTTTAAAAATGTTTAACTGGATAGAATAATTTTTGTTTGGAACTGTTATAAGTTATTTAAAATGGACGTACTGTAAAGGAATTTCTCTAACACTGATTTAAACCCAGTGACTGCAGGCTTTGTATACAGTCAAGGTGAAGTAGAGAGAGCGCTATAGAGACTCACCGGAGCGACGCGCGTAGTTGAGCCGCTGCTTGAGGTGACACAGAACCGACTGGCCGTCTCCAGGCAGACTCCTCCCCTAGACTACGCCAGCACCGCCTAGCGGCCAGCACCACAAACACCGACCAGTCTCCATGCACGGGCGGCGTTACCCCGGCTACACGCAAACACACCCCAGCCTCTTCCTCCTTAAGGGCGTCTGTCGCCTGCTTGGAGGTTCGTAGCGGGTTTCCCGCAGGGAGGGGCGGGGGCGATAAGGGCGGCACTGACACGCGCGCCTCATATCCCTTCGCTCTTACGCGCTAGGCGCTCAACTGGCGTGCAGTGTTCTCGACGTGCCGCGTCTAACTATAGGTAGCGGCAGTGAGCTGTCGAGACAAGATACAGTCCAAAGCACTGCAGTGTCGTCCAGCTTCTTTAATCGGCTAAAAAAAAATGTTCTGGCCCGTGTTAACCGTTTGCGCACGAATCACGGAGGTCCAGTGTCGGAGTTACTTCGTCCTGAGTGGCTTGGTCAAAGACGGACACGGCACCAGCAGCCAATGGAGGTATAACAACAGCTGAGGTGTGTATATGGTATTGAAGACTACTGTGCGCTCCGATTTTTACGCGAAAAGTCACTGGCCCTACCGATCGGACTTTAAGCGGTGAGCCTATCATTTTATCGGTGGGAAGTCTGTAGCAAAGTATTAATCTTGGGATGGTTATATTCGTATGGTGACGACTTGTTCGAGAATGTCGCAGGACATGCATCTCCAAGCGGCCGGAACTGAACTCGACTAACACGCGAGAACTCACGCTCAAGTAGGTGTGGGGACTCCACGTCTGTGCACGTTTGTCGGATAAACCACCCGTAGTTTCTAATCTGATGGCTCCTACAGTTCATCGTAGCTGCACATGTCTATATCACACATGCTCCGTGTTTCTGAAGGACACGACCGCGCAGTCTGTTCTTCTGAGGATTTACGGAACGTGTATAGGGCTCTCTACCCAGATAACATGCAAGCTTGCCGTTTGACTTGAATTCGCTTCGTCAAGCAAGCTTGTCGTAAGATGTGTGATTCAAGCTTTATTTCCCATAACTGGCCCATGCATGCTAATGTCAAAAATGTCAGGTTTCTTGAATCATAATCGCAGCTTGAAAAGGCACGCTTGCAACAATTATATCTAATCAAAAAAATTACAAGCTTGACAACTGGAGACTAGTTAGCTTGGTTCAATCCTTCTAGCTTGCACAACAATATTTCTGTAAACTTACAGGCTTTTCATGACAGGCTTGACTGAAGTTGATTACACTTTTGGGGCAAGAGTTCGCATGACTACCAGGGAAATGGGCGCACATCTTCCTGAACATGCTACAAGATGTGCACACGTGTTCTCCCATATCACAACATTGATTCTGATGTACATCATCGTCCTAAACTCCATCGCCGCTGAGGTCAGTGGCCAGGACGCATTCAAATTCTTTGTTTTTCTATGAGTGCTTTTAACGTCTTGTGTGAACGATACTTCGACGAGCTTGAAGTTTGGAAATCAAAGGACAGAACCGGAAAGATACTTCGGGTCCATTCATCCGTTGTACGACTGACGTAATTTCTCGTTCATATAGACGCCACTCACTTTAAATAAAACATTTAACTAGCCAGGTAGTCATTAAACAAAGTTTTAAGAATAGCGTAACAAATAAAATGTTCGCCTTGAACGTATTCACTTTAGTTTTTTTTTTTGTCGTTACGCCATAGGGACGCATCTAGCCTTAATGTGCTTCACATCTAAATTCTTTCAAGGGCACCATCGCATCCCTTTACACTCAACCACGAACAGATTTGCACCAATGTCCCGGGCGAATTGTTTAGCGCTGGGAATGTAGTCCGCTATAAAAGAGAACACGACTGTGTGTTGAACAACATGTCAGCTGACTCGAGATAACACGCCCGCGGTGGAGAACGGCAAACTGATACCTGGTAGCTGGTGTTTGCTCTGCGCTGTGATTGGCTCACCTTAGTGTACACACCAGCTTCCGGGACGCAGTGTACAGCTGACGTTATCGCGTGTGCAGTGGGTGCCTCTCAGCTCGCTCCTCATTGGCCGCTGTGTCTCAGAACAAGTAAGTCGCACAGTACTTAGGAGAAATAGCCGGTATTACACGGACTGCAGCCACACACCACATCAAAGCGGCGTTACTGGCTAGCGACATGTCAGAACGTCATTTGCCAATCAGCACTTGTGGCGAGGTCGTCATTCCTTCTCTGCGTATCGTTGTTTCCAATGAACAAGTGTGCAGAATAAGCAGATATGCTTGCTTAGAGAACAGGTGTCTTTACGCGTGGTTGTTGAACAGGACAGGAACGCACGAAATAAGTTTCATTACCAAAGCCAGTTTACGTTTAATCCACACTGTAAACAGTGTAAATACAATGTTATAACACTACAAATAAATAAGAGTAAATGCCACTCAAACTTAGCGTGGAATGAGAATAACTAATGTTGAATTTTTCACAAGCAAATTTCGTACCCTTGAAGTATATCACGAACATTAAGCTACGTAAGCAATTTTTGTATTTTTTCTTAAATAATGTGTTGCAAATAAACAATATTTCCGTTGTTGAGTTGCAAGAAAATCTTTGACAGTTGTTTTCCCACAAATTGTTTGTAACAAGAGGATATTCCTCCACCTTACTCTAACGAAACTTAATAAAGTCTAGCAGTCGGACAACGCACCGCATTCGTGCGCACTCAGTGAAGTTATACTTTCCATAAGAACTATTTATTACTAGGCAGTAACAACACATCTATTCTTTCTCTGTTCTCAAGCGCATTAATAATAAATTAAATATTTAATTTTATAGGTAAAAGATAAGAAAACTTCAATTTAACCACAAACAAGGTACATTTATGTAAACACAAATATAAGATGCTTGTGATGAATGCCAGAGCTTCAGTTGCCCGTGGATTACCGCGGTGCTCAGAGCCTGCAGGCTGGAATAAGCCTGTCCGAAAGTATCTCCTTTGATTATTACAAATAGGAATGTCTTGAGATATATTGTCGATAGGCTAGACGCTTGGCCAAAAAAAAAATTTATTTAAACGACAGCTTATAGTTTTCATTTTGGGTTAGTTACACCACACAGCCGCCGTGAGTTCGACTCCATTACTGGTGGATTGCGCAACGCCGCTGCTGGTCCACACTCGCCTAAGTAATATGAAGCCCAGCGCAGTACTGGGCAACACTCAACATAAACATTCCACTTCACACATAGTATGTTTTGTCTTGAGATTGTTGCGTTTCATTGGGGCCACTTTATCACCGGTCTAAAAAAAAACATTGCAAACGCTGTAAAAATAAACTATTCAATATTTACGTATCCCATTTTTGAATTCAAATGCCGATGGGCCGAGCGAGTTGGTGCAGTATTACCGTACAGGGGCGAAGTTTTCTGAAATCACTACAGGTCACGGCGTATTCCCTCCTCTCTTCCGCGTCTCTAAGCAACTTGCTCGGTCTGCAGTGACCTCGCTGTCGACCAGACGTGAAGATGTACCTACCTTACTCCGGTAGCATGCCAGGAAGATGTGGTCCTGTAACGAATTCCGTAAAGTGCCACGCGGTTCTACATAGTTCAGCGTTTTGGAAGAGATTTACGTTTTACGGTAATGTTTTCAACACCACAACAAAGTCACTCCTTATTTACAATAGTTTTCCTCAACAGAGACCTAGTGTATACACAGTAACTTTCTGCTCTATAGATGATTTAGAAAGCTCCTCATCAGTAAGATCATTAGAATGAGTTCAGTTTGAGACCAGTGATATCTCACTGATCGTTACAGTGGCTGGAATTTGCTGGTACAACAGAAATTTCATTGAATCAAAGAGCTGGCGTGCTTAGGTTTCCAGGTGACTTTACTGATTTCCCAGTCGCTGGGAGCATACTGACCTTCAGTTACAGCAGGCTCATGGCTGAAAATATGTTTTATCTCTCTGTGAAAATGTATCTTCCTCTGGCTGCAAATTGTTTTGGGAACGAACTTATTGATACCATCCTCATAGCGGATTTATAAGTCTTAATGTACAATTATACGTATCAAATTAACATTTGTGGAAACAAATAATTTATTCAGTTGGTCAGTTCCTGAAAGTTTGAATATTAAAATTACTAATTGGTCAAAATCGTTTGAATGGCTCTTGAGATTTGATATAGCACAACAAAATGAAATTGCCGTGATGTTTGAAAAATAAGTTCCTCGGCTGATTTAAGAGTAACTGGCATGGCGTAGCACTATCTGCATGTAAAACTTGACGGAATGCAATGAAGAAGTCCCCGATATGACGTGGAAGTTTTATATGTACAGGTGAGGACATAGCAGTCCGTATATTTGTAGACAGAATGTGTATAATGGATACTGCCAGCGCACCAAGCTTAACGGAATTAATTTTTAATGGACGGAAGAAATTGATTAATATCTTTAAAATATTAACAAGGCAACCATTTTGAAGATAAGCAAGCGATCACTTAAAATTTCATCTTTTTAGATGACCTGCTGTATCCAATTCAGAGGGAATCTTGTATTTCTCAAAATATAGCCACAATTTTTATTTATTCAGATAGCTCTAACATACAAAAATCGTAAAGCAGCTCACGGGCCTCTGGAATTAATGCTGAAACTGTGATAAGGCAAAACCAAATTATATATTTTTGGAATAAATTGTTTACGCAGATAAAAATTCTTACCTCGATTGTTCTGAAAAAAAGAATCTTGTTTTACAACCTTAAATGTTTTTCCTGACTGTTTTCGAATTTTCATGCCATGTGGCATCTTGAATTCTAATCAAAAGGCTATAAAATTTATACGTAATTACTTGAAAATTGGCCAACGTTTACCGCCATGCATTTAACGAATTTTTTTTCGCAACATCTAAAATAGTCGATTTAGCCAGAGCTATGTATCGGTATGTATTCATGACTAATTATTGTAACGTTGGTCCATTTGTAATAGATTAAGAGACAACTAAAATTACCACGTTTGATTTAAGTTGCATGACTTTGCACAGAAAGAAGTACGCTCTGAAATGTTTAAAAATGCTTATTTTCGGATTAGACCAATCACAGGTTCGAACTCTTCACATTATGAGCGAGTGAGTACTGCCTCAGAAAACCATTAAAGAAAAAAAAATGTTTGTTCCGTACGGCACAAAATAAACTTACAGTAGTACACGCAAACTTAGCATACATACTATCTGAGTAAACATCAAACCGAGAGTTTAGAATAACATGAAATAAAATGGGTGCGTGTACTTATGTACGCGCGTTAGAAGTTATACTTTTTTGGCGTTACTAATAAAATTTTATTACGTATGCTTATTACATGAACTGATTTTCTGTCGGTTTTAAACATAACCACGTGATATGTTGTGTACCTTGCGTTTGTATATAGCAAGACGAAATGCGCATGTGCGTTGGGTCATACGCCTACAACGTCCACAGTCTGGGCCTCTTACGAGTAAACTTAGTCAGTATAACAAATATGTACATTTAAGTTTCTTTGGGGGCCGACTTCAAACTGTCGAATTTCGTTGCACTGTGCGCGCGTAACTTCCGTTGCACACTAAAATTTTACACTCAACGTGCCAAAAGAAGTATAACTTCAAAAAATAGAAATTCTGAACGTCTGAAAATACTACTATCAGCGAAGGATGAGTAGTTATAGAAGAAGCTCCAGTTAAAAAAAAGAAGCGAATACAATAAACAGAGAAAGTATAAAAATTGAAGTAGAACATTCTTGCATTGAACACAATGTGTTGATATGTTTGAAGTACATTTAAAGCGCAAATACAGTGTGAAATTGAAGAGATGTGTATTTTTCCGCCACATCTAAAGTAAACATTGCCACGGGCCTCAGTACTTCATTCATGCGTCGGTCAAGTAAAACTCTTGAGTTATTAGAAAATAAAGTTGCTAATTATTACACTTTAATTCGTTAACAAACAGAAATAAAAAGAACACATTTCAGTATTCACAAATGTTTACCGAAAGGCTTTTAATTATACGTGAAGACATGGGACTACTTTCCCCCCGCCGTTACCAACTTTACTGGGCGCACTCCTGTCAGTGCGTCCATTAAAACGTATGCAGGTAAGGTCAGCGACGTTTTTCAAAAGTTGAATTCAAAGCTGCTCAAACGACTGCGAGCAGCCTACGTTCCTGTATATTCGCCACGCTTGTTCCCTGCGTGATGACGCGATGATAGGAGACGCGAGTAAGGAGACTCGCACGCAAACGCAGGCTCGCGCGGCTATGACGGGATCTCATCACCTGAGAGCCCCGGCATTCACAAGGATCCGCCCTCGCTTCCATTACGCCGAGAGCCAGCGAGTGCGCCTGACACGCCTCCGTTTGATTGCCGCGACATCACACACTGCACGGCGACTCCCGGTTTGACGAGCACGGTGCAGATATCGAGCACGGGAGGTGCGAGAACTAATTAGGGCGTGGCGTTAGGAGCGCGGTGATACCTCAGTGAGATAACTGGAACTGATTATGAGCGAAGCACATGCACCTTGGAAGATTCCATGCAGGCCTACGTGCCCATTCGTATGGATGGTTCTGTTGGAAGTAGACTGACGGTCGTTCTAATACACGTTTTCGTAATTGCTCATGTAGGATTTTCTGTGGAATGCTTGCTACTGAAATATTATCCAATTGAACTGAAGGCCGGCAGGTAGTTGGGCTCAACGTCTCGCCGACATCGGGGTCATTAGAGAAGCAGCAAGCTGCTCAGGGATGAGGGATTGAGGAAGGAATGGGAAGGAATCGGCCATGGCCTTTCCTTTGTTAAGGATCCATCCAAGCATTCGGCTGGAGAGATTTCGGGAAACCACGGAAAACCAATCGAGACGGCCGGACTAGGGACCGAACACGGGTCCTCCCGAATGCGAGTCAAGTGAGTTCCCACTGCGCCACCACGTTCGGTAGACAATTTTTTTTTAGAAACAACGATAAAGTGATTAAATAACAATGGAGTCAATAAAAAAAACGAGGAAATGTTTACAGTATGAGTAAAATCAAAAACAAATGCACTGCACTGGTGTTTACTTGAGTGGCAACAACGATCACGTGTCAGGTTATTCCATGGAAAACCTCCATACCAGCTTGCATGCAGGCTCGGCTGTCAGGTCTGGTAGAAGCATTTGTCGGAGTTTGTATGGTACCGCGGCGCACAGGCTTTAGACATCTTACACATTCATACTGGTATCGTGACTTTAAAAAAATGTCAATTTAGCCCTACGAAATGTGTAGGGTACTTGTAATTTTTGACTATAACATTTATATCTACGTTAAAACGAAAATGTAGTCGAGAACTACATTTTCGAGCTATTTTTGCTAACCAGAGGTCTGCCTTTCCCCCAGAATACCTATTTGTCAAAGGTANCATCTTACACATTCATACTGGTATCGTGACTTTAAAAAAATGTCAATTTAGCCCTACGAAATGTGTAGGGTACTTGCAATTTTTGACTATAACATTTATATCTACGTTAAAACGAAAATGTAGTCGAGAACTACATTTTCGAGCTATTTTTGCTAACCAGAGGTCTGCCTTTCCCCCAGAATACCTATTTGTCAAAGGTATGCTTAGATCACAGTAATTCACTCCCATTGAGATAACGAAACACTTGGATTTAAACATACATGTGCCGTTATGTAAAATGTTGTCTACGCTTTCTATAGAGCTGTGGTATACGTGTTATTTCAGCGGAACGTCTTCTTGTAAATTGTTGCGGAATAAAAATGTTCGGAGGGACAGTGAACAAGCGGTCCTGAAGAACTCTGTGTGGGATGTGAGTAGCCGCCAGGGAGGCCGGGTACATGGTGTGTGCGGGGTCTCACGTGACATCCTGGTCGGCGGGCGGCCATCTTGGATAAATGTGACGACCATCTCTGTCCGCCATATTGTTTCCGATAGCATCTACTGGAATGCACTATCGTCACGCGATTAATACCGTCGTCTGTCATTAGGGTTGTTGATCGCTCCGCACTAAAACATGATCTTATTGTTTAAATTTGTTTCTGTCGTCTGTAGGCAGGTTGCACTAGTGTACATATGTATATTTCAATACATTTTAGGACAAAGTGCCATTTGCCATACATAGAGTAATTCACCTTTATAAACAAATTTATTTAATAAAAGTATCAACATAAATTATTGAACTAATTTTACATAATTTTTAAAATGAAAGAAAACATAAATATATAAAATTGTTGTGTGGCGTATCAAAGGATGCATGATTTTAAGCCAAATTCGAGTATGATGTCTGAATAGTTATGTGTATATGTCTGGTATCAGATTGGTTATTATAGGCTTATATTTATTATTTAAATTATTTTTAATTAACTATGCCGAGATTGTGCGATCAACCCAAGCCTTAGTGCGGTGAAACTACATTTCCTCAATTAGTGTCATTGGTATAATATGGGCTTAGCACCTACCAAATGTTAGGCATAGTTCACTATAGTGTGCGAAAAATGAGGGCAAAGACCTTGAAATTCAGTACGCAGGCATCAATTCCGGCCCAGATAATCTATGCACGACAAGATAAATCCCCAAGATGTTTTATAGGCATAATTGTTTACAACTTACGAACCAATCGAGTTCACGCCCTTGAAACTCTAATCATAGGTGACATTTCCATGCCCGAATTATATGTATCAAAATATAAACCCCAAAACTTTTAAAGGCTTGGTTGGTAACCATTTGTAAACTATTAGATTTGGGAAATTGAAATTCAGTATTTAAGTGTAAATTCCAACCCATATAAAGTATGTATGACATGTAAATACTGAAGTATTTTTATATGCATAGTTGCCCATAATTTTAAAACCATAAGGGTTGGCCCTTGAAATTCAGTATGTAGGCATCGTCTCCGATCCTGGAAAATCAAATGGAATATTACATCTTAATCCCTTTTATAGGCATATTCACGATCATTTACAAACCATTAGGGTTAGGGCTAACAAATTAGAATATAAGGTACTGTCCCAACCCCAATAATGAAGATATTTCACATTATACCCTCTGTACTTTCATGAGCATAGTTGAGAAGCTGTTGGAGGCAAAGCCATGATATTCCGACATAAAGTAGTAGTTCCAAAAAACAATACACTGATATGCCGTATTATGCCGTGTTATACTATGTTATGCATTAAGGCAATTTATAGTAGTCTCAAACACTATTTCCAGAGATACATTTGTATCACAACCAACTTCGAACATGAAGATATTTTGTAATATGCCTCTGTCATTTAATAGGCATTATTGTCTATAAATACCACATTCAGATCTTAGGTTAACTTCCCGACTCTAAACCAGTTGTAACATTAAATAACACAAAATGTCCAGTGTAAGGGCACATTATTACAAATAAAAATATTGAGATTTTCTCATAATAACCTATTGTTATTTTAGTCTAATACATAATCTACCATCTATGAACAATCGTTAGTAAATAGATGTTGTCTATTTCCAAGAAACGTATTTGCAATCTTACTAATATTATAAATGCGAAAGTCTCTCTGTGTGTGTATGTTTGTTACCACTCAATTTCCATAACGGCTAAACAGATTTTGATGAAATTTTGTTTGAATGTAATTTAGATCCTGAAAAAGGACATATGATTCTTTTTATCCCGGAAAACTGTACGGTTTCTGTGGAATAACAACAAAACGTAATTCTGCAACGGCTGGGAACGTGACCGAAATATATTTTTCCTCTGGTGTCAGAGTTTATCAGGCTGCCCAAGGACAACTGAAATGGCTTAATGACTGCTGTAAATCGATGACAACCGGGACCGAATATTTAACGTACCCTCCGATAAACGGAAGTGCTCAGATTTTATGTCACTAAACAGTCACCCATCCAAATGTGTGCCGCTGGGAACGTTGCTTCACTTTGGTGATCGATGAAGATCCCTCAGCCAAGTGCAAAAATTAGTACATAGGTACACTTATTTCTAAAGCTACAACTTGATGAAACTCACGTTTTGATTTTCATACATAGATGCTGGAAAGCGGAAATGTGGTAACTGCGCGATAGTTGCACAGATACACTACAAAAACATTACCCTACTTCTTTGCTATTCGGTAAAAACTATTTTTTTCCTTTTGGGTTGCCGTAATCAGTTAAAAACCCTAAGCCAACAAAGCATAATTTTATAATTCTGTTTTCACATAAATAAATTGTCTCTTCCCAATTGATTTATTAGTGTATCACTGTAGAACTCAATTGTACCCGGGCGAAGCCGGGCCGGTTCACTAGTTTACAATAAACAAACCTACAAATATGTTCATCGTGTCGGCTTTTTTCCTTATCAACGAGTTATGTTACATTGACATTACTGAATCCCTTACAACACTTACAAGGTAATATCACTGACACTATAACCGTGTTTTTATGAGCACCTCATATCTTTTAGTGTTTGATGAGGAGATAAATACGATAATACAAACNAGGAGACTTCACCAGCGAACACCGAAGTACATTCCCTTGTTCTTCACGATAGCTTGGCCATACACCAAGTCCGTGACGTGTTGGTTACAATATTGTTTTAAGTAAAACAGTTATAACCGGCTTATCGCGATGTTTGTCAACGTGCGTGGGTTCGCATCTCCATTTGTTTCCATCATTAAGGAAATGTGAGCAGCTTGCAAGGAGTACAAAGTCCTGCAAATAATTACCGCCGCTTCTGTTACAGAGGCTCGACAGGAAAGGTGAAGTCACACACAGGTTGCTTTGTGAGGAGAATTGACGGTGTCTTGTTTGTAGCAGTTCCAGAACAGAAACATTGAAAAGAAACAAATAGCTTCCGTTGTAAAAATAAGACGGGCGTATTCATGATATTTTTGAAACAGAGATTGCATATCGGTGAATTAATCTAAAACTTAAGGTTTTGCAAACAGAAAATGTCGGTATATTTTCATTAACTTTGTTTGGGCGTGTGTCAATTATTTGCCTAAGAACGTGCGGAAAGGAAAAACTTTTGCAGAACACTTAATAGTTTATAGCTAGATATGGATTGGTTGGTATCACTTAATACGTATTTTCATTCTAAGTGTTTTCGGTTGTTACAAAGCGCAAAACATTAGAAACTATAGTTTACAGTTTTGCATAAACTGAAAAACATGCTGCAAGATGAAGATGCGCTGCTTGAAATGTCCGCCATTTAAAATCTCACATATATTTTAGTAATAACAAATACATGTTATCAGTCAGTGATTACAAGTAATGTTATGGCCTTATTAGGTACCGCCATTTGAACTATTTGTCAACTGACCTTTTAATAAAGCTATTTTCATTGATCTCACTTTTTTTGTACACAGGGCAAGAAATAATGGTTATAATTGTTTTTCTATATTTTTCTTTTGAATGATTATAAATGCATAAATGGTATTACTTTTAAGCAGATTTACGAAATTATATATATATAATAAAAAATCTTACTATGGCATTAATTGGCACCTGCATCCTAAATTAACATTTATGAAAAGGACGTAGTCAAATTCCGTGCCTGCGTTATTCTTAATGAGGTCAGTTTATATTTAGCGAAAAATTACTACTTGCCCATTCTCATAATACATGTCAATGTATTTTACTAGTACCATGTAAAATAAAGTTACTATGTGTAAAAAATCGTAATGCTGAAGCAAAAAGGATGTTATTTATAATCCCTAGTGGGAAACGTTTTATTTTTTTAAAAATATTATATGCAAATTGTATTATTTTTTTCTTTGCGTTTATAAAGCTAGAAAAAAAATTTTGCACTAACTATAGCTAATTATAACTTTTTTTTAAAAGGTAAAATTGAAAACCAAAGCAAAAATAAAAATGATAACGTTTTATATACGACTAGCTGTGGCAGCGGCTCGCTCGCGTGGATTCCAGAATTATTTTTTATGTTTTTTGTAACATAAAGTTGAATTTTACCTAGTGTTAATTGTGAGATAAATAATCATTAGACCAATAATTTAAATTTAAACATACTTGTATGTTTTAAAAGTGTCAGAGTATTATTTTCAGAATGGCGACTATGTAAACATTTTAGCTTAATACGGTATATCTACGAAGCTATGTAATCAATCACAACTTAACTTTGTGTACTGGAAGTATCTATGCTAATATCGAATTAGCTAATACACAAATTATTTACTGCATCATACGGTCAACTGACTCGCGACAAATTACCTTTTCACAAAATGTTGATATCTCTTAAAATATATGCGGGAATTGTATGCTGTGTAGAACATTTTTTATCTTCGTTAAACAGTTCTAATGACATTTTTAAAATAAATATTACGTTTTTAATGGTGAAACAACAGTTTGAATTTTACGTATTTATTTATTGATAAATTAAACAGTAAAGACGCATATTAGTATTTCTGTGTTATATATGGATATATGCTACTGCGGAGTTTTTTTTAGGTATTTTTATTATACACAATTCTTTACTACATAATGTTGTTCCATCTTTAACGGTTTAGACAGCGTATTGCAAGAGAGCGCGCTGGCGGCAAACCTTTTTCCGACTTGATTTACTATTATCGTCACTGCTTATTCCTTATGTTACTTTACGTAGCAAAATAGATACGACAACCTGGCCAGAGGACATAGCTATGAATTAAAAAAAACACGTAAATCGGATACGTGGTTCTCGAGTGATAAGCGCACTAACAAACAGAGTTACTTTGAATTTTATAATATGTATAGATAAATCAAAAGCTTGCGTTTTATTTTAAGATTCTGTTATTATCAAACGTAATATACCCATCCCGAGAAATATTTAATTCAAAGGCTTTTAATGTAATTGCAGGAAATTGGAACTATTATTATAAACATTTTTCGTGAAGCTTACCTTTTAGTTGTCTCGTATTAGACGTGTTCTCTCATACCCCGGATTTGGAAACAAGAACTCTGTTTATTCATATTTTAATCTCATTACGCACTTAATGCCTGTGTTGTGGGAATGTACAACGTGACATGCATGTGTAACTAAGATGTAATGATAATGTATAAGGCCGGACTTCATATTATTGGGCATGCTAGAGATCCGTCTAGGTAACATTTTTTGGCTATAAAAAAATAAAAATTTTCAATGGTTTTAAGTCTTGTAAGGCATTTTAGATTATGGTGGTTTATTCAACTAAGAACAAGAAACGTATTTCTGTTTAAGATCTATGCTGTTACCAGAATATGTCGCGAAACGTCAAAGTATTAAACGATAACATTACTGGAATGGTCACTTAAAAAAAATATGTGTATATAAATATATGCACTTACATATAAATGTGTAATTTATTTGTATCGATGTTCTGTACTCTATGGGTACAGTTATGTGCATTGTATGTAATGGAAAGCAGTAGAAGTTAAAAAAAAAATGGTATGTTCTGCGCCAGGGCATGGCGGATCGGGACAAGAGGACAAGTCGCGGCCATCTTGAATGACGTCACGAGGCAACCAACCCCCTGCTCTGTCATTTCTCGCCGACGTCGGCCATCATAAATTTCCATTCCCGCTCTGTCAATCCTAGCTAACAGCATTTGGTCCCTCCTTCATGCTCTTGCATTCTATACAAGTGGTTTTCTCAGTGTGCTACATTATTATATCTTTCCTTTCGTGTCCCAATCCATGCTCTTGCATTCCATGTGGGAGGTTTCTCATGCTCATTAGCGTGGCTTTGTCAGAGTCCTACCAGTCACCTTCCTAACTTCCACCCCTGGGGTTTTCTCAAAGACCCGCTCGTCCCCATAGGAGGATTTCCTTAGAGTCCTTCTAGCCACCTTCCTACCACTCTCGTCTCCCATGTTATATCGCTGTGTTTTCTCAGAGTCCTACAGATCGACTTCCTACCTCTCATTCATTCGATCCCTCGGGGGGTTTCCTCCACCTCCATAACCAACACCAGTCGGCTACCACCGTAGGCGGCCACCTCACTCGTCACCAGAGAGAGTTAGACGTGCTACAGGTAGTGGGTATCAGAGCAGTCGTGTTTTTATGTTGGCTCATCATATGTGTAAAATACACTTAGAAAGAAATACCAAGCAGTCTTCCCAGTGCCACGGTCGCAGTCCTGCACATTCATAATAATAAAACATATAAACTTATATCTATAGCTTTAAGGATTTTAACGTAAGGAGAAATGCACTATACATCGATCTCGCACAAACCCAAGCCAGTATGGGGTGGAATGACATATACACACACTACCTCACTGCACGCGGGATGGGGCGTAGTCGATACTCGTTCTGTATAAACTAGCAGCAGATTAATTTATTACAGAATGTAAAATACATACAGGCTGAGTATAAAAGAAAACCCTACATTTGAAGATATATAATATCATCACCAAACAACCTACAACCTTGATTGACCAATCAAATGAACCGTGAAGTTTGTTTACTATACATTGATAAATGTTCAATTTGACCCTCATGAGCGGCCTGAACGATATCTACGCGATAATCAAACTCGTTCCACGCTCTTGTCAGCATGTGCGGTGTTACGGTTTGGTGTGGACAGTGTTGCGAAAGCGATTGCTGTACAAACCATACAGGCTACAGCTTGTACAGGCTCTTACCGAAAGGGATAAAGAACCGAGACGTGATTTCAGCGCGTTCCTTCTTGCCCAGAACAAGGTAGACGATGCCTTCATGTCTAAGCTGATTTTTAGCGATGAAGCGTCGTTCCAGACAAATGGTAAGGTGAACTAGCACAACGTGCGGATATGGGGTCAGGAGCCTCCGCATGAAACCACCGAACACGAGCGCGCTTCCCCCAAAGTGAACGTGTTTTGCTCTGTATCCAAAAACACTGTTTTCGGCCCTTTTCTTTTTTCACGAGCCCACTGTTACTGGAATCCCTTATTTGGACATGCTTACAGAGTGGTTGATTCCTCAGTTAGAAGAGGCGGCGGGTGACTTTATTTTCCAGCAGGATGGTGCACCACCCCATTGGCACCTAGCTGTTTGCGGATACCGAAACGAAACGTTGCCGCAACGCTGGATTGGTCGAGGAGCAGCTGGTGACCAGACTCTTCATGACTGGCCCCCCAAGAAGCCCGGATCTTACCCTGTGCGTTTTTTTTTTTCGATGGGGGTTGTAATGACGCAATATTCTGAATTTTTCGGGACTCAAGTGTAAAATTCTTTCGTGTTTGTGAAGCTTTGGGACAGCTTCGTAATATTTTTATCGTGTTTCAGTTTAAAGCCGTGGTGGCCAGTTTCCCGTCTTAGTTTATCAGGCGGACGTGTGCATTTGTAGGTTAAGGGGCGGACGTCTGCGTGTTAAGTTTTTATCAGGAGTCCTGGTTACAGTTTTCGTTTCGAACTTTGGAGTTTTTGAAACCTCAGCATTATTTAGTTCCTTCAGCGCAGTTTCACTGCGTCATCCAAATTTTATAAGAAACGAGAGGTTAGATTATCGGGATGTTGAATGCGTCAACAGTTATAGTTCCCCCAGCGCAGTTTTAGGCAATGTCAACAAGTTTTTGTGGACGGCGAAGTTTGTTAATGTTGACGGCGCAGGAGTATTTCGTACGGAGCAGTCAGTTATGATAACGTTGTGTTGAGCGCGGGACACGTGCAGTTTAGATGACGCTGCTGGCAGATGCCGGATGCCGGGCGCTTATCGCAGGAGTAGTTCGTACGGAGCAGTTAGATAACGAGGGAGAGCGTACGTGGCCAGGCCGTTATCACAGGAGAGGGGGGATAGGCAGTAGGATATAGGCGTCTAGCTGTCGCCCTTACAGGGTCTTCTTAGTCGTTGAGAGTCTTCTTAGGAGGGGCAGTCTGCGGCGAGGGCCGTTAGAAGCGGTCGTCTTCTTTAGTCGTCAGAGAGAGTTGTCGTAGTACAATGATAGCGTAGATCGCATCAGGTGTGACGTGAACCCCCACATCGGCCACTAGACTGTATTATTTCATTTCTCAGCCGGTGTGGGAGGTAGCAGCAGATATTCTTTATTCGGGCTAATATTCATGAGACGTTAATAAACGGAAACCACTGTGGCGCTGTTTTTTGTACTTTTATATTTATCTGTAAGGTTCGTACTCTGCAATTTGGACTTCTTCTGTGAACTGTGGTGCTGAGTGTTAAATAAATAGTTAAATAAACAAAGTACATAACAAACTAATTTGGAACTTCTTCATTCTTAATTAATAATGTTCAATTCTATGAGTCTCGTGTTTCTACACTCAGCAAGCCGTGGCAAGTAAAACGCATTATTGCAATATGGCGCCCGACTGTGCGGCATTATAATAATTATAGTGTGAAAGTCACAACAATGCTACATTACAGGGTACATAAAGGATTAAGTGTTTCGTCTACCATTGCCGGCTAACATTGACGACCTGAAAACGAGGATTACGGACGCCATCCAAACCGTAACACCGGACATGCTGACAAGAGTGTGGAACGAGTTTGATTATCACGTAGATGTCGTTCGGGTAGCTCGTGGTGGTCACATTGAACATTTATGGATGCATTGTAAACAAACTTCACGGTTCCACGGTTGATTTGATTGGTCAATCAAGGTTGTATATTGTTTGCGTTTTATATTATAGACCTTCAAATTAGGAGTATTCTTTTATACTCAACCTGTATATTCAGATGTCTTCCAAATTAACGATGCATACACTATAAATGCCAGAGTTAATTTAGTACTCCACAATACAAGTTTCCAGCTTCAATTTGGGATAATTTCTCTGTCATTTTAATAAGAAATTACATAGACAGATTTTATAGTGTTTCAGGTCCTAACTCATTTAATATAAGTCCATACTCATTTACAGTCATCGAACTCTGTCGAGCCCATACACGTTGATTATGCACATATTTTGTGTGGTACATCGCTACTATTTTTTAAAGAGTCCTCTCATTGTTTAAAATTTTATAGATCGAATATTCACAAATTGATCACTTATTTCTGTACCGATAAAATTACTTCTATTACGTTGCTACATCACTTATGGACTTACCTATTTTTTTTAAACCAAGCACAAAATGACACTGAAATTAAATGTTCACACAAAAGAAACATATAAAGTATATTACAAGATTATTAAAATTTAATAGGGTTGTAATGCTGTGGTAACGCACTCAGCTCACATAATAGGCGACCCGGGTTTGATTCCTTGCACGAGCATCTTGATTTTTAAATGGTTTACTGAAATCATTCGAAGTAAATGCCAGGATCGTTCTTTTCTCCAGGATATGGCTACATTATTCCACATACTTGTTGTCCAATTAACGGATTCATCTGTATAGACCCCAATGTCGACGATACAATCTACAATCACAGCCTGATGTCAACGAAACAACCTACAAATACAAGAGATGTTGACGAAACAAGTTACAATTCCACACTGTTTTCGACAAGAAGAGCTACCATCTCATCCCATTGTCGACAAGAAAAGCTACAATCTCATCCAATTGTCGACAAGAAAAGCTACAATCTCATCCCATTGTCGACAAGAAAAGCTACAATCCCATTCCACTGTTGACAAGACAAGCTACAATCACAGCATGATGTTGACGAGAGAAGCTACAATACCACGCTGCTGTCAATGAGACAAGATACAGTCCCATCCCACTGTCGAAGAGACAAGTGACAATCACACCTCGCTGTTTACGAGACAAACCACAATCCCGTCCCNTCATCCAATTGTCGACAAGAAAAGCTACAATCTCATCCCATTGTCGACAAGAAAAGCTACAATCCCATTCCACTGTTGACAAGACAAGCTACAATCACAGCATGATNCCTAAGTTGACAAGACAAGTCACAATCCCACTCCACAATGTATCCATGTCACCTCGAGCAAACAACCTATGCCACTCGATTACCATTTTTGGTGTGTTGTACTATATTTTGTGGTCATACCATAACCAGTATAAGTTACACACTCTAGGCCAGAATTAAAAAACAAAAACTCATAATTCTAAAACTTTCATCTATTTTTTACAAATTGTTATACATATAGGTTTTCATACATTTCATTTGGAAGAATGGAAATAGATCAAATAAAATCTTGCATATATATTTAAAGTATTATTTTACAACAACAGCAAACTTCACCCTCAGTCCTGTAGACATGTCTCTATTCTTTAATTGTTGGACCAAATTATGGACTCGACATATGATCTAGTGTGAGACAACACACGTTCTGAATATCAGTCCATAATTTAGATTATGTAATATTAAATTTTTTGCCTTCATTTAAAAGTTTGTCATTCAACTTTTGTTTCATAAATAGTAACCACTAAAATATATCAATTAAACTATTGTACTTTGAAGTCATATTATGATAACACTTGGACCGGTGTTGATGGTAACAAATACATGAATTGCGAGTTATCTTAGCTTCGTCAAACCTTTTCGAGTGGTTCATTAACTTTATTATTTGACATCTCCTGAAAAACGTATATTTTACAGAATTTTTACAATTTTTTTGTGCTTTCTAAGGGGTGAACACTTTACTACAGAAAACATAAAACTCAGGTATCCTGCTTGCCATAATAATCTATGAAAATAGTATTGAGTATCGAAATGTAATATGGACACTTCCGAAATTTTACAAAACTTATATTTTCGTCCTGACCGCTTAAACCCGACATGAGCTTCGAAGAGCATGCATGTACATAACCTTCCACGCACCGTGTCGTACCATCGTCTATGGCGGAAGTAAACAGAGTCACTGTGCTTGGTCCGCTGTGTTGGTGTTCACCCTCCGGAGAAACTCTGCCGCACTACTGTGGGCAAGCCACGTGTGAGTGCTCACCTCCCACACGTGGGCAGGTTCACCTTGAAGAAGACGTTGAGCTCGATGAGGGAGGCGAGGACCAGGAAGCAGCCGTACATGAGCAGGCAGGCGTGCCCCACCTTGCGGTCCAGCGAGAACTTGTTGCAGGAGAAGGTGGCGTACAGCAGCATCAGCGTCGACAGCAGCGAGATGGCGCTGTACTCGAGGCCTCGCGAGTTGATGCCCACGAAGTGCTGGCCCTCTATCGTCGGCAGGAAGGACGCCTTGATGAGCCAGGGCAGCCCCAGGCACAGCAGGATGTCGAACGTGTTGGAGCCGATCGAGTTGCTGATGCCCATCGAGCCATGACCTGCGCAACCACACCATCCCAATAAGCATGCTCACTTTGACTATCATTCATCCGTGTGCAGTCGAATACAGTACACTAAGGTGAGGGTTGTAACGGAAATGTAGTAGAACAACGAGAAGGTAGAAATGCTGCTCGTCTATGGAGAATGTAATTTAGCATATGATTGTGTTCGTAATATTCTACAGTACAGTGTAGTACGTTCAAGTGAGTTGTGCTGAAATACATTCACACAGCTCTGTTATTACCATTATCAATAGCATGGCTTGCTCACTCGTTGTTCATTCTGTTGAAGGTCGGCGTAACACTAGTCAGGCGGAGCAACTCTACAGAGAGCGATACTCTGACAAGACCCCACCGTCCAGACGGATGTTTTCCCGGCTCGTTGTGAAGCTTTGTGAAATGGGCAACTTTAACCCACAGCAAAGCAATCGTTGTATAACTCGCACAGATGAAGCTGGTGAGGATGCTGTTCTCGCTGCTGTAGCAGTTAATCCTCACCCTATCACACGCCAACTTGAAACCGAAATTGGCATTCCGAAATTAAGTGCACATCGCATTATTAAGCGTCATATTTTCCATCTCCATCATTTACACTTACACCAAGAATTGCACGGGAATGAGTTCCAGAATTGTGTAGAGTCCTGTCAATGGGCACAGTATCAAATTATCGCCAGCCCAAACTTTTTTTTTAATTTTCCTTTTACCGATGAATCGTCGTTCTCCAACTCAACCCAAGTGAATACGAGGAACATGTAATATTGAGGCAACGAGAACCCACGATGGCTTCTACAGGTGGACCATTAGCACAAATAGAGAGTTAATGTCTGGTGTGGGAAGGTTGGCAATAAGGTTATAAGACCTTATTTCGTGTATGGTAACCGAAACGGCAGGGAGTATGCCACCTTCATACAAAAATTATTCCTGGTCTTCTGGTGGAGATACCTCTAAGGAACAGAATGATAATGTGGTGCCAGCACGATGAATGCCCATCATGCAATACCCCGAATGCACGTCGTGTTCTGGACCGAAAATATCCTGGTAGGTGGATTGGTCATGGAGAACCCGTTCAGTGGCCTGCTCGGTCTCCTGGTCTCAACTCCGTGGACCTTTTTCTTTGGGATAACCTCAAACGCGTACAATAGTTCTCAAACAAACAGACCAGGAGCCAAAACCCTTTGCACTACAAAGTCTGGCTGTAACTTCCAATAACATGCTCGATGAAGAACCGAAATCTCATTAAGGCAAGGGACAGAACACAAACCGAAGTGTTGGTAGAAGGATTGATCGAGGGATTGGGATTGATGGAAGAATTACTGAGGTTTGGTGAGGAGGATT
Organism: Clitarchus hookeri; assembly: GCA_002778355.1. Lineage (NCBI taxonomy): Eukaryota > Metazoa > Arthropoda > Insecta > Phasmatodea > Phasmatidae > Clitarchus > Clitarchus hookeri. The sequence continues at coordinate 122,280 of NQII01004216.1, forward strand.
GGTGTAGGATCGGTGAGGATTACAGAGGATTACACACAATTGCTCAGGATTGGTGACAGTAGAAAAGGATTGCTGAGGATTGCAGAGGTGAATTGAAGAGGTGGATTGTATACAGGGATTATTGAGGAGGATTGTCGAGGAGGATTGTGGAGGAGGATTGTGGAGGAGGATTGTGGAAGAGGATTACTTAGGTAGGCCAAGGATTGCATGGAAGGATTGGTGAGGATTACTGAGGGTTGGTGAGAATTGCTGACAATTGCAGATTATTATGTAGGATGATTGCAGAGGGTTTCCGAGGATTGTGGACGATTAATGAGGATTGGTGAGGATTACAGAGGATTGTGGAGAACGATTGCAGAGAATTACTGAGTATTGTGGAGAATTGGTAAGGATTGATGAGGATTGTGGAGGGTTAGTGAGGATTGTGGAGAATTTCTGAGGATCGCCTAGAATTTCTAAGGATTGCCGATGAGGTTTGGTGATGATTGGTGAGGAATGCTGAGGATTGGTGAGGATTGCGAAGGATTGGGATTGGTTGATGTATTGATACCTGAGAAGAGCATGTGAGATAAGTCTATCATCCAAGCTGCCTTCATACACTCCAAGTTTCAATTGTCTATCACTTCCTTTTCTTGACAGTTGGGCATCGTTGGTGATATTCGTCTTCGCAGATACTGGTGCTACATTATTTTTTCAAATTTCGTCCAGTTCACATGCCAGTTTAGCAAGTTTATATTTTATACCTGCCACCCAGGTATCATACACTGTGTGATGCGAATTGCCGTGCATAAGGTGCTAACTGTGGTATGTGAGGCTCTAACTGCTGTGCATATGATGCTAACTGTGATGCATAACGTGCTAACTGTTGTGCATGCAGTGCTAATTGCATGCATAGCATGCACTGCACTTATGATAAAGATGGGTCCCTAATGTCATCAAGCATTTTTAATTTTTCCGATAGTTTCGAGTTAAAGATTTATTTTATTTTTGGGTTCAAGGTCATTTAGGGTTACAAGTATGGGGTCAAGGTCACAGGCACCAGTTCAAGGTGAAGGTCACCCCGATGTAAGATGGCAGTTGGGTGACTTCACAACATAGTGGTCGGTCAGTGCCTGGCATATGTGTCCCATGCCCTTGCACCCGACTTCCCATAATCACATTACTTTTAACTGGTGGCGGCTAAAAGGTATTTCAAATATCACTTACCATATTTGGCGGAATGTGGTTCATTTGTTGGCGTTACAGATGCAATACATGTCTTACCAAAATGTTACCAGTGTTAAATCATACCAACGTTTGGTTGGCGTCCAGCTAATAGCATGATGTGAGGCCAACTCTGATGCAAACAAAAGTTCCTACTGGCATTCTTGATGTAATCTTATATTCAGGCAGTGGATAGTTACTGTTGTTTCAGATGCACATAAGCACAGTTGTAGAGCTCTATTAAGTATGGCACTTTAGTAAAGCTAGTGTAAGTGCAGGAATATGAAACAGTACCTTGCTTGGCCACAATTACGCTGGACACGGCTTCAGGCACGCTCGTCCCCGCCGCCAGGAAGGTGATGCCCATCACAGAATCCGGGATCTTCAACGTGTCACCTGAAACCACAAACCACCTGCATATAATACACTCTCACACGTGAACCAACTGAACAACACACACTGCACAAGTCATAGTCAGCTCGAGGTTCAATCTCCACTGTTGATAGCCCCGGCTTGTTAGCCTACTTTCTGAAGGAAAAGAAGCTTATGAGATTACTTTCCTGTCTGTATATGATTGTGTGTGGCTGAGTCTGACCGTGTCTGTGTGTGTCCCTTTCAATTTTTTAACAGATCACCTGAATTTCACCAAACCTGGTACACACATAATACTTAAGGACAAGAGACTTTTACAGTTTTCGTCGTCGGGTACTAATTTTCGAAATGGTTGCTATATAAATATTTTTGGTCAGTATATATTATTAACGAAATAAATTCCAAATTAACTTTTTATGCTAGCAGTGCGTATTATAACCATCAAATTTATGCAAGCACAGCATAATTTCTTCGCCATTTTGTGAGCTAGCCCCAACAATAAAACATGTTTTATTTTATATAATATCTCGGGAAATAATCAACCCGTTCTTACACAATTTGGCGAAGATGCTGTACCATGGCAGGCCATATTAATATACATATTTTTTTTAAAAGTAGGAGATGCACATTTTCAGAAAGGCGGCGGTATAATCATTTTAGTTTTGTGTGCTATATCTATGGAACTATGTAATCTATTTTAACTTAACTTTATATATTGACAGTATACAATCATCAAAATTCCTTCTACATTACTGTTTCGTCGTCAATGCACGAAGATCGCCANAATCATCAAAATTCCTTCTACATTACTGTTTCGTCGTCAATGCACGAAGATCGCCACATAATATTATGGAGGTTTTGTGCCATATCTCGAGGGCCAATCAACCGATTCGCATCGAATATTACACAGGAGCATTTAAACTAATTTCTACCAAATACTCCACACCATAAATGCTACAGAAGACCATTTCAATTTTCACGATTTAAATGGGCAAGCCAACGATGTTAAAAATCACCGCTTCATAAATAATTTAGGTAAGTTTGCACATATATTGAACAACTTTAAGCAAATTTAACCAAAATATGTACGTAGACAGTGTCACGTGTTGCATACTGACATAATAATAAATATGACTTAGTCTCGTCTTCATGTGACATCACGTCACCCCGTTTGGACACAAGACGACTTGCCATGGAGGTTTTAAAATTTAACCTAATGGAATTGTTAATATGAGGTGTGAGACTAAAACTGCAGCGGTGTACTTGGACTTCAGGATTGTTGATGCAGATCGGACTCCCATATTGGTGTTAGATGCTTGTGTACAGCTGAATTTATTTAAAAGAGTTCATTCAGTGGAACCTCAAATCTCAAGTCATCACAAAAACCAACAAGATCACTGTAAACTTAAATTAACTCAAGACAATGTTGTTGTCTTCAAAGGACTTGGTAAATTCCAATATCAGTGCAACATAAATATAATTAAAAATGCTGTTCCAAAAGCGAGACCAACAAGGCAGCGCCTACAAACAGTTACAGTCAAGCTGAATGAGACACTAAGGATTCTTGAAGAGAACAAGATAATTTAAAAGACAGTGAATCAAACTCCTGGGTGAGCCATCTGGCGATAGTGGAGAAACTTAGTGGCTTNAACAAGATAATTTAAAAGACAGTGAATCAAACTCCTGGGTGAGCCATCTGGCGATAGTGGAGAAACTTAGTGGCTTATTTAGATTGTGTCTCCACCCTGGGGACTTAAATTTGGAAATTAAAAGGTAATATTATCATAACCAACAATATAGCAACTAACAGAAACACTCTCAGAAAAAAAGTTTTTTTTTTTCATTATTTGATTTGAAAGATGGGTTCTGGCAGATAGAACTTGACTTAGAAGTTAGTGACCTGTGCANTTTTTTTTTTCATTATTTGATTTGAAAGATGGGTTCTGGCAGATAGAACTTGACTTAGAAGTTAGTGACCTGTGCATTTTCTAAACACCACGGGAGTGCTGCAAATTCCTTAAGTTGTTGCAATTCGGAGTATAATGTGCTACAGAGGAGTTCCCAGAGTTAAACGGACATGTGTTTGGGTAAATAAAAGGAGTGATGACATAATGATAGTAGCAAACTCGGAGGAAGAACATGACGAGATAAAACTAGATCCAGAACGAGTAGCAGCCATTCAATGCAAACAAGATCCGGGAAACAAAAAGGAGCTACATAAAATACTGGGGATGGTTAACTACATAAGACCATTTGCATCTCACATGGCTGCTATAATAGAACCTTTCGGAGAACTGCTCAAGTCAAAACGCATGCCAGCATTGAAGTTATCAATTAGTAAGACCCCAACACTGGCAACTTTTGATCCAACCAAGCCTCTGACGATACAGTATGATGCATCAAAAGATGGGCTAAGTTGCTCTTTGCTGCATAATGGGTAGCCCATTTCATATGAATCACATAGCCTAACAGACTCTCAAAAAATTGGGCTCAGATTGAAAAAGAACTTCTGTCAATGGTCTGTGCAAAGAAACAATTTCACTATTCTGTATATGGGCAGTCGGTTCAAGTCCTTACAGATCACAAACAAATTGTGGCACTCATTATAAAACCCGTGGCTAGTGTAATGTAATCAAGACTGCAACACCCGAAGCTGAAGTTACTAAGGTACGATTTAGATGTCCAATACCTTCCAGGTAAAATTATGCACATTACGGATTTATTGTCCAGGGTATACAAAAGGGTGCAGTGCAGTAGAAGAAGACGAAAATATGTGTGATGAAGTATGACACGTCGCGATTACCGGGGATAGGAATTGCGCTGTATTCACACCCTGGGAAATAACCCCCGAGGATGTCCCGCCGTATAAGAATACGCGGGGATGAACCAAAGCCGAAGGAAACAGGGAAAGTCCCGAAAATTAGCTGATGTAAGCCCTCGGCGAAGGAAACAGGGTAACCCCCGCTGAGATTCGTGACGACACAGCTGCCAGGAACCCCTGAAACGCTTGCTACACCTCTCCCTCCACCCCTAGTTGGAGCACTAAATCCTATACAAAAAAAACGCGCGAGGGACACCACGGAAGTCCCTGTTTCTCTCGACACAAAAAGCTGACAGCCAATTTGAATATATCGAGAGACGGGTTTAATTCGGGAGCAGCCAAGGTTTGTGAACATTCAATCGCGAGAGGTCATTCATTCGCGAGCAATTTGTCAGTAATCGTCGAGCATTTGTCATTGGCAGTCGTGAGCGAGACAGAGAAGGCAGTTAGGTGAGAGGCAGTCGCATCAATGGGCCAGAGTTCGGGGCCGGCCCAGGCAGTCAGTTGTAATCAGTTGTTCACAGTCAATTGTTCGGGAGCAATTATCGCCAGCCGAGACGGGANGCAGTCAGTTGTAATCAGTTGTTCACAGTCAATTGTTCGGGAGCAATTATCGCCAGCCGAGACGGGAGTTGTTCGCGGTACAGCTGCGAGACGAGATATATGAAGCCGAAACGGGAGTAAACCGTCGTGTGACGAGAACAGTGCTGAGAATATGAGTAAATTCCCGGAAACGAGTGGTAGCGCCAGTCCGAGTGGCACCCGAAACTTCATGTGTAAATTCCCGAGACAAACCCAGTAAATGTATCGATAACGTATGAGTTCATTTCCGAAAACGTAGTGGCAGTTTCCACGGTTAGGAATGCAGACAGAAACATGATAGCCGGAAGAAGGACGAGGAAGAAGCATTCTCCAGCCAGGAACGCCAGCCGGGATCGCAGGGAAAGTAGAAGTCACGGGAGAACCCCAATCCCGGACTTCAGAGAGAGACAGTTAAAACCGCAGGGAAAAGCCAACTTAGTACAGCACACCAACGAGAGCCAGTCCGAGGGCCTGAACGAGGGCCACCCAACTCACCATGCCTTAGCTACCAATGAAGACAACATACCAAAGAGTGTGTAATAACTATGTGACCTTCTGATCAATAAAATCCTGGTGTGTTAAATAACGGAATATACGAGTATTTGTTTACCCCTAAAGCAACAACCTCATGTGTCATTAGTCTGCACCTAAATTATTTAACTTTATGAACTACTGGCCACCACCCTGTATAACTCAGATGGCCAAGTAGTGACAAGTACATGATGTGAGCAAACGCATACCAATAATTGACATGCGGAAAACTGAATTGCAAACACAAGTAACTGGAGATCCAATACTAAGGTTGGTGTTTCAATTTGTGAAAACTGGGAGGCCTCGAAGGAAAATGAATATGCTACCAATTTGCAACCGTATTGGTCTATCCAGAATTACCTGTATGTAAAATATTGGTTATGGTTCCACAATGATCATATTATAGTGCCTATGAATTAGCGACAGCAGATGTTGCATGCACTGCGCGAAGGTCATTTTGCTGCAGGCGAAACCAAATCTCGTGCTCGCAGGTGGTTATTATGATCTGGTACGTCTGCTGGTGTCAGAGGAGTATAGAACGTCAAAGAGAAGATAACCACTTATACGTCATTCATTACCCACATCTCCCTTTGGAAAAGTGGGGGCAGACATTGCTGGCAGGAACTATCTGGTTGTATCTGATTACTTTTCGAAGTGGTTGTAGATTGTTCAACTGGCAAATAAAGAGTGCACCATTGTTATTAGTGCCTTCAAACCACCCATTGGCGGACTCTCGTTGCATGCACACTGTAGTTGGTGCAGTACCAATGATGGTGATCATCCAGGCGACGACGTAGGAGAGACTGCCGATCCAGATGATGCACATGATGAAGGTGAGCGGGAACCATCGCTTGAAGCGCGGCTTCTCGCAGTCAGGGATGGTGACGAGGAAGACGAGGTGTATAGGCCAGACAAACAACCAGGCCACCTGCTTCCACGCCTTGTCTGTCTGTGGCCACCGGAACAGTGACGTCACGCCCAGCACTGCAACACATTAACTATAGTCTACAGTCGATTCGCAGTTTATTCACGCTCTTAGAATCAAACATTTCATATGTCACCCCATTCATAATGCGTCTGGTTGTTTTCTATATATTTCGTATATCACAAGCGTTTTATACTTGTGCTAACGTCAGGGTACATTATTTTTATTACTTTTTTTTAATTATATAATTTTTGTAAATTATAATATTTCATTTACTGTATACTGTTTTCAGTGGCGTACAGGCACGAGAAGATAGCGCAGGTGAGACAACACCATACCACGAGCACACGTGTGACTTTCTTCTGGTTCTCTTCGTGAGAAAAAGTTTCTAGTTTATTACATTTTTGCATTATTTTTTCTCCTTAAATAAACATGTAATAAAATTTTACTCCAATGCATTCCAAATTATTAAAGTTTTGCATTTAAATACTCATATTTCTTTCGAAATGATGTGAAACCTCGAAAACCAAGAAATAATGTATTATTTCTTAACACTCCATGAAAAGTATGTTGTGATAAACTTGTTGATATGTTTATTTAAAGTATTTCTAAAATACATATACTAATACTAAGCAAACAAAATTTTGTAAAGCGAAATCGAACGAAATTTTGGCCTGTCTGATATCTATGTTAGGAATTTAGGAGTTCTGTTTACAAACTAAATTACATATACTATGGTTTAAGTCAATCTGTTAAGGCGACTCATTTCTTTACACATGAGGTATTATAAATAATCCGAAAAACTATATAGTGCATAAAGTATTATATATATAATAAACAAGCAGTAAACTGACATCGATGAATAAAGCATAGAAATTAAAAAAAAGGAAGCTCTAATTTATGTATTTGGCATTAAATATATTTACATATGTCAGAGAATGCATTGTAGATATAGGGTAAAATTTTTTAAAGTTACTCTTATAATGTATACTGCCAAGTAACGGATATTTTAGTATGAATAGCAATCACATATCAATCAAATTGATATGAGAAATGGTAAACAATTATAATAGTATTAATGTTGAATTACATCCGACGCATTGAGAAGAGAATGAGTGTTCTGAAAAATTACTTACTGGATATAGTATTTATCCGGAGAAATACAGCACCTTAACAAGGCAAGGAAAATTAAATACGACACCATGAGTTCCATTTTTCAACAACAGTTTATAGCGAGAAATGATTGCATTTTTAAAAGTCAGTAGTGAAATATATGCATGTTGCTGCCGTTTCTGGCGAGGGGAACATGGACGATAGAAGAGGAGAAAGTTGACAGGTGGAGCCGGATATATGTCGTTATGACTATGGTGAGTGGATGATGGGAGATGTGATGTGGATCGCGCAGTGATGTAAAAAAAGAAGGGGAAAACAGGAATGTTTCGAGAAAACCCCGCCATCAAGACAACGTACGTTACAATTTCCGCATTAAAACATAATTCCGAAAGATCGCCGCCTTCCGGGGCGTGGGAAACACAGACACACCAGGAATGGAAGACTATAGGCTAGCCATCGAGCTAGCAGAGAGTACAAAGCAGCAGGTAAGTATCGAGATAAAGGACCCGCAGGCTAGACTCTATAGTCCTATACATGCTGGAGTTTCCTCAGTGAGTAAGTAGACCAAGCACGGCATTTCGTCAGAATGAGGGTCTTCTTAGTAGATAAGGATCAGCAACAAAACGAAACTGATACGACATGCATAAACGTGGATACCAATTTTAACTTTCGTATCACGCTAGACTTCAGAAGCTTGTACGTTCTCAAGCGAATGCCATTTGTATATAACGCTTCACTAATGCCAGAAATCATACGCTGGTTTGACAAGGCTACGAGGAATCAAGACAACCTCGTTCTTAGTATGTACTTGATATTAGTGTAGAATCCTGAAGGAAGTCCCAGTGACACAAGAGAAAGTATTATTTATTTTTAAGTTATCTAGAGATTGTCTTAACTACAAGTGTTAATTAGGACTCATTAAAAATGTGAAAGTAGGTTGGTATTACGGAAGAGTGCATGGCAATGGCGAGAGAGAGAGAGAGCAGAGGTATACGGCAAGTAGGGAGAGTGGAANTAATGGCGAGAGAGAGAGAGAGAGCAGAGGTATACGGCAAGTAGGGAGAGTGGAAGAGCATGTGTGTGTACGTACAGTTGACACTCTCGGTGTCCTGGTTGTCGTCCTGTGCCATGCGGTCTGTCGACACCTTGATCCTGCCGTTCTGCTGCAGCTGGAGCTGCTGTTGCCTGCTGGAGTCGGTCTGCTGAGCTGCTCCCGTCTCCCCGCTCTCTGCAACACAACACCTTTCTCCCTACTCCCTCACGCACATTGCACACCTGCCTCACCTTCAACACCTTCCTCACTACTCCCCTACANACACCTTTCTCCCTACTCCCTCACGCACATTGCACACCTGCCTCACCTTCAACACCTTCCTCACTACTCCCCTACACACATTATACACCTGCCTCACCTTCAACACCTTCCTCACTACTCCCCTACGCACATTATACACCTGCGTCACCTTCAACGCCTTCCTCACTACTACCCCACGCACATTGCACACCTGCCTCGCCTTCAACACCTTACTCCCTACTCCCCCATGCACATTGCACACCTGCCTCACCTTCAACACCTTCCTCCATACGCCCCTACGCTCATTGCACACCTGTCACACCTTCAACGCCTTCCTCCCTACTTCCCCACGCACATTGTACACCTGCCTCGCCTTCAACACCTTACTCCCTACTCCCCCACGCACATTGCACACCTGCCTCACCTTCAACACCTTCCTCCCTACTCCCCCACGCACATTGCACACCTGCCTCACCTTCAACACCTTCCTCCCTACTCCCCCACGCACATTGCACACCTGCCTCACCTTCAACACCTTCCTCCCTACTCCCCCACGCACATTGCACACCTGCCTCACCTTCAACACCTTCCTCCCTACTCCCCCACGCACATTGCACACCTGCCTCACCTTCAACACCTTCCTCCCTACTCCCCCACGCACATTGCACACCTGCCTCACCTTCAACACCTTCCTCCCTACTCCCCCACGCACATTGCACACCTGCCTCACCTTCAACACCTTCCTCCCTACTCCCCCACGCACATTGCACACCTGCCTCACCTTCAACACCTTCCTCCCTACTCCCCCACGCACATTGCACACCTGCCTCACCTTCAACACCTTCCTCCCTACTCCCCCACGCACATTGCACACCTGCCTCACCTTCAACACCTTCCTCCCTACTCCCCCACGCACATTGCACACCTGCCTCACCTTCAACACCTTCCTCCCTACTCCCCCACGCACATTGCACACCTGCCTCACCTTCAACACCTTCCTCCCTACTCCCCCACGCACATTGCACACCTGCCTCACCTTCAACACCTTCCTCCCTACTCCCCCACGCACATTGCACACCTGCCTCACCTTCAACACCTTCCTCCCTACTCCCCCACGCACATTGCACACCTGCCTCACCTTCAACACCTTCCTCCCTACTCCCCCACGCACATTGCACACCTGCCTCACCTTCAACACCTTCCTCCCTACTCCCCCACGCACATTGCACACCTGCCTCACCTTCAACACCTTCCTCCCTACTCCCCCACGCACATTGCACACCTGCCTCACCTTCAACACCTTCCTCCCTACTCCCCCACGCACATTGCACACCTGCCTCACCTTCAACACCTTCCTCCCTACTCCCCCACGCACATTGCACACCTGCCTCACCTTCAACACCTTCCTCCCTACTCCCCCACGCACATTGCACACCTGCCTCACCTTCAACACCTTCCTCCCTACTCCCCCACGCACATTGCACACCTGCCTCACCTTCAACACCTTCCTCCCTACTCCCCCACGCACATTGCACACCTGCCTCACCTTCAACACCTTCCTCCCTACTCCCCCACGCACATTGCACACCTGCCTCACCTTCAACACCTTCCTCCCTACTCCCCCACGCACATTGCACACCTGCCTCACCTTCAACACCTTCCTCCCTACTCCCCCACGCACATTGCACACCTGCCTCACCTTCAACACCTTCCTCCCTACTCCCCCACGCACATTGCACACCTGCCTCACCTTCAACACCTTCCTCCCTACTCCCCCACGCACATTGCACACCTGCCTCACCTTCAACACCTTCCTCCCTACTCCCCCACGCACATTGCACACCTGCCTCACCTTCAACACCTTCCTCCCTACTCCCCCACGCACATTGCACACCTGCCTCACCTTCAACACCTTCCTCCCTACTCCCCCACGCACATTGCACACCTGCCTCACCTTCAACACCTTCCTCCCTACTCCCCCACGCACATTGCACACCTGCCTCGCCTTCAACACCTTCCTCACTACTCCCTCACGCACATTGCACACCTGCCTCACCTTCAACGCCTTCCTCCCTACTCCCCCACGCACATTGCACACCTGCCTCACCTTCAACACCTTCCTCCCTACTTCCCCACGCACATTGCACACCTGCCTCACCTTCAACACCTTCCTCCATACGCCCCTACGCTCATTGCACACCTGCCTTGCCTTCAACACCTTCCTCCCTACTCCCTCACGCACATTGCACACCTGCCTCACCTTCAACACCTTCCTCCATACGCCCCTACGCTCATTGCACACCTGTCACACCTTCAACGCCTTCCTCCCTACTTCCCCACGCACATTGCACACCTGTCTCACCTTCAATGCCTTCCTCCCTACTCCCCTACGCACATTGCACACCTGCCTCACCTTCAACACCTTCCTCCCTACTTCACCACGCACATTGCACACCTGCCTCACCTTCAACACCTTCCTCCATACGCCCCTACGCTCATCGCACACCTGTCACACCTTCAACACCTTCCTCCCTACTTCCCCACGCACATCGCACACCTGCCTGGCCTTCAACACCTTCCTCCCTACTCCCCCACGCACATCGCACACCTGCCTGGCCTTCAACACCTTCCTCCCTACTCCCCCATCAACATCGCACACCTGCCTCACTTTGAACACCGCCACCACACTCTACCGGCTCTAATTGTGTTATGCAAAGAATGCAACCAATAAAGTTAATACTTTTACACTAAATTTAATTTATTGTTTCGTATTTTGGAAATGATTAATTATTTCATGCTTGCTGTACTTTAAGCCGTCACGCCATTTTTTTAGTTTTCACAACCAGCGAGTTGTAGGCTTCGTGTTCAGCTGTAAGAATATGAACTGTTTAAAACCTAGTACAGTAACATTGTTAACGAATCGGTCACTCACAGGGACGATCATTGGACATTGAACGAAAAATTACTCTCCTGCGCTTCATTAAAACAAATTTCGTACTTTGGTTCAGAATGGGTTACAATATTTCTATTACTGATGACAGCAAGTTTGATATTTCGGTACCGTTGACCAAATGTGGTGTGTTATAAAGCAGTGTTCCCTTACCACACTATGCAGAAGGTGATTCCACTTCAGCCAGCTGTGATACCTACGTACAGTCTTCCTTACAGTATTCTCTTCGTACACATAAGCGGATGATGACGCAGTTACTTAATATCATCTTTACCACTTCCTTATAAGTTAAAGAAGAGTACTGATTACTTACAGTGGAGAAATTAAATTGACGTTATTATTATTGGCGTTAGGAAAAGGCAACGGAGGGGCTATGGTGAATGACTACTCACCAACACAGTTCTCGACGGGATCTTTGTTTTCCTTCTCCTTGGTGAGGCCCAGTCGCCCTCGAGTGAACTGCTGTATTGGCTTGTCCCAGTACATCACTGCAACACACAGTTCATCTTCCTGTTAGCAACTTACATAAGTGATTGACTCACATCTTCCAGGTTATATAGGATTGGTCTGAGAAAGAAACGTGCAGACTGCACTACCGTATAGTTTTAAGCGTACTATACAGTCCAGTTTCGCTATAACATTTTCATTTCGTAGCTGCAGCAGACTCGCCTGTAACAGAACACTATAAGAAGTCCATAATCTCTCTCTTCGAAATTTGTAAATTAACATTTCCATGGAACTAGCGACTAGTTTTCGAGCCTCCAGTGACTGAGAAATTTCCAGAAACAACTCTGTCTGTAAACAGTCACATGTATTAAAAACATTTTTAATAAATCTATTTGCAATAAAATTTTCGACATGTAAATAACTGTATTGATTCATCGAGATAGTTAGATGAATGTAGTTAAATTTGGTTTGTTCTGGCGCACTGTGTATTAAATGCAATAGAGGAGTAGAGAGTGAGTAGGAGCACATAGGCCTGATAGACATTCGCTTTCATTCCAGTTGGACATCAGAAATGTTGGGTGAAAAGCATTTATAAATAACAGAAAAAATTGTCCTACCTACCTGAATAATGCACACAGTATTGATACATGTTTACAAAATTGGGTATTCTGTAGTAAAAACCTAGAATGTAGAATTTACTCAGAAGAAAATTGTTTTCAATATTTTTATTAATTTTGTTTAGTGTTCCATCCTATCCGGAGATGACTCTTTTTTAGTCTCTCGTAGCTTCACTAACTCGACCCCTGACGAAGGTAATGATAGCTGAATTAATGTATTGGCAGTAACTCAATATTTTAAATACAAATAACATGATGATTTCATGCTTTCTACTAATTTATTACTAGCCACCTGCTAGACTTATGTCACTGCCTTAGCCTCTCATATTTAATGCATTAGTCCTCAATTATTTTCTTCTCCCGCCATAACATTGCCTATGGCGCAAGTCGCATAGGTTAAATTCCTCGCAAAAAGCCACATTTAGTTATTTTATATTAATAACTTTAAAATTTGTTATATATAATATATTAAAACAATATTTTACTTACTTAAAAATGTGCATTGTCTTCAATGGAAAAAGTGATTTTCTGTCTCAAATGCTGCTTTACTAAACTATTTTTCTCTTGGTATTTCAATAAAAAGACTCACACTGAAGATTAACACAAACTTGTTCACACAATTACTTTTAAAAGAATTTTTATACTGTAAATGATATCTACAGTGACATGAAAAGTCTCACATATGCCCTCAAAAAGAGAAATCATTACAATACGCACTTTGTGTTTCGCAAGGCACTGATTCGCTGTCAGCCGTGGTTTACACAGGTCACCACGAAATTTTCCGAAACATGGTTTACATATATGTAACTCATACCCCATGTGAAGTTATCTCGAATCAGGCCAAAAATGGAAATTTTTTTACATAACAGTAATGTGAAGTTTTCTTTTTCTGGTTCTTAGAACCAATAGAGCGTCAAACCTTATTCACATTTGATTGCAACATATTATAATAGCACTAAGCACACACACACGTTCACCCTCTTAGCATGTTGCATGTCTACATACTGGGATTTGCCATGTTTATATAATTATTTAAAGTCACTTATTGGAAACAGTATGTATCGTTGTTGAAGGGTCAATTTCATAAAGTCTGTTTTTAATTTATTCAAAAACTTTGATGAATGTGTACGTCTTTAAAGGACCAGTCTCATCATTGCACAATTGTAATCCTTTGGAAAACATCAGGTTCCTACTCTAAATATTCTAGCGTCTGCGACACCTCGCACGCCAATGAACCTTGTGTGTTGGGTTCAATGGACACTGGCATGACTCATGTCTTTGAGCACAGCAGCTGTTCAAGAAGACCATAGGAACATATCAACACTGACGTTCAGGTGACGGCGCTGCTGTAACTAGGCCTGATGTGAATGCAGGCGCTATTGAGGATGTCTCAGACAAAGAAGACGCAACTGCATCACGAATTACTAGTGGTGATTCCATGAGATGGGCCTTGCTTGGCGATGTACATGTATCTTCAAACATTTTGAGATGTATAGTATATTTTAGCTTTGAGAATATTTTAGCTCTGAACATGCAGTTATCCGCACCTTGCAGGTAGCATTAGAGATAGGAAGATTTTTGGTATATGCAAATTTTTCATATCGCTTAACGATGCGATAATCAAGGAAAAGAACACCAAAACAGCAACACCTACTCCTCACCTAAGATGATAATCGCCTAGGCAGTTACCAGTATCTTAGTTGATGCAGTTTCCATTGGATCTTAGTGATGTAAGTGTTTGAGTTATTGTAGGACCAATGATTATTACAGTCGGTGTGACTGCGAAGACCTTGAATGATCTAGTAAAGTGATAAGCATCTTATACAAAGTAGTTGATGGCCAGAACACTCAGCCAGCTGTGACCGCATAGTTTAGAAGTAATAAACCACAGGTTATCAGTTACACGATCTAGGCGAGATTATCAAAACACTTACGCATGTGTCGACGATCTAAGAATCACATAAGCAACTGCTCTCATTTCCTAAACCACTAAAAGTCCTCGATTCTGTAAGTGATTTCACGGTAAAGCTGAGATCGCCTGTCTGAGTATTCCATTCCACATTATGTAAGTTTAAACCTTAACATGTGCTACCTACATGTATTATAGTATATTTAGAGAGCAAGTGCAAGTTCGTAAATTAAAAAAAAACTATATTTATAAATAAATATGAAGTACTTTTAAACAGTATTTGAGTAATTGTTATTCAATTTAAAATAAAACTGTTTTGCACAATAGATTTTACAGGTGATACAGAATACGCAAACAATATCACACTAAACCGATCAAAGTTCATTTTTTTCAATTATTCATCCATACTAAACAAATGAATTTCAAAGCGGATTAAAAAAAAATGAATGCATACTTCAAACAACGATGTTAGGTTATCACACAGAAGTAAAAGCATGCATTGCCGAAACGAAAGCACAGCATCCTGAATAATGGAACTCATGTCCTTGGGTCAATGCAACAGCTATTATAACAAGCAGGTACGCAAGTCTCTGGTGGGTGGTTTATATAATTGATTTTCTACTTTACACTAAGTTCCCTTTTGATCATATGCTCGATGTCTGTAGATTTTGTGGTATATAGATCGGAAAGAGACGTGATCACAGGACTAGCAACAGCCACATTGGAGAGACACATCACTGGGTGGCACCACCACCATCACGGAGCCACAAGCTGGGTCCTTGAGCAGGTGGCACAACCATCAGAGGGCGCGTCATATCCGGTCATGGAAATACTCATTTGTAAGCGACATCGACAGTACATTCTCTGACACCCGATGGTCTGGCTATAAGGTTTCGATGGTCTCGACCAATGGAAGCGAGGTCTGCGTAGTGGAGCTCTGTGAATGTAGTAAAAGACACCATGTCTTTCACAGTTTCAGGAAGAACTACTGTGGGCTGCATGCGATAGAAATACTAACATGTACAATACTGAAAGCCTTCAACCTTCGTATTACCTTATGTATGTGTGTGGGTAGAGAAGTACTAGGAGAGAATGGGCGGGATATTATTACCATCGTGATCGTTGGTGCTGGGGAACGAGACATAAACTTGTATTTTTTTTTTAAATGTAAACAATAGCATGGTTTACAAATCGTTTTAGTACATGTAAGATCAGTGGTCACATAGTGTCACAGTGTAGAATACCAGTCAAACAACAGCTGCTTATTGGCCATGCACACAGTGGGCGAGAATAGCTCACCTGCTATGTACACGATGTAGAGGAGGACAAGGATGAGAGCCTCGTACCACTCGACACGCTCGTCGTGTATGATGCAGATCATGAGCGCCACCGTCACTCCGTACGCCAGGCAGTCTCTCGTCAGAGGCCACCAGTCAAGCGGCACCACCTGCGCCACCACATACATACTACACAACTCTAGTATATCCTCCTGTGATTAACTGCACTGGGGTGGCCTACCACACACACACTGCAGGCGTATGTCTCGTTCACTCACAGCGACCAACATATAGTTCATTTCATATAAGAAGGCCACATTCTGACAGTCAGTGAGTGGCAACTTAACATATTAAAAACAAACAACGTGCCATTTACAAAATCCTGTATAAGTTGATGCACGAACGAACAGAAATTAATATTACGTTGGCTTTCCTGAGAGCACTGCCGACTCACATCAAACAAGCAGAAAATACGCGGATAAGAAAGAGTTCGTATATTAATTAATACATTTTATTTTATGTGGTCATAAAACAGCAGTTTTTAGTTTAAGAAACAATACTTGGTGATAAAATAGTAATATATAGTTGTTCAAAACGCGATGTACAATAAAACGATCCATATCCAAATGTACCGAAAAAATAGAAAACTTTTTCAAGTTTCCAGACTCTCCAACCATGTGCTGCCATCTTGTGAGGGATAGGCGCACCATCATTTACAACACGCACTTCCACGCTATCTGTTATCCGTATCCCGAACTACACCCAGCAACATATTACAGTTGTATTGCTTTCAAAATAATGTATTTACGCGCATATACAAATGGTTTCATTTTCCCGCGAGCTCTGTATAATTTTTAAAGTAAGATATATTTCGTGTACAGCGTTTACGAACAACCCTACAAACCTCCACCAAGCTCCGTTTACGAATGCAGCGCCACCCACGAAGTTCACCAATTGCCACACTTAGCAGCACCTCCTGGGCGTGCTGACTTGCTGCTTCAAAGCCTATTCTTGACACACCGGTTGATGGCAAATGGATACATAAACGAAAAGGCGCGGCGATTGTCAACTGTCAAGAATGTGGCCTTCTTAAATGGTACACAGTATACATACTGCACAGCTGTAGTACATACACATGTGATAAAATTCACTAGGTTGTCTAACCACACACACTGCAGAAGTATGTCTCCTTCACTCACAGCGAACAACATACATTATGTACAGCTCTAGTACATCCTCCTGTAATACATTGCACTGCGGTGGCATACCACAAACGTTGCATATGTATGTCTTGTATATTTACAGCTACCAACATACATACTGCACCATTTTAGTACATCCTCCTGTGATACACTGCATTGGGTGGCCTATAACACACACTGCAGGCGTATGTTATTGTTCACTTACAGAGAACAACATACATTATGTACAGCTCTAGTACATCCTCCTGTAATACATTGCACTGCGGTGGCATACCACAAACGTTGCATATGTATGTCTTGTATATTTACAGCTACCAACATACATACTGCACCATTTTAGTACATCCTCCTGTGATACACTGGTAACCCACCGGATATTGTGTGTGACGTCCGCATACAATAACTTCACTTACAGAGACCAACATACATACTGCACAGTTCTAGTACAACCTCCCGTTATAAACTGCACTGGCGTTGCCTACTACTCATACTGCAGGTGTATTCCTCGTTCACTCGCAGCGACCAACATACATACTATACAGCTCTAGTACATACTCATGTGAAACAATGCACCGTAATGGCATACCACACACACTGCAGTCGTATGTCTCGTTCACTCACAGCGACCAAAAAAATACTGCACAGCTCTAGTACATACTCCTGTGACACTCTGCACTGGGGTGGCCTACCACACACACTGCAGGCAATAGTTCACCAATTTCGCATACCACCATTGGACTGCTCGAGAAACTTAAGCACACTGGTCAGTTGCCGACAAAGCGCGTGTTGGTCGTCCGGAAACCTCAACAGACGTAGAAATACATAAGGCCATACATGTTGCTTAGCACTCATTATACATTATCCATCGTCTGTATCTTGAATCTTACATTGGTTAAATAGGAATCACAGCATGTTCGACTTTCAGAACTTGTGCTTTTACAAATAGCAGTTATGGCGAAAAGTGAGTGAGGATGATTCATATCGAACAAAAAAACAGTTTTGCAAGTAAGTAGTGGCAGCACTTCATCGTTACCCACTGTTTTTCCAAAGCATACTGTATTCGGACGAGGAAAATTCTTATGTCTCAAAGGAAGTTAATCACCAGAATAGTCATAATTGGCCTTCTGAGAACCGACACTGGTGTCAGGACTCTGAGGAACAGGGAAGTGGCTGTGTCACGGTGTAGTGTGGTCTATGAAATGACTGACTGATACGGCTCTTTTTTTCATTGATGGAACTTTGACAGGGGAAAGTTATGTATAGATGCTTGCCAATAAGGCTTTTCCTTGCATCCTGAATATTGAGGGGATCTTTCCAACTTGGTATGAGCACGATGACTCCCCAGCGCATCATGCTGCAAATGTGAGGACTATCCTGGATGTGCCTTTCCTGTGAAAAATGACTCGCTATAGTGCGCCTGTGGAATAGCCCCGCGTATCGCCAACCTCACATTACTTGACGTTTTACTTTTGCTTCACTTAAAAAGCCCTTGTATTTGAACAGAATATCATGTCACTCCTTCACTTGAGGAGCATATCGCAGAAGTATGCCAGGCAGTGACTTCCCAACGTCTTGAAACGAGTGTGGAATGTCTGGGCCAACCGTCTGAATCTTTGCATGCAACAGGATGGCAAGTACATCGAACAAATCATGTGAAGTTCGGTTTAGCCTAAGGTGCGGGACATTTAGGCCACCGTACAATGATAAACAATACTTGCTTATGCTGCCACGCCCATAATTACAAGTTAAGGGAGTTAGAAGGGTTTGCTATGGGGTACTGTGCCGCGGTACTTGAGCTCACGACCCTCTGCTTGCAGAAGGACGCTCACGGCCCTCTGCTTGCAGGAGGAGGAGGGGACTCACAATGCCGGCGCCGATGCCACAGCAGGCGGCGACTGCGAGGATGTTGAAGACGGCGCTGCCCACGATGGTCCCGACGCCGATGTCGCCCTCCGTGATGAAGGTGCCGATGACGTTGACGAAGAGCTCCGGGGCAGAGGTGGCCGCCGCCATGAAGGTCGCCCCCGCCACGTCGTTCGACATGTTGAGTGCTGCAAGACACCAACCACAACGCCTGTCACTGTCTCTGCATCCACTCGCCACTCACATCGTTCACCCTGCTCATGAGTCCGTATGAGAAGAAACCAGTCATGAAGTAGCGAAAGGTGAAAGTCATACAAAGTCACAGATTACACAGATAGTTTGAGTGCTGGTAACGTATTATTACATTGCCTCATTTCAACAGTGTCATACGGAGTTTGCCATAGTGTAACATCGTCCGAATTCCTCGGTAATGTAGTATTACCTAGCCAGCAATTTTCGTTGCGTTAACTGCAACGTAATAACAGATCTGCAACTCTTAAGTGTAAATTACTCACATGAACATAATGAANTTTTCGTTGCGTTAACTGCAACGTAATAACAGATCTGCAACTCTTAAGTGTAAATTACTCACATGAACATAATGAATTTATGCTATGTTACTTAAGAAAGAACATTTCATTAGGAAATTGACAAATAGCTATAATATTGGCTGACATCCAGCCAGTGCATGGCGAATGATGGGCCAATAGGATGATGATAAGTGGGAGTACAGAGACAAACAGAACTGGTGTTCATGCTCCGTTGTATGTAATAGGCTCACCTCTAACTTGTCTTGAATGTATGGACATCTGTACCTCACTCAAAGTGTTTGAGAAACAACCGCGAAACTCAGCTGCACACAGCAGCAACATGACGTCACTGCCCAGCGTCACGTTCAAATGTTGGTCCTCAATCAGCACCAGGTAACTTACTCACCAGCCGGCGGCTCAGCCAATAGCGAAACATCATCCATAGCACGGAGTACACAATCAGAATATTTGGGTTTGCTAAAGTCTGGCACACGGCTGCTGGCTGACGATTGGAGGAATTACACAAACTTTTACTACGTCACAAAATTACTGCCATTAAAACCAAATTTTCTCATTTTCCTCTCAAAACCGTATGTTTTCCAATAATTTTTTTGAAAATCAGATACCAAAATTTTTTTATTTACAATCATCCCCTGAAATTTCCAAAAATTTGCAGAAAAAATATTTGCTACCCAGTGTGATTGAGTGGCTCCTCATTGTGATACGCGAGTCTCGAAAATTGGAAAAAGTCGCTTGCATTGGGGCGTCAATAAGGTATAATTATAAAAAACGTATTACAATATTTATATAAATTCACATAAATTTAATATTTTAAAAATTTTAAGGCACCGTCTATTTAATCTCTACCTCCCTCATAAACCTCACCACCACCTACCTCACNTTTTCGTTGCGTTAACTGCAACGTAATAACAGATCTGCAACTCTTAAGTGTAAATTACTCACATGAACATAATGAGTTTATGCTATGTTACTTAAGAAAGAACATTTCATTAGGAAATTGACAAATAGCTATAATATTGGCTGACATCCAGCCAGTGCATGGCGTATGGTGGGCCACGATGATAAGTGGGAGTACAGAGACAAACAGAACTGGTGCTCATGCTCCGTTGTATGTAATAGGCTCACCTCTAACTTGTCTTGAATGTACTGTACCTCACTCAAAGTGTTTGAGAAACAACCGCGAAACTCAGCTGCACACAGCAGCAACATGACGTCACTGCCCAGCGTCACGTTCAAATGTTGGTCCTCAATCAGCACCAGGTAACTTACTCACCAGCCGGCGGCTCAGCCAATAGCGAAACATCATCCATAGCACGGAGTACACAATCAGAATATTTGGGTTTGCTAAAGTCTGGCACACGGCTGCTGGCTGACGATTGGAGGAATTACACAAACTTTTACTACGTCACAAAATTACTGCCATTAAAACCAAATTTTCTCATTTTCCTCTCAAAACCGTATGTTTTCCAATAATTTTTTTGAAAATCAGATACCAAAATTTTTTTATTTACAATCATCCCCTGAAATTTCCAAAAATTTGCAGAAAAAATATTTGCTACCCAGTGTGATTGAGTGGCTCCTCATTGCGATACGCGAGTCTCGAAAATTGGAAAAAGTCGCTTGCATTGGGGCGTCAATAAGGTATAATTATAAAAAACGTATTACAATATTTATATAAATTCACATAAATGTAATATTTTAAAAATTTTAAGGCACCGTCTATTTAATCTCTACCTCCCTCATAAACCTCACCACCACCTACCTCACNTAATATTTTAAAAATTTTAAGGCACCGTCTATTTAATCTCTACCTCCCTCATAAACCTCACCACCACCTACCTCACCACCGACCTCCAAACCTATCACCTTCCCCTCACAGCCCCTCAAATTGCCTCAACCTCACCCCTCCCGATCCTACCGACTCCCCTCGCGATCACAAAATTTGCTTTAATGAGTCCGTTTCGGACACATCTGATGTGACTATGTGAAATTGTGGACCCATATGTCATCTAGAATTCGGTGCAGGAAAAATAAATTTTTTTTTATGCTTAAAAATCTAAAAAATCTGAAAAATTTCGGTACTTCATACTTTGGTATGAAGACAAATATTTCGTTATTAAAGGGGAATAAATATAATAAGTACTGATAAGAACTATATTTTTTCTTAGCATGTATAGTGTAAAGTAATTAATTTGCCGCTGCATTCTTAATCCTGCATTTGTATTTTGTGTTTTACTGACAGAAAATTAAAAATCTTTATGGTTGTGGAACAAAAAAAAATATGAAAAAAATTCAGGAAAATTGAAGTAAGGAAAGATATATTAATATTTCTTAACATTGCAAGCTTGTTGTAGCTTTTATTTATATGAAAATAACACAGCATTCAGAAATTGAATTATGTTGCTCTGCATGATGCACAAAGTTTATTATTATAAGTAAGTTATTGCCCAAAATAAAATTTTTTTCCTATTTTGGCAATGGGACCCATATTCACATATTCCCCTCGCTTAATCAAATTAAATGCGTGTTTATATAGTTTTGGTGCAAAATGTCATAAGTTTTACAGAGACACAAAAATTTATAATTTTTTTTATTTACCTTGTTTGCAGAAGTGTGCACAAAGAACCTTACACTAATCTTTCCCTAACAGATTAGAACTTTTTATACACTAAAAATAAGAATTGTCATTGTGAGGGGATAGTCGCTATGATGAGTCAGCCCTGTGCAGAGTCGGCCCCATGTGGAAACAGCTGAGTGCGGAGTCATACATATGTGGATTCAGTTCGGTATGAGACAGTTTGAGAGGAGAAAATTTTCAGGGGGCAATTTGTCAGGAGTCAGTTTGGCAGGAGTCATTTTAGAAGGAGTCAGTTTGAAGGGAGTCAGTTTAGCAGGAATCAGTTTGGCAGTAATCAGTTTGGTAGGAGTCAGTTNTCAGGGGGCAATTTGTCAGGAGTCAGTTTGGCAGGAGTCAGTTTAGAAGGAGTCAGTTTGAAGGGAGTCAGTTTAGCAGGAATCAGTTTGGCAGTAATCAGTTTGGTAGGAGTCAGTTTGGCGGGAATCAGTTTGGTAGGAGTCAGTTTGGCGGGAATCAGTTTGGTAGGAGTCAGTTTGGTGGAATCAGTTTGGTAGGAGTCAGCTTGGAGGGAGTCAGTTTGGCGGGAGTCAGTTTGGAAGGAGTTAGTCTGTATCAATGCCTACTTTAAACTACAGCTTGTTTATGGTTTTTGTAATTATTTTAGTCTATCTTTTATTTATGTATTTAAGTGATGCAAATATGAAATTTTTTGTGTTTTCTATGTTTGATCAGAGGCTAATTTCTTTAAAAGTTCATCACCTATAATAAGCTGTAGGCTTCGTGTTTGGCAGCGGGGAAAAGAACTAATTAGAAGCTAGAATAATATCACTGTTCACAAAGAGAAGATATTACTAGACACTAGGCCTTGCCGTGTACAATGCCTGCGCCAGACTCAGCTGTTTGTTTCCTCGGGGTCTTTCGTTTACACTGCCCTTGCATTTCGGCGTTGCTCCATATCTCCCTTGCATCATCCTCGTCGGCTTTCAAGACCTAGTTGTCAAGAGCTGCTTAAACCTTCCCACACCACTACAAATCCGATTACATAAATTCCTTCCTGTAAAGCATTTAAGAACACCATTGTTGACAGAGACGCTGAATAGGTTATACCATAATTATGCACTGAAATTCTAAGAAAAATTTATTATGCAGTGACATGCAGTGTATCAGAAAAAAAGAGTAAATGAAGATGATAACCTACAGAATTTTTAAGCTAAAGACATGGTAGGTAAATGCAGAAGACCACTTCTCAAAACAGCTTCTTTGTGCCAAGTTATAAGGGATTTTTTTCCAAAAGTGAAAACTTGTACAGGTAGAGAAAAGCCTGCACAGGCAGAGTTATTAGCCAGCTGCCCATGGCAACTGCTTTCGTCCTTACTGAAGGATGTCGATATGGCTCTTTATCCTGGCAACTGGATTCTTCTCAACTGCCTGTTGTTACATCTAGCTGCTCATTACATTCCTACCTCGCTGATGTTGCACTATGTCCAAGGACTTTCATCATGAAATAAAGCTCGAGCATAAGGAAAGCATGGGTGTCGGTGTCTGTTGAGGGACGCACAGTGGTCAGGAAGACGAGACCAAGGTGGGCTCTCACAAGTACCCGACTCGAAGACGGACCAGGCGGGCAGAACGCTCACCTTGGCATATCTTCTCGACGGCGGGCACGAAGTACTTGTCGCAGACGACGGCGAGTGCCACGAAGAGGTAGAGTGAGGCGACGACGTGGAGGACGAGGGCGCCGTCCTGCCGCTGCTTCTCCGAGAAGAGGTCACGCGGGAAGTCGTCGATGGCGGGTGGAGTGCAGTTCACATCGAAGCTCTGCTCGTCGTCCAGCCCTGCAACAGCCGCGGCCTCTGTCCTGAGACACTCTCCTGCCGTCACAGAGTTGTCTTACTGTGGGCTCCCGCAAACTCACATCCTCTATGCATGCAAACCTTAAATAATACGCCATGGTTCCCTGTGTACAAAATCACGAATTTGCATACATGGGCCCGTAAGTACACCACTACACAACCGTTTATATATAAAATAATGAGTTCCTACTTAAAAACGAATATGCTTCTAAATAAATAACAACAAGCCTCTATGCAGTTAGTCATATGAGGAAAGGTAATTTATAGAACGGATGAAAGAGAGAACAATTTAAGCAAAAGTGTTAATATACTTAAATGTCTCCTACAAAATTGTTTCTAGAATACAGATATTTTAATGATTGGCTATTGCATTGAATATTATGCAATACATTGAAGAGTATGCAATAGTTTAAAGTAAATTCTCTTAAATTCCTCCATCCCTGAAGTGCATTGTTCTTCGTTTGTGAGAGCACGTCGTCTAACATAGCTGCTATTCGCACACACTTCATCACATTACCTGATTCTTAGTCATAATAATGGTGCAGATATTTCTGTAACTACATCCACAGAAGTCGATGGGATATTTAGTACCACTCACGAAGAAGTCGATGGCAGTGCTGCAGTAGGCGACCCAACTGAAGAAGTCGATGGCACCGCTGGTAAAATGCACGAAGAAGTTGATGACAATGTTGTAGACCTCAATGGCTCTGGGATGTCCAAAGACATCGTGGACGATGAATACGTCTTTGACTTAGAAGCAAAGCTGCAGAAGCTAGACGAGGCGATCGGTATCTGTACCCTTCGGTCAAATAAGTGGCAATCCAACCAGGTACTGTTCTTTACATCTCCCTACAATTTGTAATAAAGGAAGCGACAATTGTGTTGAGAGAACTAATTAGGGGTATATGTCTGTCCAAACCAACTTGGAATACCAACAAGCCAAGCCATTCACACACACCCACTTCCCATACCTAGAAGACATATCAACAAACCACACGAGCTGTATATACAGATCATATATACAAACTGACCAGGTCAAGAGACCAACAAAACCGACCAAACTATACCATCCATACCAAACGACAATAAAATGGCCATGTCAGTCATTCCGACTAACTATACCAAAGAGCTACACTAAGTACCCATACCAACCGAACGAGATCATGAACAAGACTAACCATACAGATTGTCTACAACAGCAAATCATACCGAACACCCATACCAACCAACCAGGACATCTGACCAACAAGGATGACCAGATCAACCAACAGTACTAGCCATATATACAAGCGCATTGTACCAGTTGACCATACAAAACACCCATACACAACAACCAGGCCAACTGATCAACAAGGCTAATGAACCAGAACGACCAGCGATATGAAATAACCATACAGACTTTCTTTACATGCCGACTATATAAATCAACCTACTAATCAACCAACCATACCAAACAGCCATACCGACCGCCCAGACCGATCGACCAGACAGCCCAACCATACAGGCCGACCACAGCTGCCGGCCAACTAGAACCCGAAACCAAAAGAACAGGCCAACTGACATTAAAAATGACCACTAAGACCACCCATAAAGTCTACCACCAAGATCAATCAGACAATACAGGCCGGCCATACCAGCTGGCCAACCAAAACCAACACCAACAGACCAACTGACCATCAACACCGACCACCAAGACCTCAGACTACCTACAAGATCGATTCCCAACACCAACTACAACATTTTATTTTCCGTCACACAGCTATGTACAGAAAGGCTGAAGTAGTAATTAAGTGTATAATTATGGCTCTTGACCCCGAGCATGAGAGCAGCACATGTGGTTGATGTTGGGCTTTAAAAACTAGTGCATTACTAAGATGACACAAAACAGTTAAGATGTAACGGTATGCAACTGGATAATACGTTAGTGGAGGAAGATATGCAACCACCGTGAAACAAGCGTGTAACCTACTGCCGACTGGTGAATCAAGCAAATTATACGGGAACAAGTAAGTTATGCAAGTGAAATTCTCGTCATTCACTGGGAGTCACAAATTATTCAGTGAATATCCGCCACCATATTAATTAGATATTTAGTACTGATCATCAGTGGAGAAATTTCACTGGTTTTCAATGTTATGGTTTCATTTTCACTATTTCATGCTTAGAGTGCACATTCCTAATACCAGCGAAGATCATACCTGTGCCAGGACTGGATACAAAAAAAGACAAGATACGTGAATGATTGTGTGGGCGATGGCGTACTTACAAGTCATTGTCAGGTGTTAGTACTAGGAAATGTTCCTGTAGTCATCCACCATGTCCCGTCGTCGACATGCCCCCTGCAGTAGCAAGATCTCGCCCTGCGGGAGTGCACTCCCCTCGTGAACCACCTGGAACACACTGCCGAGGACACTGCGTTACAAAACTATACTCGTCTAACATATATATAAAGGTTGTTCACAGTAAAGTGAGCACTTTTGAGGCCCTAGTTACCTTTCTCCTATCAGCCATTGTTATCATTCCACCGCTTTTAAAAATAAATATTGCCATGTAAGTAATTAATACAGTGTTTGCATTTCACCGTTCTTATATATAAACTATTATTCCAAATAAGACAGCTTCAAAAAGTGCTCACTTTACCGAGAACAGACTACACATTTGTACAGGTTATAAAGTGTGGAAATACATTCAGTGAAACTGGTTATGGCCAAAATTGTTTCATACTTTTCTGACTGCATGCCCGTGCTGTTGTATAGGAAATTCTTTGCTCTGAAGGTAAACTACAAACTAGACTGTTAAAACAGGGACAACAATCTGATGAGTTATAGGCATCATCTAAAAATGGTTATCTTAGATAGCAATACAAACAGCTTGATGTTTTCCTGTATGTGGTTGCATTTGCTAATGTACAACAGATTGTTATGTTACCAGTACTGTACAGTTCTGCAAAAGGGTTGAAGGGTGGCAGCAACAGTGTATTCTATTAGGTTATTACAATTCTACTTGTAGTGTGCAAAATTCAAATTTAGTTGAAGTTGTTCTGCTGGAGTCACTGTCTGTTTTCTGGTAGAAACACATCACTCTGCTCTAGCAACCATATGTACAGTAGCAAATACAATCACAGGCAGGATTACATCAAACAGTCATGTATGTATTACTATCACAGTTAACAATATAAACCTACAACACATCAGATGGTCTAGAGAAGATCTACGACTATATTGTTTTTTCAGTGCATGATGACTTTTCAAATTTTTCAACTGTTCATGTATGAATCATATTTTGCTTTTATTTAAAGGTAAGAAACGTTACAAATAAAAAAAATTCAGTAGTTATTGTATGGTGAACTATTATACATGTTTCGTGGTTTGTGAATTTTGGAAATTCTTTCGATAACACATTAGATTTCAAGAAAATATAATTGAATGCTTTCTTCCTGATTGGATCACACTGGCTTGTACACACCCTGGACCAGTTATAAAAAAGAAGCAATGTCATGGCAGCATCATTTGCAACCAAGCAGAATGCAATGATGCAAGTATCCTACCATGGCTATAGCCAGTGAATGAACTGTTTTGGCCTGAGTGTGTAAAAAATAGAGAAGTCTAGACTGCTGCCAAATGAATTGACAATAATTGATGTGGTTACGTGTACAGATTATTGCATACATATGACACTTAGGGAACATTAAACAAGACAATCTGTTGGCTGACAGTCGGCCAAACATGAACGTAACGGATTGTGAAAGTGGTGTCCCGTGTGGCGAGGATGAATAGCACAGTGGTAAGAAGGAACACTGTGACGAGAGGGAACTGGAGCTGCTGTAGTGGTGGATAGAGGTGACCACTGCAAGTTTTTCTTTAATGGCTGCAAAGGTGTACCGACCCCAAGGGACTACATGCCGGAGACTAGTGGTTGATCACACGGCGAATATGTGAGAAAGTATTTTTGTACTAAAAAGCTCCGTCTAAATATTTGCAACTTAACAGCAATTTAATATTATTTTTTAACTTATTGTAATTTTTTTGAACTCGTGCCGTCCTTATGAACAATTTCCGGTCAATATTTGTAGACATATTCTAGCCAACTTTGTGCTTGTTCACATCACTATTACCACACAAAAAGCATTTGACACTTAGGTTGTGATTACGAAGCAATATTCGGCTCGCGAGACGTCCCTGTTAACAGCCGCCCAACTCTCTTTACTCAATCACGAACGAAGTAATATGTCGTCACTTTACGTACAGTGCACATAAAAAAATTTCTTACTAACAATGCCTGGCAAAGTTAACAGCAAAGGACAGAAGAACGAGTTTACGGCTGCATTAATAGCGAAATAAGACTTCGATTCGATTTTAGAGAAGCGTACGCTTTGGCTGAACTACCTAGTCATACAAACCCTCGAGCTTCTTTTGTTTGTTCATTTGCTGTTCCAGTTTCACCTATGACGAAGTAGCACGGTATCCAACACTTACTTCCTTTCATGCTTGTTGATGATGCCTAGTCTACGAGGAACTTTTGAAATATCTGTATTCAGACACCGAAAATAAACTATAAACATGTATCAGCCTAGTTGTAACGAAAGGAAATTGAGAACATTTTGTCCCTGTAAACGTATTTGATTTTAACTAAAACGCAGGATTACGCATAATATAGGTCTAAGTAATGATTCGCGTATGCAAAAAAAAAACGAACCTAACACATGTTAAAATACAAGTTACTTATACTTTGCTAGATACGGATTTGCTATACCCTAATTTCTCACGTGAAACGCTATTAAACTATCACAGACTGAAAGATAATAGTATAATGATTTGTGAGAAGACTTCGACGCATAAGGGACCCGTTGTATAGCATCCGAAAACCACGCATTCAATATGGGTTACAGCCTCCTCTCGCGGCTATATACAAGCAGCGAAGCGACGAAGCCACAGAGTAGTGAATAATACAGAGGTGAAACAGCCGCTTATTCCGTGAAGTACAGCCGCACGCGCTAGCAAAATGGCGTCGCTGGACAGTGACATGTCGGAACGCCGTTCCCCAATCAGCGACTGGTAACCGACACGCCAGCCGGCAGCCCACGCAGCAGCCAATCAGACACACATCACGTTAGAGAGACTCGCCCAGCCAATCAGAGACTAAGAAGAGCGATATGAAAGGAACAAAAAACGCCATTTCGCTCTCTGAAGAGTTGCTCCGCCTGGCCAGCATTACGTCAACCTTCAACAGAATGAACGACGCGTGAGCAAATCAAGCTGTTGATAATGGTAATAACAGAACAGTGTGAATGTATTTCAGTACAACTCACTTCAACGTACTACACTGTACTGTAGTATATTACGAACACAATCATATGCTAAATTACATTTTCCATAGATGAGCAGCATTACTACCTCTGGGTACCTGCACTGTTTGCATCACCTCTACATCAAATGCAGAGTGTCTACGTCTTACTGTACTGTACCGTGCAGCGCAATCGTGCCGCAAGGCATCACATAGAGTCTTCATAAACCCTCGTGAGTCCCAATGTCTGTGGCGGTTTTTAACGATATGTTTATTAAACTGTTACATTGTGATACCTTTTTGAATATGTCTTGACGAGCTTCATTGCAATTTTGACGAATAGTTACATGGTGCCGTTTAAAACACTGATGTTGGTACTCACATATTGATAATAACTAATGCTATAAGGTTGACTCCCCAGCAGTATTATTTCCACCTTCCAGTAGTACAACCTCTGTGTGAAACATCTTTACACATGTATTGTGTGCCCTGGTGCAGAGTTATTGTGGGTGGTCAAGATAAATGGAACTAACTGTATTATATGAATGGAAATACAAAAGCAGATAGAATAGAATGTGTAGTTTTACATCTGCAATTTAGAATACGGCCAATAGCGTTATGGACAACACAATTAACTGCCGTTTATGCAAGACGTATGGGAATAAAATAGTGGCGATTGTTTTCAGCCTATCTTTCCGTAGGAAAGAAATGCTTATACACACCCGAATGTCTGTCTGGAATGTCTGTCCCCCCCCCCCNTTTTTCACACTCTAATAAATTTTAAACCCGAAAACAGAATTTCACTAAACAAAGTCAACATGTATTATTTAGTAACAGAATTGGACTTTTATATTTTTCGATCACGCTGGATACTTATTTTCAAAAAGGCTGCAAATTTTTAATTTACGGCCCTACGTTGTATCTCGGGAACGATTACACGGATTTCAACAAAATTTGGTAACTTACTAATGAATTTTATTAGCATTGAAATGAGTGAAACTATAATATTATTGGTCCTCCATTTTGGAAGATAGTGCAAATTAAACAAATAATGATTTTCTATTATCTCTCGGGAACCATATAACAGATTTAAACCAAATTTGGTACGTTGGCAGTGCATGATATAATCATGTAATTTGGAAACCTATGATATTATTAAACAGCCATTTTGAAAGATAGTGCAAATTGAATATATTTGCCATTTGCATTATATTTCGGGGACCATTTAAATTATTTAAACCACAATTGCATGTTTTCAGTGCATGATATAAACGTTTATTATAGAAACCAATAACGTTACTAGCTTACTATATATAGTGCAAATTGAAAAAAAATTTNCATGATATAAACGTTTATTATAGAAACCAATAACGTTACTAGCTTACTATATATAGTGCAAATTGAAAAAAAATTTCATTCAGTATATTTCGAGAAATGTTTTACCAACTTATACCAAATTTGGTATGATATCATTGCACACTGTAAGCATTGAATTTATAAAGTGATAATGTTACTAATCCACCATTTCGGAAGACAGTGCAATATGAAAAATAAAGCTTTTACGATACATCTCGGTAATTTCACAGCCGATACTGTCGTATTTGGGATATAAGAAATACTATTGTAGGTCATGTTCGTATATGCAATTCAAATGTATAAGACACTTTTTTTTTCAAAATAGCATCAATATAGTTTCAGGTTCTTCTACAATATCTGCACCACCGTTTGACCNATAAGACACTTTTTTTTTCAAAATAGCATCAATATAGTTTCAGGTTCTTCTACAATATCTGCACCACCGTTTGACCAGTTTCTACCAACATTTTTTATATCAAAGTTTCTTTTACAAGCGTCAAATGTGTCTAAACACAGTCTCGTTTGTCTGCCATTTTGTAGCATAGCAGCACGTTAAAAATGAAGTTTTAATGTCATATCTCGGGAAACAAATAACCGATTCCTACTAAATTTGACACTCAAGTAAACTAACATGTTTAAGTGGGTCAGGCTATTATTTTCAAAATTACTGTGNGATTCCTACTAAATTTGACACTCAAGTAAACTAACATGTTTAAGTGGGTCAGGCTATTATTTTCAAAATTACTGTAACAAAAATATTTTAATAAACAATGCTATATATATATATATATACATATATATATATATATAAATGAAACCATGTATCCAATTCAATGTCAATTGGTATGCTGGCATTCTCTATGCAAGCATCAAATAAGCTTATGTATNGATTCCTACTAAATTTGACACTCAAGTAAACTAACATGTTTAAGTGGGTCAGGCTATTATTTTCAAAATTACTGTGACAAAAATATTTTAATAAACAATGCTATATATATATATACATATATATATGAAACCATGTATCCAATTCAATGTCAATTGGTATGCTGGCATTCTCTATGCAAGCATCAAATAAGCTTATGTATAAACTCGTTTGTCAGTCATTTTGGAAGATACCATTACATGAATGGTTAAGCTTTTATGTTATAACTCTTGGAACATTTAAGATATACCCGCAAAATTCAAGCTACAAGTTATACCTTTGTATGACTTAAGGACATATCTTCAAAATAACAGTCACATAAATATTTTAGTTTAGTTAGCCATTTTTCCCAAAGAATTTTAACCGACTTTAATATGTAGCTGTATCTATGAACAAGCATTAAACCTGTCAATATAGTACTGAAAATTGCACCACATGAGAAACTGAAGCTTTCATACCAAAGGCCGAGACCAACGTACCCATTCCCACCGAAATGTGCACATAATTAATTCTACATTAGGCCATGTTTANGTTATAACTCTTGGAACATTTAAGATATACCCGCAAAATTCAAGCTACAAGTTATACCTTTGTATGACTTAAGGAGATAGTCACATATCTTCAAAATAACAGTCACATAAATATTTTAGTTTAGTTAGCCATTTTTCCCAAAGAATTTTAACCGACTTATAATGTAGCTGTATCTATGAACAAGCATTAAACCTGTCAATATAGTACTGAAAATTGCACCACATGAGAAACTGAAGCTTTTATACCAAAGGCCGAGACCAACGTACCCATTCCCACCGAAATGTGCACATAATTAATTCTACATTAGGCCATGTTTAAGTGTGTCCTCCATTATTCACAGTTTAACTGTCATAAATAATTTAGATAATTTTGTCATATATGTTAAACAATTTAACAGCCCTCAATTAAACTAAGTTTGCTGAGAGTAGGAATCAGAAGCATGTAATATGCTTAAAGAGATAATCTTGTTCTGAATTTCTGTTAGATATTGCCAGGTGATGATATGCAACATTAATGCCATATCTCGAGAACCATTCATCGAATTCCCACCACATTTTGCACACATGCAGTACTGCAGTGGACCATGTAAACTTATATTATAATTTAAGTGGGTCAAATATGTGTTTAATGGAGTAATATAAATAATTTTGATAATTTAATGATTTCTATTAAATGATTTAACAAATTTCACACAATATTTTTATATTGACGTTATATATTAAACACATCAGATGTGCCAATGCAGGGCCTGTTTTGTACGATAGCGCTAAATGAGAAACTAAATATTTTATGCCATATCTCAACCAGTCAACCTATTTCCACCCATTTCTGCACAGAAGTAGGGCTACTGTAGGCCATGTAAACTTATATGAATTTATTAAGTGTTACACACTTTTGTTTTCAAAATGATGCTCCTGTGGATATTTAAAGCTGTTAAATCCAGTCTACTAAAACTTTAGACTGATTACTACCGAAGTTTTACTCGGAAACTTACCTCTCTTATGTAGTTGATTGTACGCCAGATTACTGTAAGAGGCGTTCTGTGCTCGTTTAGCAGGTAAGGCACTTGTGTATGTGCTATTGTCTGACTGGCATTGCATTTGTCTCTGGTTGCAACGCTTATGATATCGCTATCGACGAAACGTCAAGACCCACTTGCGTTATAACTTTTTAAATAATCCATCAAAATTATTTACATCCACTTAGAGGAAAGTAGGCTCATTAGTTATATCGATAACTTCTTGTTTTATGATTAAAACCAAGCACGACTCCAGCGGGTGTATGGCTGAGATAAGCTCAAACAGCGCAACACGCTACAATCGACAAGCCAGTAAATAAGAAAACAAAGCACATATATGGTGCAGTAGTAATCTTGTGCTAAAGTGATGGTGATAACGCCCAATGGTATAGACTAACACATATAGAAAGATAAGTTTAACTGAAATATTCATCACAAATACATGAACTCTTTTAACGTTTATGACCTCCGAAGTTCAGGAATATAGCCCTTGGTTTATTAAAAGAAAAATACAATTGGTGACTGAATTAATATGCGGAATTCTTTGCCCACTGCTGCCAAATAGTTTACAGATGCAATTCCACGGTCATCCCAAAATTATTCTCCTCGTAAGTGTATTTGTTATAGCTTATACTATGGCGAAAACATTTTTCATTGAACACCTCAGTCACAACAACCTGACAATATGATAAACACATGAAAACAATACGATCAAACGTTTAATTATGAAAATCACATCTTAAATATAATCATTGCACTGATTTGCGGTGCCCGACGTGACGAATAATGTGATGCTATTTCCGTGTTGGTCTCAGCCCA
Source organism: Clitarchus hookeri (assembly GCA_002778355.1). Classification (NCBI taxonomy): domain Eukaryota; kingdom Metazoa; phylum Arthropoda; class Insecta; order Phasmatodea; family Phasmatidae; genus Clitarchus; species Clitarchus hookeri. Next base: position 156,300 of record NQII01004216.1, read on the forward strand.
TTGTGGCACATAAATGAACAGAAAGGGTGGGAATAAATAATTTATTTCAAGCTTGGGCATTATATGGCAACACTGGCCACGAAATAACAAAGATATTCCACTCCGTTTTGCTTCCAGTTCCAGTGATAATATGCAAGTTTCCAATGTCTCGACTCTTAAGTCTGTTAGTATGATTGACCACAAAATTTCCCTTCCGTAAGGATAAGTTAGGAGAATTAATGAATCACATTTTGAAACTTTGCCTGATGTTTAATTATACTTAGTAGGGTGAATAAGTTCGTGGATGCCGTTGTGTGGCTGCCTACACCCAAGGCGTCAGTCCACGAACTTATTGACAGTGGCAAAGTAGTGCGATGTATTGTTGTACACCGAAGAGCCAAAAAACCTGGTACACCTGCCTAATATCGTGTAGGCCCCCCCGAGCACGCAGAAGTGCCGCAAGACGACGTGGCATGGACTCGACTAATGTCTGAAGGTATGCAAGAGGCAGTTCACAGCATGAATCCTGCAGCGCAGTCCACAAATTCAATCTGCGCCAATTTGAGAAAGGGTTGCACGTCTGTGACGTTTAATGATTCTCGTCAGTCGTAGTTTGTCCCGTTTTTCAGCGATGTCGAATATGTGATGTTTTACCGGATTCCCGATATTCACGGTACACTCGCGAAATGGTCTTACGCGAACATCCAAATGTTATCGCTACCTCGGGGATGCTATGTCCCATCTCTCGTGTGCCGACTATAACACCACGTTCAAACTCACCTAAATCTTGATAACCTGCCATTGTAGCAGCAGTAACCGATCTAGCTGCCGACCGTATCGCGTTACTTTGATTGGTTCCATGCATCTGTTATTTGCATACGCACGCCTATACCAGTTTTTTCTGCTCTTCAGTGTATAGTGAATGTGCTATACTACACGCGGTATTATTATACCAAAGAGCAGATGTGTACATATAAGTTAAATGGCGTGGTGGTTGCTCTGATGTGTGCGTACCCATTCTCTTATTGGTTGCGCGATGTTCTGGGAACGGGACTTGTTTTTGATTGGCTACTGCGTGCTGCCAAATGTACCCCATTGGCTGGGCTGTTAGCTGACGAGTAGGTTACCGGGGGCTGATTGACGAACAGTGTTGCTGCCCAGTGACGTCAGTCTGATGGCGCGTACGACTGGAGTGGGTGAATATGAGTGTCTGCTTCACCTCTGTATCCTTAAGTACTCTGTGATGAAGCTGCGTTTGGCCTCGGTTCACAGTGGCCGCGCAGTACGAATGTAAGCAGCGGGGGCGTGTGGTGGCGTGTTTCCAAACAGACCGACAGACGGCGCGGCGCAGGGAAGGTCGACCACGGATGTCGCTCCCTGGGCGCTGTAGTAGTACAAGAAAGGGGCTTCCGGAGCAGGGCGGAGGCCCGGCCCGGTACACAAGGCCGGCCGCGGTACAATGCAGGGCACGGCATCCGCCCAGGTGCGCGCTCTCGCCGCCCACTCTACCTCGCCGTCCGGCAGCGCGGTACTCGTGTACCTCCACTGTGCGGGTCTCACCTGGCAGTGCGCCGTGGGCAGTCGCACTCCTGTGGCGAGGGACGTCACTCCGGCCTCGGATCGACAACCACCACATGCTTCCATACTCCTTCGCACTGAGATATCCCAAACTCTTAGCAATCACAGTGATACGAACAAACTAAAAAACTTTTGCAAATCGCACTTTCTATGTATAGTAAAACAATAAAATATGCAAAAAAACTAGTTATTTGTACATACATTCATCGACAGTCCCTAAGATAAAAAAATAAACACATATTGAGGCCGATTTTACCATATGTTCGTAACATGTTAAAAACTTCTTTTCTTTTCGCGCATGTAATCCTTACAATATTCACTATGTTTTTTATAGGAAATTTTGGGAATAATACTTTTCCCTCATTTATTCAAAAAAGAGATTCTTCGTTCATAGAAGCATTGTCAATTGTCGTCACAGAGTTTGCGTTGTCGCAAAATTTTGCAATTAAGCAACAGATATGAACAACGCAAGGAAGAGTTGCCATAACTGCAAAAACGCAGTCTGAACAATGGTACAACGTTGAAATGCGTTTGGCAGCAATTTAGTACCGATACGACAGTAGTATGATTATCTTCAGTTTGGGACAGTGGGATCTGGGATCGGAGCTGTTCATTCGCTGTCATTCCGGTCCCCCGGAGGCCATTTTCCCTAAATATTTCCCTTTTCCCTCAAAATCAAATTAATTTCCCACAAAATGTCCTTAATTTCCCTTAAAATTTACATTTTTACCCTTAAAAACCACAACCACAGATCCCCCAGCTGCAAAACGATACCCCGAAAGGCAGTTTTCGATCTATCGGACAGTGTTTGGGGGGGGGGTCGTTTTCAAGGGCAAAGCAGTTGAATATCGGTTTTATAAGCATAGGGTATGCTAAATCGATACAAGGGGAACAGGATCCAGAGTCAGACCTAACCAACAGCCATCTTGATTCTGTAAGCAATCTCGTCCACCATATTGGATCCAGCTTAACTTGACCTTTGACCTAGACCCCAGTGGCCTTTGACCTTAAACACAAATATTCTCAAAAAATAATAACAAATTCCCAAATATCTAAAAAAAAAATATTTATAAAAAATTATTAATTTTTTTTTAAAAATAACAATATTAAAATTTTTAATGTTTTAGCTTAGTGGGCACGAGGCACTGAAACCTACCAGACACCATGTTATGAAGTCACCCAACCACCGTGTTGTACCCAGGTGACCTTGAGATTCGACATTGATCTTGAATGACCATAAAGACAAAAATCTTGAAATTACAAAAATTTTCAAAAATACGAATAAAATCAAAAATTCAGGAATAAACTTATCGATGACTCCTACCACAATGTTGGATTCCTGTGACCTTAACCCCAATGTCGTTGAAAACAAAACCTCGAGAAAAATTGTAAAAAACTAATAAATACATTAAAATCGGCTTGCATATTACAATAATTTCTACTAACACCATGTTGGATACAAGTGACCTGGACCTTTACCTTTGACCTTGACATTGGATGGTCTTAAACAAAAAATATCGCAAAATTATTTTTCAAAATCCCCAAAAAAATATAACTGCTAAAAATTATTTCAAAACTGTTTGTTAAATCTAACATTGGCGATATGAACCGTTCATACTCCCCTTAAGGGGCCGCAGTGGCTCGTCTCCCACCAAGGCAAATCGGGTTCAATCCCCGGCTGGGTCACTCACGGATTTTTGCAAGTGGGAATCGTGCCGGACGATGCAGCTGGTCAGCGGGTTTTCTCGGGGATCTCCCGTTTACCCCACCCTAGCATTCCGGCCCTGCTCCGTTATCACCTCATTTCGCCGTCATCAACTCTCGATACCTCGTTGTTAATAGCTGTGGTAAGCCTACCAACCCAGCTCAGCTCAACAGTTCGAGTAAGGGGTGGCGGGGGGAGACGTAGCTGCAGAGAAGCACGGGGAGAGCGACAGCGCAGCGACGGAGGACAGCTGAGGCCGCGACGGAGAGAGGAAAGGTTAAATTGCATTCAATCAAGCCGCATTAAGGAGATGAATCAGTGAGGAGCCGCCCGCTCGCGGCTCCAGTACGGCTGCTGGCATGTCACCACCCTCCCCGTCTCCTGCTGTCACGCCACCCCCCTCCCCGCCTCCTGCTGTCGTGCGCTCTGGCCGAGAGTCCATCCACGGTCACTTGCTAACTCTGCTCAAGACCTGCTAAGGCATACTCACACGATATTCCTCCGCCTCGTGCACACAAAGCTTAACAGAAGCCACCCGCTCGCGGCTCCAGTACGGCTGCTGACACGCCACCACCCTCCCCGTCTCCTGCTGTCACGCCACCCCCCTCCCCGCCTCCTGCTGTCGTGCGCTCTGGCCGAGAGTCTATTCCACGGCCACTCGCTAACTCTGCTCAAGCCCTGCTAAGGCATACTTACACGGTATTCCACCGCCTCGTGCACACAAAGCTTAACAGAAGCCACCCGCTCGCGGCTCCAGTACGGCTGCTGACACGCCACCACCCTCCCCGTCTCCTGCTGTCATGCCACCCCCCTCCCCGCCTCCTGCTGTCGTGCGCTCTGGCCGAGAGTCTATTCCACGGCCACTCGCTAACTCTGCTCAAGCCCTGCTAAGGCATGCTTACACGGTATTCCACCGCCTCGTGCACACAAAGCTTAACAGAAGCCACCCGCTCGCGGCTCCAGTACGGCTGCTGACACGCCACCACCCTCCCCGTCTCCTGCTGTCACGCCACCCCCCTCCCCGCCTCCTGCTGTCGTGCGCTCTGGCCGAGAGTCTATTCCACGGCCACTCGCTAACTCTGCTCAAGCCCTGCTAAGGCATACTTACACGGTATTCCACCGCCTCGTGCACACAAAGCTTAACAGAAGCCACCCGCTCGCGGCTCCAGTACGGCTGCTGACACGCCACCACCCTCCCCGTCTCCTGCTGTCATGCCACCCCCCTCCCCGCCTCCTGCTGTCGTGCGCTCTGGCCGAGAGTCCATCCACGGCCGCTTGCTAACTCTGCTCAAGCCCTGCTAAGGCATACTCACAGGATATTCCTCCGCCTCGTGCACACAAAGCTTAACAGAACCTCTGTTATTTACGCTTTCAGGTGTTGCAAAAGGAAACATGTTATGATGCGTGCTGTACTTGAGGCGACACAACACTTGTTCCGTTTTTACAGCGAATAAGCTGTTAGCTGTATGTTCGGCTACAGTAATATGAACGAATTATGACCTATACCAGCAAGACGGTTTGCGAATCATTTACCCACAGGTAATATCATTGGTAATGTAGCTTCACAGTGTGCAGTATTGATCCAAAATGTACCTACTCGCGCGTAATTTAGACAATAAAATTATACCAAAGAGAGAACTCTCCGCATTCGTACGCATTCAGTGTAACAATACGTTGCGTAATAACTATTTCTTACTCGGCATTACCAATACGCATATTTACTCACTTTTTATATTAATATTAATTATAAATGAAATATTATAATTTATAATTGATAAAATATAATTAGGAGTTTTGTTTAACCTAAAATAAGTTCCTTTAATCTTAACAAAAGTATAAAACACATGACATATTTAGAAACAAGCAAACACTCAATGGTGTGATTTTTCAAAGGTTGTTTTAAAAAGTGTGTATAAACCGCGTATATACGATACTGCTCTAACTGCTACATCGCCCTGCCTGCAGCATGCACACAAAGTCAGTATACCACTATAACACCATATATAGTCTATTTGCAGTGTCTGAAAACTTTTTGATTCAAACATTGGGAAAATCACACCATATATAATGTGTTTGGTTGTTTCCTAAACGTGTAATGTATATCAAGCATACAATACTTATTTTAACATTGAACTAATTTATTTTATGATTATTTGAAATTTGTATTTCATCTATATTTTATTTCGTTTATAATTCATATGAATAAAAACAAGGGAGAAAAGATGTTTCTTGGTAAGTCCTATTAAGAATTAGTTCCCATGTGAAATATTATTAAAGTGAACGCTCACAAATGCAATGCGCTGTCCCTTTGGTGTAATTTTCTAGACTCAGTTGAGATTTCTCTCCAAGAGGCGGAGGAATATCCTGATAACCTATCTTCAGATGGGACTACAATATAAGTCCCTGCGTATGAACCTATCACAACATGCGGACCATATCTCCTAGAAAGTGTCCCTCCATGGTGTCTGCATAGCTGAACGCGCCATCAAGTTATGTTGTTCATGTTTATCAATATTCTTGCGGCCACATTCTACAAGGCTGTGCGCACTACATTTCTGAGCTGATCGTGGGTTGAATAATGGAGCTTCCGCACATCTCCCGTGATGAGACCGCAGAGTACGCTCCCAGGTGTCAGACCAGAGCTTCTTGGATGCCACGGGCGAGAAACTAGACCACTGTCCGATCCTCTCCCTAAAACGATCTATAAAGACTGCTTTCAGACATCGTCGTACAGCCAATGTGAAGTCTGTCGGCGCCCCATCGCGTTTGAAGAACACATTTCCCAAGACTGAGGATGTGCGTTACTTACGAGTTAGTATCCGGATATATTTTCTGTACATTCGCTGTGCGTTACTTACGAGTTAGTATACAGATATAATCTCTGTACATTAGCTGTGCGTTACTTACGAGTTAGTATTCGGATATATTTTCTGTATATTCGCTGTGCATTACTTACGAGTTAGTATCCGGATATATTCTCTGGACATTCGCTTTGCGTTACTTACGAGTTAGTATGCGGATATATTCTCTGTACATTTTCTGTGTGTGACTTACGAGTGACAAGATTTGGGCGGCTCTTAACAGCAAGGTATTAAGAGCCGAGGTAGGTTTTGTGAAGTGGAAATCGTGATACACACTAGGCGTGCGTTCGATTATTCCCCCCGTCCTACTTTTTTTCTTTGTAGGTAATACTTATTTTTGTAATTATTTGAACTTATTTATTTTACATCGGAATGTTGTTTTAAAGAAAAGGAAATACAAGACAATTTTTAACACAAGTGTGTACATAAATTCAACACAAAATTTGTCTTGCCACAACATAAACACCACCTTAATGTTGACAATGCAGTAAGGAGGTAACTTTGTTACAAAAGTACTTAATATTACATTGAAATTAATAGCACAATAGTATACAAAATTATTAGCAATATCTGGTACTGGCGACTCACAGATAACATAATATTACTGGATTTGAAACAGTAATACTGTTGGTACAGCATTAGACTTTTATCTGTGCCGTGTGTTGTTTCACTCAAACAAAGCAATGTGCTAATTTGAAACATTTTTTGCATAGAAATAAACGCTTTTACGTCAACTATTGTTCATAAGTTGTTATGTAACTTAATCACAAGTTAAACTAGCATTTTGTTGAGCCTTAATATGAAGTTTAGTAAATATAAAAAAGTTTATGGTACGACCGTGATTGGAAATCGCAGCTGTCTCTCACCTACCTACGACTACTGTGCTGAAGACAGTTGATATATCTACAACTAGCATCTCAACACCTACACACGCATACACACTCACAAACACACATACACGAACATACATGCATATAACCCGTTTTATATGATTTAATTTTTCTTTGAGGTTGTTTAAACCAACATTACGTCGTACCAGTAGTACTGATAAAACCTACTGATATTCTTTGTCATATAAACAGTAACAGAATGCTCGAGCTGTATTTTTGAACAATGACTCCGCATATCTCGATGACAGTACAGCCAACCAAATGAAAGCCTGTAATGTAACTATTTGATGTCGTTGTTACAGTACATTGGGGTATCAACAACTAAACTTTGCATTGTTCCTTCACAAAAAACATTAGCTCAATTTAAAAAAAAAAGTGTTTTTAATCTACTATGATGTAGATGAAATCAAACACACTAACATAAGTGTTTGATTACGTGCTCGTGTAACTATTATATGTAATTCTCAAACACACAATAAGTGTTTGACCCAACACTTTTAAATACATATCTGGTTCAAGGGAGCATATGCCGATGTTTGGAGCAAGAGCAGTTTGGTTGTGTAAGCAAAATATATTTTTAGCGTAAACTAATACTCTCCAAAATTAATTAATTTAGTACCAGCAAGCAAATCTTTTCTCAGTGTACAGTACAGATATACCAAGCAGTTCGTACGACAGGGATTACCTTCAACCCCTTAACGACCTGTGCCTTTGTTGTGACGAACATACCAGCATGTCCATTAATTTGCAATGTAATACCATATTCACATTAATAATACTTGCACCTGTCACAGGAGTAGGTTGATAATGTGTGTGTTTAAACCTTAAACAGGTACTTTTATCATAGCCCCTAATCAAATGATAGTAATTTTCAAGAGATCAAGAAATTATTTTATTTATATTGTTGTAATGCTGGGAAACAAACTACAAAATTAAAGAAAATACTTTTGAAAGTGTTTACTAATCATTTATTAATTAATGGACTAAAAAATAAGAATAAGTTTTAACTTTTCATGGTTGTCTGATTTTTAGGAACTGTACATTAATACATGATAGTCTGTTAATGTATGTGTATATAAATAAGCATACTGAAGGTTGACTTCCTAAAAGAAAACATTAAGTCATAAAATGTTTAATTTCTTATTAAATATTCATTGATCTGCTGAATAAATTATTTCAGATCACGTACAGCAAGTGACTGACGTAATAATATTACCGTTCCTCTAAGAGTATCCTGTTTTGCAGTCCACGAATTTCTACAACAAAGGTTTTATGTTAATGGCCTTGAAACAATTATATTATAAATTATCAGTAGTTAGAAATATGGGTTACCTCGCCATGGGTTTGGGGCTGGGGAGACGGAACGCCACGGCCGCCATCTTGGATTTACCTTTTTCACCTCCCTCCTCCCAAACGACCCTCTTTTCTCTCAAAACCACACAATTGCGACAGAATTTCCCTAAAAATTTCTCGAATTTCCCTCAAAATCAGCAAAAATTTTCACTAAAACTTTTTTTGCACAATGCGGCTGGCTTTTGCTAAATCCGAAGGAATCCAACGTAAATTGTGGAAATTCCCAACGGAGTGTGCAATCATTTACAAGCACGCTCTGTCATTCTATGCCAGCACTATCTATCTTGTCTGAAGAATGTATGAGTTCATTGTCTTGTCATGCAACTTCTCTCATTCTTTCCAGTCTCTCACACCCACGCCCGTTCTCTCTCGCCTGCTCTATCCCTTGAGGTTTTCTCATATTCCTTCTGGTCTCCCTTATTTTCTCTCTGGTCTTTTTATTTCTCATAGTCCCTCATTCCTTCCTGCCTTTCTCTATTGTCCGTTCTACCCCTTGGGGTTTTTCTCATATTCTATCCGGCGTCCTTTATTTTTCTCGTGCTCTCTCATTCCTTCCTGATTAACTTCTGTTCTGTCTCTTCAGAGGTTTTTCTCATATTCCTTCCGATCTCCTTTATTTTCACTCTTTCCTCACTCTCTTGCTTTTCGAGCCCTCCATCTTCCATGTTCCCCTACCACCATCGTCTGCTGCCACCTTTGTTTTCTCATATCCATCTAGTCTCCTTTTACCTGATGTCCTGGCAGGGACGAGGTTCGTTCTCTGCCATTCCCCCTGCGCGACACGGAGCGAGGCCTGCGCATGCGCACTAGCCTAGTCTATCACAGCGCGCGCATCAAGTACGTCCTTATCCCACTTATAAGCACAGTCGTCTGTAATTTACAAACCATTTAATATAGAGCCACCAAATTAATAGCATAGGTATCACCCACAACAATGAAAAGTACCGCAGGGGCAAATATGCCCTAAGCCTACCTATAAGCATAGTTTGCTGTTATTTCCAAACCATTTGATATATAGCCACCAAATTCATAACGTATGTATCACCCCCGACAACGAAAAGGGCAGCACAATCAAGTATGCCCTAAACCCACTCATAAGCATAACTGGCAGTAATTTCAGATCCTTTTAAAATACAGCTACCTCATTCATAACATACACATTACCCCCGACGACGAAAAGGACCCCAGGGTCAAGTATGGCCTAAGTTCACTTATAAGAAGCGTAGTTAGTTGTAAAATCTGAACTGTTTAAAATAAAGCCACTAAATTCATGACATAGACATCACCCCCGACGACGAAAAGCACTGCAGGGTCAAGTAGGCCTTAAACCCACTAAGAGCATTATTGCCCGATATTTGCCACCCATCGAAGCTACGACCTCCAAATGTATATCTCATACATCACTTCCGATAGCAATCAAGGAGACAAGGACCAGTAGACCTTAAGTCCTTTTATGAACATAGTTGGTCAGCGATTCCAAACCTTTGAAGTTCGGGAACATGTGACAACCAACCACCCATGTAAAGAAAATAAATGTATAGATACAAGTACATTGCAAAGTTACCATTGCATGCAGGAGAATATAAGTAGAAATAACACATACATTCGTATCGGCCTGCACGCACTCGACTATCACCCACCACCGTCCTTGTCGTCTGCTACCGCAGGTGTCTACCAACTTGGATCCCCCTCAGCGACAGCTAGCCTCCCTTCGCCCACCGGCATCAAGGCTTATATATAAATGTGAAAATAAATACACAAATAAACGTTAGCATGGGTAACATACAACAAACAACTATATGCCAAAAAATTAAGATATATAAAAATGTTCTGTGTGCATGATGTACATAGTTGTGGGTAATGGTAAAATGCATATATAGTAATATAAACAAACACCATTAGTCCAAAAACAGGGCCGGCAGACTGAGTCATCGTTAGCATGGGTCACCCTTAACAACCAGCCATATATTGAATATAGAAATGAGTATACAATTGCACCGATAACAAGACATATGTTGTCGCAGGTTACATTAAAACATGTATGTGTTAATACAAATAAACACAGTCAGCCAAACGCGAGGGTAGGGGAAACCAAGAGTAAAAGATATGAAACCGTCCTGTACATGATAAATCAGTCACGTAACAAACATTAAAAGACTGACATATGCAGAAGTACATCACAAGAATGATGTCATAACGAGTCACAATATATATTTAAAATATCCCGGTGGAGCCACAGTCAATAACAGTTATACCAGTGTTGCTATCACACCCACATGAGAAAGAACGAATGATTACCCGGACCAACCTCAAAATGACTACAATGCGTCAAGTACGATACACCTTACGACAGTTGTAAAGACTGTGTTACTTTGCTTGACACAAAACAACACAAAACCACTAGTAGAGCAAGAGAGACGTCACTGCTACGAACCGATGCAAACAGATATAAAAAATTATTATTATATGAGTAAATATTTATATGCAATTAGCAACCAGTGTATATAGCGCAAGCACCGAGCACTGTACGTTATTTAAGGAGAAACATTACCATTGTGAAGAGCGGGAACGATAAGAGGACAGCACTGCTACACACTGATGTAACAGATATAAAAATAAAATGTAAGGGGAAACAGTTAAAGGCACTTAGCGCCATCACGTAATGCACGAACCTCTACTATAAAAAATACCCGATAGTTCCGCATTCCATAACAGTGATATTGGTATTGCCATTGGGTCGAGAACTTTAATAAAAATTCGGAATGCCCGGCAACAGGAAAAGAACATATGTTCAAAGGACTATTTCCTAGTGGTAATAATCTGAAGACGGATTATACGACTTTTAAAGGTTGTGTTCCTTTTCTTGTCACTTAACATCATGCATTAAAACCATTGGTCGTACAAAGAGACGACAACACCGCTACAAATAAATGTACAGGAAAATATTGATAAACACCTACCAACCGATACATATTGTGCGAACAACGAACACTGTATGTAATGATAGCCCTAAACAATTACGATCGCGAAGCACATGATCGATATGTTCATCACTGTCTACTGATGCCAGCAAGCATTTTAAAAAAAGGAAAATAGTTATAAACACCTACCAACCAATGCATATTGCACAAGTGACGAACATTGTTCATCGCAGCAGTCGTCGCTAGACAAGACCATGTGTCTGAAAACCGATGTGGTAGCCTTGGTTAGTACAGCAGAATAGCAAACGATTTTCCCCACGTACACCCTCCAACCAAGCTACTCTACAGAACAGAGGCACAGGAATTCCTATACCAACCAACGTATAATATACGAGCATCGAGCAACATATGTTGCATTAAGCTAAAATAAAATACTATGGCA
>NQII01004216.1:168045-297948 GCA_002778355.1 Clitarchus hookeri
GGGGGGGGGGGCGATAAGTTCGACACTACTACATACCGATGCAAACAGATATTTAAAAAAATTTAAAGGGAACTAGTTACAAGTACTTACCAACCAGCGCATGTTGCACAAGCGTCGAGCGTTGTACGATGTGTTAGATGATGCTAATCAAGACCAGGCCATCCTGGTTAGTACAACAGGATAGCAAATAACTTCCTTACGAACCGACTGAAACGAAACCATCACATTCAGACTACAGCCAACACTCACATCCCGCATCACTAGCAGCGGAACGCATCCGACCCAGCCGACGTTGTGCGATCAACTAACATCGTGAGAATCTGTAAGGCAGCCCAGGTGGTCGGCTGGCAGCGCGGGCACCGTGCAGGTCTCGGTAAGTCGAAGGGACGGCACATAACTATAGCCGAGAGAGAGAGAGAGAGAGAGAGAGAGACATGCTAGGCTCCAGGATGGCAGACCAGCCGAGTCACATGTGCACTTTCCTTTGCGAGAGGAATTCAGTTATATAAGGAAAGGGAAAAACTATTTAGTTTTTAACTATTATATACACGAACTTATTTTTAAGGATGAAGAAAAAACATGCCAACACTATGAGAAAACCCCATTTTCCCCCGCTCACAATAGCAGGAACCATGATGCATGCGGCCTTGACCCTGACCTTTGACCACCATTTCTATCGATAACTACACTAGGGATGAATGGAAAAAATCTATATTTTGTTTATAAAACAATCGTGGTAACACTCTGAGAAAGTCCACTTGACTCACTCACAATAGTAGGAACGACGACAACAAGCAACATTGGCCTTGACCTTGGTTGTCGTCATGCGAACTTGACCTTTGACCACCATCTCGAACTAAATGTACTGCTTAAAACCAAAAAGAAAAGCAAATTTTTTAAGAAATTTTTAAATCGCAGAAAAAATCATTAGACTTTGGATTCTTCTTCGACGAAGCTGAAAACTTTGATAATTTTTTGTCTTTCTGTTTTTCCAATATTTTACTAGATATTAACTTTACATTTTTATTTATAAAACACTTTTATCATAAAAAATAATTTATACTATTTACATTTTTAAATTTTATTTTTAATGGTTTAAACTTGTGTATTTTATAGAACACTTTTGAAACTTTATACAATGTACTATAATTTACAAAATTATGATTTTGATGATTTTATGTATTATTTAATCATTTTTCCTCATATCAAAAAAATTTCAAATTATAATTATTGTCTACTTTACTTGAAATATTGTTTTTTATAAAGTTACTATAAATATTGTGGTATTTCAATGTATTACATTTCATATTTTGAGTTTTTTTTTATTTAAAAAATTATAAAGAAATGTTAGAAAAATTTAGAAGTTGTTGATTTTCCAAAATGTTAAAAATTGGTTTCTGTCTTAAAAGATGTTAATTTTTACTGTTTAAATAACTAATTTAAAATTTTACAATATTTTAAGACTAAAATGTTAAAATTTAATATTTTTCAATAATGAAATTTGTGTCAGAATTGACAACGAATTTCTTTCTTGAATAAAGAACCAGTTGAAATTTTAGATGAAAACTGTTTATCAATAAAATTATATGACAAATGTTTATTAATATATTTTTATTTTAGGAACGACTGATATTTTTTACTTTTAGATTTAATTTAAAATGTTTTGAATAAAAATACTTGCCAAATCCGGGATGTCATGTAATGTAACATTTTTCTTTAATTATAAAAATCTGTTTCGTCCAATTTTTGTATAATAGTAGCCTATATAATATGTATATATATATATATTAATAATTTTTATTTATTTTGTAGTTGTATTATTTTAGTGCATTTATGTTAAAAATTTTATTATTATTTTTAAAATATAATTTTTTACTTGTAAATAAAGAAAGTATTATTTTTATAAAACTCTAAGTAATGAAAATAAACTAAAAATTTATTGAAACAATAGTTTATATTCAACTTACTTTTACTGAAAAAAAAATAGACTATGAAAGGAACTTTGAAATTAAAAATTATCTTAAGTCTCTCTACAGCATAAATGAGTGAGTGACTGAAGAGATTTGGGCGGCTCTTTACATCGAGGTTTTGAGAGCCGATGAGGGTGAAGTGAAGAGAAAATGGAATACCGCCGGAATGAAAAGGTGGAGGAAACAGAAGATCACCGAGAAAACCCGCTAACTAGTGGCATTGTCCGGCACGATTCCCACCTGCGAAATACAGCTTAAGTATTTATGTGACTAAATATATTTGTATATTAATACTGAAATACACACGATGATTGTAGATTCTGCAATGCAAGAAGAATGTTTTGACCGGTGCATTGTCGACTAGCTACTAAGCATTCACGACCAGTGATGAACACTGTACAGTGCAGTGTAGTTTCTGTTGAAGTGAGAATACAGAAAGCAACAGACGTGGAGTCCCCTCGGCTTGCAGCTTGTCGGGAACGCCACTAGACGTGCACGCAGACAGACAGTTCAGTGCGCGCGCTGCGACGAGCCAGAGGTTGTCGCGCGTCGCTCGGCGGGGTCAACCAAGTCAAGCAGGGCCGGTGTAACAGGAGCCGAGAGTGTAATTGCAGGCGAGTAGTGATTCAGTGCTGCAGCAGTTTGCCTGCTCTCCTCTCAACTTACAGCCTGGGAGGCTCAATCACGCGCTCGCAAGCACTTCCCGCGACACGTGATACGAGTGCGTGGAGGACACGCGGCCCGCCGCGTTTCTCACNGGGGTCAACGAAGTCAAGCAGGGCCGGTGTAACAGGAGCCGAGAGTGTAATTGCAGGCGAGTAGTGAATCAGTGCTGCAGCAGTTTGCCCGCTCTCCTCTCAACTTACAGCCTGGGAGGCTCAATCACGCGCTCGCAAGCACTTCCCGCGACACGTGATACGAGTGCGTGGAGGACACGCAGTCTGCCACGTCTCTCGCTGCATCTCACGCCGTCACGGGTACAGTAGGAAAACCCTGGCAGCTTCTTGTTTCTGCCAAGAGCAGGAGAGACTGTAGATGAGGTAGACGGATTACGATCTTCATTGCATGACCATAACATTGACTTCGCCATCCCCAGTGCATCTGTCAAAGTCACCTGCCCAATACTGGATGGTGTTTGTTTACATTTGAGATTCCAAACTACACACCCTTTTGTATTAGTAAAATACTATCACTATGTTAAACACACTGACATGCCTAAGGTCATGGGATAGCGATGTGTAATGGTAACAGTCGGTGGTGCCACCGTAATGTGATATCTTGGAAGCGGCCAGACCTGTGTCAGTTGTGCTCTGACATGGCGTGAGTGAGTGTGTGCTGGTCACGGCACGGCATTGCATTGCAGCCCTTCATGGACTTCACGTACCCCAAAACAATAGGATATTCCAGCAGAATAACGCACCACGTCATCGGCCCAAGTTGTCCAGAACTGGTTCGACGAGCATTCCAGAGAGTTTCAACGGCTGCTGTGACCACCTCGTTCACCCGATATGAACCCCGTCGAGCATTATCGGGACATATTCGGGAGGTCCACACGCCTCCATGATCCTATACCTACAGATAGCAGAGAGCTGTGTGTAACTGTCGAGACGGTAGGTGTCAACATCTCTCCAAAGGTGCTTCGTCCACTTGTGGAGTCGATGCCTCAACTAGTTGCTGCACTTCTTCTGTCTATAGGAGGGCCTGCACGCCGCTATATCCCCTGACTTTTGGCATATAGTGTGTATAGTATGTATAAAGTTGCGATCGCACTTTACGTTAGCGCGAACGTCAAATTGAATGTGTGTTTCAACTTAATAGTTAGCGTTTAAACGTTTGCGCTTAACTATTTGTGTTAAACCCAGAATTTTGTATCCGAGTTGTGTCTTCGAATTTTGTCTTCGAACAGTGTTTGCGAATATCGTCTATACATTTCATCAGTTAATTTAGTCTCCAATATTTGTATGCAAAGTTTATCTGTGATTCCTAATTTTTCGACAAATTATGTCTTGGAATTTTTTTCTCCAAAATTAAGGCCTTAAGGTAAAATTTTGTAAAATATTTGGGGGTTGTTTAATGGAACACAGAAATTATAAAATTCTCTAATTTTCTCAATTGTTTTATATTTTTGAATAAATTATTTACAAAATATTAAATTTGGGTCAAATGCTTACCTTGCAAAAATTTAATGCACCTAAAGTCCAAATATATTAAAAATTTAATGATTTTGATGGGTATCAAAAACTGTTTTTATAAGTGCATCAGCCTTGAAATAGTTAGTTTTTCAACTAATTGACTGATTCGGTTTTCGAAAAATTATATCATAATACCGACAAAAATAATATTAAGTTGTAAAGTGAATCAGTTAATGCCAGAGACGTACAAAGTTTGCCTTATTATTTCATAGCATCTTAGACTTCAATTCCTTGTACCTACTTGAGCGCAATTCGTGTATTCATTTGAACTAACCGGTGTCATAAACTTGTGTGACCGCTTTACTGGAGATTGCCTGTGGAACTACTGAACTATCACAATTGAAGCGTCCTTGGTACGTTTCCCAAAATTGCTATGTCATTGCAGAAGTAAATCGAGCATACGGCATTTTGAAGTTCAGTTTACAGTCAAAAAATAATGCTAATTTGGCAGGTCCCTAATTATAATTTGTTTATCCATGTTGAAGACTCGATTCGTTGATGCAAATTATACCTTTTCCGTTATGTATTAAAGTTGACTTCCAATTAGACCAAATTTAATTTGTTCCTCCTCATTGTTCGGCTGTACTCTCGTTCTGCCTGGATCTTCTGTCTTGGTTTTGCCTTTGTAAAAAGTGATGATGATTAGTTAACCAAAGAGTGGGTTTTCGATAAAATGAGAGGAATATTTTAGCAGAAATAGTAAAGATTAAATCTTTATCTCGACTCAAGACAAGCAATTTTTTTATATCATCAACAAAATTAGATAATATATACAATATTTTAAACATGGGCCAAATACCCATTTATCAAAATATGAACACAAACACCGTCTTTATTGATTAATCGGGTTATACATCTTATTCTTTCTTTTAAATATGCCTTAGTGTCTTTGCTTCCCAATACCTGCAAATTTGAAAGAAATTTATAGACGTTAAATTTAAATATGTATATTAAACATCTGAATTTTGAGAGCTATACAAATTGTACACCTTAAATTCTGTTTCAATTTTTATCATAGAACCCGAAAAAAGAATATCGTAAAATGTATAAATGTTATGGGGGAGAACAAAATGCTTACCCTACAAAAATTCTGCTTTTGTAAATATCTTAAATTTTTATGGTTTTGAGTTATAGTTCTATAAAATTTTTCCGAGATTCGCTGTAGGTTTTTGAAAAGCCATATTGGTATTCGGAAATGTTTTATATCGACTATCACATATCCAAAATACAAGATTTATTTTATAGTTGTTTTTTATAAATGAAGTCCCAATATTTTAATTTAATGTTTGTATATTTCTTTTAGAGTAGGCTTGTTACAATTATAATGCCTAGATAAAAGGGAGAAGTTAAATCATTTTCTTATTCTAAGAATACCAAATGTTCTGGTTCACTTTTTAATGTCTTCGTTTATGGGGGAATTTTTAATGTATCCTCTGATGAATCAATAATTTTTCTGTTTTCTGGTAAAAACGTAATGTACCCTCTGTAAAATAAATATTTTTTGTAGTATGTATTCTCTGGAGATTTAATTGTTTTTAGTTCATTTTTTTTTGTCTCCAAATTAAAATATCTAAAAATAACTCTTAAACCACACATTTTTTAGGTAACTGAAAATGGTACCTGAAAGTAAAATTATTTGCAATATTAACCTATATGAAACACATTTTATCAACAGATATATAGATTTTTAAATTAAAATACTTATAAATAACAAAACTCGAGCTATTTTGGGCATTGGAATGCAAAAATACGAACACCGAGAATGCTATCATATTTATGCGATTTTGTTAAAAAAAAAAAAAAAAAAAAAATTGTGGGATTTTGGGACCAAATGAGTTGAAAATAAAGTCTGATCCAGAACCCTCAAGTCTCTTCCTACTATTTAATTTTAAAATTTTGCAAATACGTTGATTTATTATTTCCTGAAACGTGGAAAAACATGATAAAGGGGTTGTCGGGTGGGGGAACATTTTTACTTGGGTTTATAATAGTTTGAGTCCCCACGTAAGTACAATAATTATGTACAGATGTCCTCGCCGAGCAGAAGAGACGATACTGGAGGTCGCTGTAGGTACTGACACGTGTTTGTGAGTGGAATTAGCAAGCTCGAGCTTGTAAATACAACGCCAGGCCAGTCAATCACCAGCCGCCTCACGTGAGATCAGTGTATCTGTCTCAAGGCTGTCTAGCGGCTCAACAGCTGTGGTGCGTGTAACGAGGCGTCTGCCGTATCCAGGGAGAGGGGGGAAGTGGCAGGTCTCAATCGAAATGTTTTTGTTCTGACACTTGCTGAAGATCGGATTAGAAGGCGGGCGGGTGGCAGTGGGGAAGGTCAGGGACCAGGGTGTCGCCACGCATTAGAGAGGAACACACTGACGACGTGGTGCTGATGTGAGCGTGTCCGTTCTCTGACTGGCTGCGCGAGGCTCTGGAAACTGACCTTGCGTCTGATTGGCTGCTGCGTGCCGACTGGGCTTCCTGTTGGCGAAGCCCTCACCAGGCGCTGATTGGCAACCGGCATTGACGTGATGCAGGTCAGTGACGCCACTTCGCGGCTGGAGTGTCACCTCTGTAAACGCAGTTCACGGTCAATTAAGCACTTCTGAAATCAACGTTAGAAAAATTTCACTGCCCCTACCTGCATATATTTTAACGGGGCACGCTGAGTGCCATGCGACTTGTAAAGTTGGCGACGACAAAGGGAAATTAGTTCCAAGATTTAACGTTCAATTAAGCGTGTTAGGCAAATACTTGCGGTTACTGAAAATTGAAATTGTTTCATTTCCTTTCTGGTTTTTGTGTAATGCTTATATGTGTACGGATGGTAAAATGTTATACATATTTACTTTTCTAATAATGCCACAGTTTCATTTGACCGGCACGAATAATGTGAAAAGGCTCCTGCCAATGTTAAGTGTACATACTGCGGAGGAATACACATTTTACTCTTTAATACGACTTCAATATATGTAAATATTTCCCCAAGGTCTCTGCCGCAACAGTAGGCACATAATTGCTAGTGTTTTCATTAAAATGTATAGAGTAAGCAACAAGGTTGTTTTTCGGGTTGATATCAGAAGTGTTTACTTAAATGCTAAACAGTTATAACTTGGAGTGAAGTGTTCTTCAGGAGCCATGGCTGGGCTTTAGGACGCGAGGACAAGGACCGGAACAAAATAACAGTGCTGCAAGATGGCGCTCTCGGTGTAACTCATATTACCAGTACTGAAAACATCCGTTTACAACGAAGTTATTACGACAGCTCTACATTCACGAACGAATGCAAATATGTACAGTGTGTGTGTACAAATAAATGTACAAATGCACATATTCATATGTGCATGTCTACACACAGGTTATGGTATTACAATATACGACTACTTTTTTTTGTAAACTTAAACTCTCAAATTTGAGATTGATGACAAAGAAGTGTGAAGTACTTTCGGCATCTCCATGGTAGCGTTGCAACAATACTATAAGGATGACTTGCGTGCTATCACATTTATTTTGTTAGGATTCCTTCGACCATCGTATGGCATTGACGGCGAACTCATACAAGGTCTTCGCCTTCTTTGCGAATTGAGGTAATACATCAGACAGGAAGTCGAGTATAATATTTACACACATGTATTGTTAGAGCTGTTCTTCGACTTGTTTGTCGCGCTCGTTTACGTAATTCCAACTAACTTCCCTAACTAACTTCCCGTCGTCTTATATTTCCTCGACGTGTAGTCAGTTCCAGATCGCGAACAGCAGAGAGCTCTTGCTTCCTGTGACGTCACTGTAGGATACCGCGTAACGCCCTCCCTGCCCTTCAGTCTAGCCACCTTGTGAGGTTTGGGCAGAAATGTGCACTCGATGACAAACACTGTACCGAAAAAGGTAACTGGAAAATGTCGAGGAAGTACCTAACTCATTTATAATGAACTTCAATTCCTTTTAAGCCCAATACTCATTAAACACAAAATGTATCAAATATAATATGTTTTAAAGATGTTATGAGGACAGATGTGGAAGGATCTGAAAACGCTTTGTAATTGGAGCACACAATCTCCCAATCAGCGTTCTTTGCCTTCGTGGGACGCTAACATTTAGTGCAGTAGCAATTTTGCTTCCTTTTCTGTACGGAAAATTACAAATCATTCTGCTAGAACTCGTGCGCGGATAACTGAACCATTCCGAAAATCAACATTTTAAATATCTGCCCACAATGTTCTGTACCATAACGGAAACAATGTGTGGAACACACAACAGTAAAATAGACAGCGAGTACGGAAAACGAAGGCCTTTTCAGCCACAATATCGTAGCTCAGAGGACGTTGAGTAGTCGGTGTGATAACCATTATAAGTGAACATAGTATGTAAACGGCCTGCAACAACAGAAGTATATTTAATCGGAAGTTGTTATTCGTTGTTCAGAGAATGTTATAGGTTCAGAGGAATTTGCTGCATTTCACATCAAGCATATAACACATAATGTTTGGTCCCGATAGACAAGAAATCACTACAGTGATACAAGCACAGTTTCAAACTAATTTGAGTTTTTATTTAGCAACTTCCAAACTTGCGTATTTATTTGTGAATGTAAAGGATAAATTGTATTTCTAAACCTGAATCTTTGGCCCCAGTCAGTAAAACACTAGTTTCTGGACGTCAGTCAGGAACCTGCTTCCGACAGGCAAACAATTCGGTAACAGTGCCTAGGAGTAACATAATTCACTGAATATTAGCGTAAACTACAATTGAAACAGTGAAATTCAGTATCCGTTATAATCACTTAGCTGTGACTGATTACAGATAATGTAAAAACAGATACTTTATTGCCAAAGGTCAAATAAAATAGATCAAATCTAACTTTCTAAGAATCACTCAAATTCTCACTGAGCGAATTATGAATGGTAAGTGGGGAAGTGGTTTATGTACCAGTCGTACTTCCTCAAACATATTTTTTCTACATTATTTATAATGTAATGAAACGTATATTTTTGCATTACGTTTTTAATCTATATACAAACGTTATAAAATATCTTGCAGCCAAATTTATTTCACAAATATGGGTGTAATTTTTTTTAAAAACTGTACATAAAACGAAAAGAAAAAAGCTATTACAGTTTTACTTTCACTCAGCTTACTTGAATATTTTCCTTTTCATTGGTACCTTAGATAATAAGACAATTATTTATGATCGCTTATTTTTATGTCGTTTACCAGCTTATTTAATAAACTTTTGTTTACTTGTGTTGTTAATTTTGAAAATCATTTGTTCATAATTTCTTTCGTTTTGAATGACTACTGTCATCTTTATGGGTACAACAAAACAGTTGTTTATATAGGAACGTTCACAGTATATTTGCACGTCCAACAAATAGCTGAACAATCTTCAATTTGAATTGTTTTCTTCAAGACAGGAATAAATATTACATAGATATTTGAAACCATGAATCATACCCTAAGATTTAATCTTACAAAGAAAGTAAATTTATATAAAATTGACCAAATAAACAGGAACGATGTATATTGAAACTGTGCATCTTACCTAGCAGTTCTGAACATGTCTTGCAGATACTCACTAACTAGAAACAGCAGCATGCGTTACCGATTTGTGCCAGGCTGGTCGAATTTTTAAGTGAAAAAAGATTTAAGCACCTTTATTGTTAACTGAGTTTCCTCGTTTAAATCACGCTGCTTCTTGTAAAACAGAACAGTTATAATAACTTCATGTGAAAATTTAGTACCTTCAAACATGTATTTGTTTCATAGGAAAGAGCTTATATTTAAAGTTATGTTTTAAAGGAATCAGGAAAAGGCAATCAATTTTTATCTAGATTCAAACATATAATCTTGCGATTAGGAGATTAAATTAAACCTAGTGTTATTTAGCTATGCATTGTTAAAAAAAATTCATAATTTAAATATTTTAATCATCATAAACATCTCGGGGCCCATATAAATCACTCGACTGCCTTCTTCACATAAACGCAAGTAACGTTTATCAGATACTCACAGACAGACACTTGCATCACGTGTATTGTTAAACTATCTATGCTGGAAGAATTATTCACGATATTTGATATAAACGATCGTGTATCTGAGATATTATGTAAGCCCATAAAAACAATTTTTACATAAATTAATTTGAAAGCTATGTGTTATTTAGTTAGTGTAATATGTAATATATTGTCACATTATACTGATTAAATTCAATCGCGTTGTACTGAAGTAAGAGATAACTTTATAAAGCATTTAGGATGCCCTAGGCAGTTCTCTTTACATGACAAATATGGTTGTTATAATAGGAGAGTTACTAAGATATTATGGTTAGTTTAAATTTCATGTGACATATATCATTACATAATACTAAGAGGGTTAGTTGAAAATGCATGTGATATACATCAATGCATAATACTAAAGAAGCTACACGTATATGTATTTAATGCGCGCAAGAGAAAACACGACCACACCTGGTTGGGTTCAGTAGGTTCTGACTAGTCGCAGGCGTGTCGCTGCTGGTCGTTGTAAAGTCTCGTCAGCTTATCCAACGAAGGGCAGCCGTACTCCAACTGTACGTCCATGATTTCAACTTTGTTGTCTGCACAGTTCGCTCAACCGTTTTTTCAGCTCGGGCCCTGCCATGTAAACCAGTCCTTGCGGATTCTGCATCAGCAAGTCGCGCAGCACATTTCCCACTTGGTGGTGTGGAATCTTGCCTTCGTCCCACTCCAGTCCGTGGTGGTACTTGGTCAGCAAGTCGTTCGTCTCCTTACTTTTCTTGTCCACGAGTTTCCATAAATAATGGGGGTGGAAGGAGCACATGCATGTCTTGCCATCGTCGTCGTAGCACACTGCGATCTNTGCCATGTAAACCAGTCCTTGCGGATTCTGCATCAGCAAGTCGCGCAGCACATTTCCCACTTGGTGGTGTGGAATCCTGCCTTCGTCCCACTCCAGTCCGTGGTGGTACTTGGTCAGCAAGTCGTTCGTCTCCTTACTTTTCTTGTCCACGAGTTTCCATAAATAATGGGGGTGGAAGGAGCACATGCATGTCTTGCCATCGTCGTCGTAGCACACTGCGATCTCCTTGAGCACATAGCTGCTCTGGATCTGGAAGCCTTGGAGATTACATTACATCCTGATACAAACTGAGGTGAGAAGCCGTGATCATCCTGTTTATATATGCTTAGCTCACCATGTTTATCAGCCCTGCAAAGCTGGACATGAACATCACCACACAAGGGGGTAATTCACGTGCAAAAAGTCAAGGCGACGTACAGTACCAATCGTGCAATGCAAATTATTAAAGTGACGTCACAGAAACGTCACTGCAGCACATGGTATAGGGAGCGCTTGTGACCTGGACCGAGTGCCTAAAAGGGTCACACAGCAGGCTGGAAAGGCAGAATTCTGCGCGTTAGCAGACAAATCAGTAGCTCGCGTAACATATTACCACCCAGGTACTCATGGTCGGAGTACACGAAGCCGGATGGTTGTCTCGTCGTACAGCCACTCATCTTGGCCGAGCAGTCACCACTTTGACACGACGTGAGCAGACGTGGGTACGTGCAGATCGTACTTGGCGTAGAGTAAGTTCTGGTACTGCCAGACGCACCACAGATACAGAAGATCGTAAGTATCTGCTGACGTGCAGTAGCAGAACGTGGCACCACATCCAGATAGAACCTTCAGTCTGTGGAGCTCGCACTGTATTTGCTGGTCTCAACAAGAGCTATTCACCGCAGTTTGAATGAGACTGGTATACAGGCACGGCTTCCACTTCGCAATTGCCTTTGACCCCTCGCCATCGTGTGGGCACTCCGTCAGTGGTGCCAGGAAAGTCAAAGAAACACCTAAAGTGCTTAATTAAACACGAATAAGCTATAGTCATTACCTTTACAATAAGGCCACTGTGGTGACTAATACAACTGGCAAGAAGAATAAAGAGAGGATGTCTGGCAAGAAGACTTATTCAACACAAAACAAAACAACACAACACAAAACGCGGCAATGTACCATGGAGTGAAGTGCAACTGGCAAGAAGAGTAAACACCTCATGGCCATCAAAAGTACTCTGTCATCCACAAGCAAACTATAGTTATTAGCTCTATCACCATAGAGTAAAATTCAACAGGCAGANTCAAAAGTACTCTGTCATCCACAAGCAAACTATAGTTATTAGCTCTATCACCATAGAGTAAAATTCAACAGGCAGAAAATATAAACAAGGCAGGGATCTCAAATGTGCTCCATCAAGTTTGAACCGAGATACGGCCTATGGAATTAATATGATGGAAGGTTACGCGAAAGACCGAAGTCATTGACTGCTGGTTAGTGAACCATGATGGAAACGGAACTACTCTGCTATCTGGCGGTCAGGAAGTGAAGCACCAAAAGACCACTCGAGAGCCTTATCACACGGAGCACGCGAGGAAGCTGCATATTATATAATTTCTCACTATTACGCACAGTTAGCAGTGGTCAAGGAAGATCCACGTCATTGCCGGCGATGAGTTGGACCGTTTAAAATGTAGAAGCTTGTCGGGGAGGGGGTGAGGGGTTGGAGCTGTGCGGCCATGACGTCACGGTGGCCTATTGGCGTGTCCCCCTGCGGCAGGATGGTCTGCCCTAATGATCGTCCCACAGACCTGAGTCTCCCTGGGCCTCTCTGCTCCCTCCATCGCTCTCCGCAATTTGGCAATTACTGGACATCCAGCGCTCGTTCGCCGCGCCACTTACCAGCTCGCCTTCATCTGTTCCGACGACGGGCCGCCCAGCAGCCGGTGGAAACCAGCTGTGACCTTCGACGGTGGCGCGCCTACTGCACCAGGTAGTGACAACTTCCAGCATCACCTCAGGTTACGTGAGACCTACCCCGTCTCAAAATAACAAGTCGTAACTCCTGAGTTCTTTAAACCAACTTCGCTCGTCAGTACCTCCAAACTCACAACCAGCATTCATTCACACAACCCCCGAATAATACATATATGGGGAAATTAGCAAAATAATATCAACGAGCTGAATTTCCGGGCGTTGCGTGGGTGNATTAGCAAAATAATATCAACGAGCTGAATTTCCGGGCGTTGCGTGGGTGTAAGAACAACATGACAGATACACGACCCATTTAAGTGGTTTTGGGGGTTTCTAGTCTAATAAGGGGCTGGAGCCCATTTTACCATAGGCCTACACTTTATTTTANCCCATTTTACTATAGGCCTACACTTTATTTTAAGTTAGGTACTGATGAGCATCCCTTCCAAATTCTGTCCAAATCTGTCAAACGGTGTAGAATTGAATAGAGAACAAACATACTAATATAATAATCCAAAGTTAGACTTGTGTATATATAAAGTCCTAGTATAATATAGCGCAACTCACTAAACTATGTCAAAAAATAAAACATTTATCTCAAATGATATAGGCTGTTCACGGTAAAGTGAGCACTTTTGATGCTCTAGTTACCTTATTCTTTCAGATGTTTTTTATCCTTGAACCACCTTTTAAAATAAATATTACCATGCAAGTAATAATCACAATGGGTATGTTCTACGGCACTTGGAAGTTTAAGTCTAAGGCTTAAATAAAATACATGTATTGACTATTACACCAAATGAGAGGGCTTTCAAAAGTGCTCACTTTATCGTGAATAGCATATAGTAGAGCAACACATATCAATTACAGTTATTTTACTGGGAACTCAAAGCTTTGATAACAGTGGTAGGAATATAACAATAAAAGACATATCAAAATAATGTATTGCGTTTTTTTAAAGGCCCTCTCTAACAAAATCTTGGTAGAAGAGATGCTAATTCCTGTTAGTTCTTGTAAAACTTCAGTGTAGCCTATGGTGCAATTCCAGAGGGAGGCAGTCAAAAATTTGCCATCACAAAATCATATAAAACTTTATTAAAGTGGCATATTCATATTTTGTAAAGTAAAAGTGAGTGAAAAACTTTTAAAATAGTGTATTCAGGGTAAACTTTTAATAAAAATATGTCTCATGTGAAAAAAAAAATTAGAAAGTTTAGAAAAGGATAGAGAATTTCAGTCGTACAAAAAAACAATTCTACACAAGCGTTTTCAGAAAAGTAGCAAGTAACCCGATCTCCAAAACTTCAAATAANATATGTCTCATGTGAAAAAAAAAATTAGAAAGTTTAGAAAAGGATAGAGAATTTCAGTCGTACAAAAAAACAATTCTACACAAGCGTTTTCAGAAAAGTAGCAAGTAACCCGATCTCCAAACCTTCAAATTATTTTTTAAAATTAAAATGAAATTTTAAGATTTCAAAACTCACAATATTAAAAATAGTACTATATAAAAATTATTGATTTTTAAACAATTTCTAGGTAAATAGTTTTAAAGAGTGTGATGGTAAAATCATATGTGTACCGAAAGCAATTCAAAAAGTTAACCGAATATGAGTGTACTTCAAAATAAGTATAAAAACAAATATTGGGCATAGAATGTTATTAAATTAAATTGTTCTGTAACATTCGACTACAATTAATCCAATTTTTTTTATTTTCCAGATATTTTTTATTAAGTTAGTGTTATATTAGATTCAGTACATAATTATTAATTTTACGAAATTTAACATTAATTCGAAAACTGAAGGTTTGATAATCTTATTGACTTTTTAAGTGCTCTTTCATGGTAAGAAGATTTTATTTTAATGGTGTTTTGTACATCATAGTGTGATATTCCTTTAATAAATGTCATGTACTTTACATAATAAAGCCTTATATAATTAACTGAGTTCATTATTTGAGCGCAGGGAGGTTAGAGAAGTATGAAGAAGAAATCTGAAAGAAAAAAAATCAATGCAATTCAAAGTGTGAACGGATAGGAATTTCTGAGACTATGACTAAGAAAACTCGTTAATTTTTAAAACGTTGTTTCTACTTAATTTTAAATTAATAATATGTATCAGTGTTTAAAGTCTATAACTCAAAGTTCTTCAGGATAAAAAANCTTTACATAATAAAGCCTTATATAATTAACTGAGTTCATTATTTGAGCGCAGGGAGGTTAGAGAAGTATGAAGAATAAATCTGAAAGAAAAAAAATCAATAAAATTCAAAGTGTGAACGGATAGGATATTCTGAGACTATAACTAAGAAAACTCGTTAGTTTTTAAAACGTCGTTTCTACTTAATTTTAAATTAATAATATGTATCAGTGTTTAAAGTCTATAACTCAAAGTTCTTCAGGATAAAAAANGTTTCTACTTAATTTTAAATTAATAATATGTATCAGTGTTTAAAGTCTATAACTCAAAGTTCTTCAGGATAAAAAAATATTGAGCAAAATATTTTTATCAATTATCAATTAACAATTAAAAATAATATGTCATCAGTATAAAATTTTAGAAAAAAATTCTAAAATAATCATAACAAATATTTTTTTCATATCACTTTTGAATTATTTTGTATAATATTAATGTTTTTCTATTTATCCTAACTATCATATGTAAAATTCTTCTTACAAAAAACTGTTATATGCTTACAGAATGTGTTTTAATTGGCTTTTACTAAAATACTATATCGAGAATATGAAATACTATATATTTTATAATAACATTATGGTTCAAAGTAGATTACTTTACCTACAACTCCATATCATTAAAACCAAATTAGCATTTCGAATTACTGTTTTCATAATTAGCAGCTTTATAATTTTCAGTAAGTTATTGCCTGCCTAATAAATATTCAATAAATTGTCAAGTAAATTCTGAAAAACATTTTACAACTAAAATTTTGTTATGTTTAGTAATACATACCAAATAATAGGTATATGGAGAACATTTGTCATTTAGTTTTAATGCTATTGAAATAGTGTGACATTTTTGTAGCCAAATGCATACTATCAACATCCAAATAATATTTTCTGATAGGGATACGAATAGAAAGCACAATTGTTTTTAAGTTTCTTCAGGAATATCTATGTGTATAACATGCGCTTTAAAATTTGTTTTCAAAATTTTGAAATGGGGAAAGTTTAAAGAAATTTCGGTTCTATCTAATTTCGCTGNTGCGCTTTAAAATTTGTTTTCAAAATTTTGAAATGGGGAAAGTTTAAAGAAATTTCGGTTCTATCTAATTTCGCTAAGTTTTTTTTATATACCTAAAAAAAAGTTGCTTATAAACATAAAATTTATTTTGAAAAAAAAAAAATCTTTAATTTCATAAATTTGTAACAAATGTTGGAATTTAGTTTTGCTTTGTAGGTTCAGGCAAAAGTTATTTTTTTCAGTATTCCAAGAATTTGCCAAGTTTATTTATGGTGATGAGGTTAGTACGCCGGGTAAGTTCGTAGCGATAGAAACCGTGACGCACTTAAAACGGCTAGAAAGGGTGATTCTGCAATGGCTTTCTACTGCCTTTCGCAGTGTGGCTGTTAGTGAGACACGCCAACCTTTTTTCAATTCCTGTGTGTCTCTGGAAGGAATCGAGACGGGATACACAAGACGAGAGGCAACAGTGTTACTCATAANTGCGCTTTAAAATTTGTTTTCAAAATTTTGAAATGGGGAAAGTTTAAAGAAATTTCGGTTCTATCTAATTTCGCTGAGTTTTTTTTATATACCTAAAAAAAAGTTGCTTATAAACATAAAATTTATTTTGAAANTTGAAATGGGGAAAGTTTAAAGAAATTTCGGTTCTATCTAATTTCGCTGAGTTTTTTTTATATACCTAAAAAAAAGTTGCTTATAAACATAAAATTTATTTTGAAAAAAAAAAAAAATCTTTAATTTCATAAATTTGTAACAAATGTTGGAATTTAGTTTTGCTTTGTAGGTTCAGGCAAAAGTTATTTTTTTCAGTATTCCAAGAATTTGCCAAGTTTATTTATGGTGATGAGGTTAGTACGCCGGGTAAGTTCGTAGCGATAGAAACCGTGACGCACTTAAAACGGCTAGAAAGGGTGATTCTGCAATGGCATTCTACTGCCTTTCGCAGTGTGACTGTTAGTGAGACACGCCAACCATTTTTCAATTCCTGTGTGTCTCTGGAAGGAATCGAGACGGGATACACAAGACGAGAGGCAACAGTGTTACTCATAATTCATACTTATAAACTTAAGTAATGAGTCAATCAGCTCATTTTATTTCCATCGCCATATATAATCTGTTACCATAAAAAGTCGTACTTCCCTATTCGTATTTTGAAAGAAATGTTTAATTCTGCTGTAAATGATGGCAATGATGAACAGCGTATGTACGGTATGCGCTGACGAACCCCGGCATTAGTCACAACACACATGCTTAACACTCCGGGAAACGAAGGCACGGACGAAGCAACCTAACCTTCGTCCAGACTCGTCATATTACTGAAATGACAAGTGGCGGATTGGAATAATAAATGGTGGCAATTGCACACCAATTACCAGATTTTTCAAAGAACTCACCTTTATTTCCAGTGTNGCTGTACACCATGATCACATACAGTAGTTCACCTTCGTCCAGACTCGTCATATTACTGAAATGACAAGTGACGGATTGGAATAATAAATGGTGGCAATTGCACACCAATTACCAGATTTTTCAAAGAACTCACCTTTATTTCCAGTCTTTTATGCTATACGTAGCATTAAAATTTCGTCGTTATATTTTAGTGCATCATCATTTCTAATAGATTTTTTGCACAGATGATCGTATTAATTTGTATANCTTTTATGCTATACGTAGCATTAAAAAAATTTCGTCGTTATATTTTAGTGCATCATCATTTCTAATAGATTTTTTGCACAGATGATCGTATTAATTTGTATATTATATATATGCAATTTGCGCATATATTTAAATATATTTTCTAACCATTTCGACCACTCTAACTTGGGTTATTTTTTAAATATCCTATTATGCCATAATGACATAACAAAATACCTAGTTTCATGTGAACACGTTTTAATAAATTTACATAATATTTACTTACGTTATCAGAAACTTAAGTTTTTTCACCGTCTTGGTGATAATAAAAAGTTTTCCATCAAGTATGATATGATCTTCAAAATTGTAAAATTTCGTTGGGAATGGGAAAATAATTTTGAATCGGTTTTCAGACCTAATTATTAAATCTTCTAATTGTTTTTAGGTTCATCGTTAAAAAAAATTCCTCATAAAATTGCTTTGTATTTACATCTTCCCACGGCGCCGCGGTGGCTGAGCGGTTAGATTGCTCGCCAAGGCAAACCGGGCTCAATTCCTGGCCGGGTCACTCCCGGATTTTCGCAAGTGGGACTCGTGCAGGATGATGTCACTCGTCGGCGGTTTTTCTCGGGGATCTCCCGTTTCCCCACTCTTGCATTCCGGTGCTGTTCCATTATCACCTCATTTCACTCCCATCGTCTCTCAATACCTCGTTATTAAGAGCCGCCCCAATTTCTCAACTCAACAACTCAACTCAACAACTTCGCTTTAGTATGCAGCTAAGGTGGAAATTTAGAAAATATGTATCCCGGCGTGGTTATAATATTTATTTTCCAATTTGTGCTTTATTTTTTATTATTTGCAACCTTTTAACGGAACTTGAAAAGCGTTCTTGGATTTATAATTCATATGAGTTACTATAGATCCGACTCGGAATAAGAATTTTTTCTTACACTGACAATCCAAAAATATATTGGCTGTGATTTATTTTTGCTAAAATAACTCTCCGAACGCCAATTATTGAATACGAAATCGAANTGAAAATATGTATCCCGGCGTGGTTATAATATTTATTTTCCAATTTGTGCTTTATTTTTTATTATTTGCAACCTTTTAACGGAACTTGAAAAGCGTTCTTGGATTTATAATTCATAATGAGTTACTATAGATCCGACTCGGAATAAGAATTTTTTCTTACACTGACCATCCAAAAATATATTGGCTGTGATTTATTTTTGCTAAAATAACTCTCCGAACGCCAATTATTGAATACGAAATCGAATGTCCCATTTTTTATTGCATACCGCACACTTTTATTTTCAGTTATCTCCCTATCCCTATCCCTTTTTCGTGTTTGTCCTGCTCAGCCAATCAGAATGGTGCACGACAAAAATAGACGTCAAGAAACTATAAAATAATGAACAATTGTTGTTATGAAGATAATTAATATATGCATGAATGCTACTTTATGTGAATATTGCTCATAATATTAAGAACTCAGATTCGCTCAATTTCAATGTACGGTGAAATCTCTGATAAATAACATTTGAATTTAGTTAAGAAACGAAAATAAATCACATCATTTGTTACATTTCTTCCCATTAATGTGCTGTATGAAAAAAAACCGCAGTATTTAATCTTCAAATTAATTTTTAAATAATAATTTATATTATATTAAATGATTAAAAAAAAATTACATGATGACATATTTCCAAACACATTCAAAATTATTTGATAAAATTTTCTGTATGAAAAATTTGACGGTCATATTAGTTTTCAAATTTTATTGTCAAATACAGATGAAGGCGAAAATTCGACAGTGTGACAGAGGCTTAAACAATCACGAGCCAGGAAATAATTAAGTGTCATTTGCTGATGTAACAAAATTATATTACAATAAATGATCCTTTTCATTAAACATTCTCACTCTAATTAATATTTATATTGCGTGTATGTAAAAAGTTATACTGTAAGTAATGTAACGTTAATATGTGTGTTTCGTATAAATCGACAAATATTTTACTAGAACCACTGATTCAGAGAATCTACTGATCATATTTATCATGTGTTAGAGTGTATAACGGTTTTTTATATTGCACGCTGTAAATTGGTCAAGGCTTAAATATTTTGTGGATGAATAAGAATATTTAAAATATTTTTATAGCTATATAATTTGCGATAATATGTTGATCTTCAAAAATAAATACCATAATAAAAGGAAATATTCCACATTCACCCAGAGGGATTATTTCTTTGTTATTGAACAAATAACCAATATATTATCAATATATTTTTTAATATCATTTTATAAACGGGAATATATAATTACCAAAAACAGTTGTTATTTTATAAGAATATAATTTTCACAACCAATATTTTTGCAATATTTGCACCCAAAGTAATAGTAAGACGTAATATATGTGTTAATCTGTCTTGTTCAGTAACACTTACAATACTCTTATCATTGCGTATTGCCATTCATTACTAATAATATAATGTAAAAGTAAGAATAAATTTTAAATTTAAGAACATAAATTATATCTTGAAACAGGAATGTCGATACGATTTTGTGTGTTTATAAAAATTTTAACACTCTACCTTCATCTCAAAAAAAATATTTTGTTCCAAATATCAATAACAAAATAAAACATTCTGCCAAGAAAATATTTACTGGAACTACATGAACAACATGAACTAAAATAGTAATAAGAAACCACATACATGTTTAATCTAATCAAACACAAAAAAAGTTTTAGTACCGAATAAAGCAAACAGATTAGTTTAAATTAAAGTGTGAGAAAATCTTAATTATTTTAAAATATCATTTCTGAAAAATTTAAGATTTCAAAAATGTCTGCTACAGAGAAAGTTAAAGTTCTTTTAAAATTAGTACAAAAATTTATTTGTTTAAAATAATGAAAATACATTTTATTTATAATGTAATTATTAACACAATATGAGTAATTATGCCATTTAATAAAGAGATTTAAGGAAGTTCTGCACAAAAACCATTATCGTATTCCAAAATTGTATTGTTCGACAAAGCAATAATGAACTATTTTCCAAATCAAATTTGTTGATATAATAATACTATTTGGAACTTACAGAAGATTTTAATGTCGTTTAACTAACTTTGAATCCTAAACATTTTACATCTGTTAAATTTTGTAAATGTTTTTCTCACGAGGGGTTGTCAGAGGTTAATAAGTTCGATTTTTTTGGAAACGCGTTTTATTGTTATGACATCTCATTTACTATAGTAAATTCAATGGAAAATCTTTTTGAACTATTACGTTTGAAGTGTCCAAAAGTATTTTATAACTTTTTTATCATACTATACATTATCGTAGTGCACAATACATTATCCTGAAATGTGGCAAAATGGATGAGATTTATTTTAGAATGTAAAGTAAACTAAATAAGGGATCCTTAAAATGAATCGTGTTCTAAACAAATAAACAAGAAGTTATCAATGTAACTAATGCGCCTCTAACTGGATGCAAGTAATTTTGATGAAGTTCTTAAAAGATTAGATGTTAGGCGAGACTTGGCGTCTCTTTGATAGCGATATCCTTATAAATGGAATCAGAAACAAATTCAATAATTGTGAGACAATTACATATACCCACGCGCTTTACCTGGGACTCGGGCCCAGAACGCCTTGCACCGTCAGCTGACAGACAACCAACTGCATTACTGAGGTCAGATTCGGAGTATCGACTGTGGCGGTAATCAGTATAAAGCTTAGGCAGACTGGGTTTAGCAACCAGAAATATTTACAGGAACATAATTTTGAAAACAAGTAGGTGTCATTAAAATTACGAAAGTTTAGTTGATTTGTTCCTGAGATGCGGCATAAATGTTACGTTAAATCATCTGGTACTATCTTCCAAAACAGTGGTCGAAAGAAGATCTCTATAAGCATATTTGGTGATTCCAAAGGATACTCTCAGCATACAAATTTATTTGAAATTGGTTAAATTATTTAATAGATATTACAGACATATGTAAACGATTTATATGGCAATCAAATTGTAAATAATTCCAGACTCGCTTAAAAACCGTAAGTATACATGGCCTACTACAGTATTACTTTCTTACGAAGTTCGGTGGGAATCGGAAGATTGGTCCCGGACATATGGTGTGAAAGGTCCATTGTTTAATGTAGTGATATCTTCGTTAATGGAGAACAATACGGTTATACATTGGCACATTCTATGTTTGTCTTAGATACTGCTACGTATTACAGTTGGTTAAAAGTTTTGGGACTCGTATACTAACTTAAAATAATTGCATGGATGTTATTTTTAAAATATGTGACCACCTTCTTTAGTTGTATAAATTGAGATGGTCTGCAAAAGTATAACATGTCGCCTGAATTTGGTGGGTATCGGTTTATTGTTTCCCGAGATATGACATAAAAATGTTAATTTTTTTATTTGGCGCTTTCTTACAAAATGGCAGATATATAAGGCACATGTTATGCTTGTAACAGATACTTTCATCATATCAAGTTTAATCGAAATGCTTTCAATGTGATGGTAGTTAAGCAAATGTATCTATAAATAGTTAAGGTAGCCACCATTTTAAAAATAAGTACCTCAACCATTAAAGTTATCTACATTGACGTAGCCTACAAATGTACGTACATTTTGTAGGAATCGGTTGTTTTATTCATGTTGCACTCTCTTTCAAAATGGCTAACCGATAGCATTATTGTTCTTCAAATCCAATACTGGCATCATGCAATGTCAGTGTGCAAAATTTGATTGAAATCGGTTCAATTGTTCCCGAGATATAAAATAGTTCTATATTTATATATAAATTGCCGCCAATTTGAAAATATATACCCGACGTAATCGAAAACTATAAAAGTCGGATGAGTTTACTGAATACTAAGTTTACTGAGTTTAGTGAAATTTGGTTTAGGGTTTAAAAGTTGTTAGGGGGGCACATACATTCCAGACAGACATTCGGGTGATTGCATTAGCCTATCTTTCCTTAGGAAAGTAGGCTAAAAAGTAGCATGTAGACAGCTACAGCTGAAGATAATATTTGTTAACAATAACGCACAAAACATTTCTTTCGAATACTTTACGTGGTTCGCTGGTAGTTTTAGCTCACCATTCACAAAAAAAAAAAGAGCATTTGAAAACATAGAAAAAAACCGAAATTCACTGTAGAGCTGCGGGAAGCAGGATGGCCATTGAGACATACTGCACAGCATACTGACCGTCTGGGTATTACCGTAGCATGCTGCTGGTGGAAGTCGATAGAGAAAGGCATGCGTACACGACACAGGATCTGGGAGACAGGCACGAACCTCGCCAAGGGAGAACAGACGGATTGTCCGTCATGTGCGGAGTGCGCAAGCATTCAGCATCCTGTGAATGCCAGTACCGTTGGCGGACGGCTGCACAACGGTACTGGCAGCATCCTGTGAATGCCAGTACCGTTGGCAGACAGCTTCACCACGGTACTGGCAGCATCCTGTGAATGCCAGTACCGTTGGTGGACAGCTGCACCACGGTACTGGCAGCATCCTGTGAATGCCAGTATCGTTGGCAGACAGCTGCACAGCGCAGCTGTCTGCCTTAAAACAAACACATCAGCGTCGTCAAAGTTTACAATGGTGTTGTGCCCTACTGTCATGGAGCAGCACTAATGAACGTTTTTACCATTTGATTCAAAAGCAACATTAAATGACGAAGTTTTCACCTTGCACTCATTAAAATTAAAAAGCAAGTGCAGACATTGTCAGGAAAAAGTATAAAAAACATTTGCCTGCCAATAACAGATAACATAGTAGATTCAACCGTTAACAATGACTACATCAGAAAAACTTAATATATAATAGATTATAATGGCACACCACCGCAACGCTTATTAGTATTTCTCTATTATAGATAGATATACACTGAAGAGCCAAAAAAAACTGGTACACCTGCCTAATATCGTGTAGGGTCCTCGCGAGCACGCAGAAGTGCCGCAAGACGACGTGGCATGGACTCGACTAATGTCTGAAGGTATGCAGGAGGCATTTCACACCATGATTCCTGCAGGGAAGTCCACAAATCCATAGGAGTGCGAGGCAGTGGAGATCTCTTCTGAACAGCACGTTGCAAGGTATCCCAGACATGCTCAATAATGTTCATGTCTGGTGATTTAGGTGGCCAATGGAAGTTTTTAAAGTCAGAAGAGTGTTCCTGGAGCCATTCGGTAGCAGCACTCGAAGTGTGGGGTGTCGCATTGTCCTACTGCAATTGTCCACGTCCGTCGGAATGCACAATGGACATGAATGGGTGGAGGTGATCGGACAGGATGCTTACGTATCTGTCACCTGTCAGAGTCATATCTAGACGTTCAGGGGTCCCATTTCACGCCAACTGCACACGCCCCATACCATGACAGAGCCTCCACCAGCTTGAACAGTCCCCTGTTGACATGTAGGGTCCATGGATTCATGAGGATGTCTCCATACCCGTACACGTCCATCCGCCCGATACAATTGGAAACGAGACTCGTCAGACCAGGCAACGTGTTTCCAGTCATCAACAGTCCAATGGCAGCGTTGGCGCGCCCAGGCGAGGCGTAAAGCTTTCTGTCGTGCAGTAAACAACGGTACACGAGTGGGTGGACCTTCGCTCCGAAAGCCCATATCAATGATGGTCCGTTGAATAGTTCGCACGCTGGCACTTGTTGATGCCCCAGCATTGAAATCTGCGCCAATTTGAGAAAGGGTTGCACGTCTGTCACGTTTAATGATTCTCGTCAGTCGTCGTTTGTCCCGTTCTTTCGCGATATTTTTCCGGACGCAGCGATGTCGAAGATTCGATGTTTTACCGGATTCCCGATATTCACGGTACACTCGTGAAATGGTCGTACGCGAAAACCCATAGTTTATCGCTACCTTGGAGATGCTATGTCCCATCTCTCGTGCGCCGACTATAATACCACGTTCAAACTCACTTAAATCTTGATAACCTTTCATTATAGCAGCAGTAACCGATCTAGCAACTTTGCCAGACGCTTGTTGTCTTACATAGGCGCTGTCGACCGCATCGCGTTACTCTGATTGGTTCCATGCCTCTGTTGTTTGCATACGCACGCTTATACCAGTTTTTTTGGCTCTTCAGTGTATAATGAAAATAATAAAAAAACTGATAGATTCCAAAAAATTACAACATTGTTAATAGATGTGAAATTTTCTAACGTACCATACGCAGAATAAAAAACACACCATAACAATTGTGCCCCTCCCCGTTCAAATGTTTGCCATCACAGGGGAGTGCCCACTGTGCCCATGTGTAACTGACCTTCCATATAACACTACGTTCATACCATCAGCTAAAAGTTGAGTTTCGGAAACTCAAGATTCTTAAATAACTTACAGGTGACGAACAGTACGCCAGCAGGCAGAAAAACAGTTTATTTTCTGCATGTTTAACCATGTGTATTCCGTCATTTTTCCAACGGTAAAAGGTTTGTGGCATTTTTTATGTCAACCCCTAAATAAATAAACGAAACACCTGTTTAA
Source organism: Clitarchus hookeri (assembly GCA_002778355.1). Classification (NCBI taxonomy): domain Eukaryota; kingdom Metazoa; phylum Arthropoda; class Insecta; order Phasmatodea; family Phasmatidae; genus Clitarchus; species Clitarchus hookeri. The sequence continues at coordinate 193,388 of NQII01004216.1, forward strand.
AGTATTTTTGTTTATTTGATAAACATTGTAATGATGCAGGCACATGTTTATTTACTCGTATCGAAAATTAAAAATTTTTTTTATTATAATGTGTGTATGTGTGTGCGTGTTGTGTTTTGTTACCTGCAAGGTACTGCCTGCCGCCCGGCGCAGGTGCCCTATCTTGACCCCTTACCCCGGGTCATAGATCCAGCCCTGTATTATCTGTCTCAGTGTGTGTGCTAGCAGATGCAGGATGTGACTTACAAATTGTTTAGGACAGTGGAGATAATCATAAAGAAGTAATTATATGTCAACATCCACGTCCATAAAAACTTGCACAGTTACAAGAACTGACAAGTATCGTTAAGGTATGCACAATAATAAGCCAAATCTTTCGTTTATTCATTTAAGGCATTTTATAAGTGAATATTAACTGTAACTGCAATAAAGTTACAATCCAAATACCAGTTTTGATTAGAGTCAGTGAAGAAATGTAAGCGGCTCTTAACAGCGAGGCCTTGAGAGCCGATGAGGATGACTGAGGTAGTATGAAGCGGCGCCGGAATGAAAGAGCGGGGAAACGGAAGATCCCAATAAAAAATTCCCTACCAACGGCATCTTCCAGCACGATTCCCACATGCAAAAATTAAATATAACGGCCGAATATTCACCAAAAATGGCTTTACCACTAAATTGCAAGTGCGCAAAAGGAAAATATAATAATTATGATTTAAGTGAGAATTTTGAAGTGTGATTAATGAATGAAAACTTTTTTATTTTTGCGGATAAATGGAAGATAACAAATTGATGTTAACATTGTGCATTTAATATCCTTAAAAATGCATCCTTAGAAAGGGTGTGGCCTGCCAAATAGAAATTTGTGTGCCAGAGGCCTAGAATAACGAGAGCACTAAGGGCGAGCCATCCAGGAAGATCACATGCCATCACAGCCCGTACGTACAAAACATTGAATCATCTTTATCCAGACGACTCACTTTTATGTGACCTAGTAGGGAACCTGTCATTACATGGTGTAGAAATAAAGACAACGATTAATAAAACACACGTTTTAACCATTTTTGCTGTAGAAACAACATATTCTAGAAAAAAAAACTGAAATTTGTCTTTGGACATTGGCAGTAACTGCAATTCTCTTCAGAAATAGAAATCACTAAACATTTTTACTAAATCTCTGCTCACTCTTTTGCGGTCCACTGCAGCCACAATGTTTGAATAAAAGTTGTTCACAAGTCCCGGTTGGAATATTTACGCCAATACTTCACGTTTATAGGTGGGAGGGGAGAGAGGCACAATTGGTATTTAATACAGCTATAAGCGTGCGGGGGAGCCTGTCAAAAAAGTGTCAGAATGTCTGCGAGAGTATGGCTATAGCAGTTTACTAAGGGCGTGTTCCAACTGGCACTTCCGGTTTTCAAAATAGTCACGCGGCCCGTTTCGTCTACAAAATATATGGCGTATCTTTGTAATTTGCGTTTTGCGTTTCGTCAGCTTTGAAGCTGAAAATTCGAAATACAAATTACCAAACCACCGCCATATTAGTTTTGCCTGTTTGAAACGTTTAAATACACACATAGGTGTGGTTATTGGAATAAACAAATTTGTATTGCACTCAGAATAATTATTTCACAAAACAGGTCGCTGAAATATTCTTGAAATAGGTATTTTCTTATGAAACAATATTTGTTATGTAACAATTACCCCATCGTATTTGTTTCATTTTGTGTATTTTAAATGCTATTACCATTTTCGGGAATAATTAGTGTTTATTTTAAGACTTCGTGCCCTTTTAATGTTGCAATAATTACACCATCTAAATAATAGCAGCATGGCATGTTACACAGTTGAATGCCGTGGTGTTCCGAATGGACCTTCCAAAATTCCAAATACAAACGACGATAAACAAAGCTCTAAATGAATTAGAACACGCCCTAAGTGAGGTTTGTCGTTGCGATCTGGCACGCTGTCGCGCTTCCGTTTCATCGCGGAGGTGTTTCGTGGGATTGAGGTCGGGACCGTCGGCTGACCAGTCCATTTCCGGAGTCCTATTGTCCACTAGCCACTCGCGAGCGTGCCGTGTTTTGTGGCAGGAAGCATTGGCAACAAACACCATATCTACTCCACCGTAGACAACATACAGACTGTCGTCATGTCCTTCTTGCCTTCCTCATTAGACGTTGCCCCGTATTATTACCCGAGAACCAAGTCTCTCCCATGAAAAACAAGTACTTGCTTTCTACACAGAAGGAAACAACAAGGGAAGTGAACTGAACAGTTATTGCAAAGGTGATTGTGTAGAAAGAAAGTATATGGAATGAGCAAAGTCCCTTATAATTGGAACAGTTTCTAAGCAAAACGGATGATAATGCTAATTAATCTTCCTCTGTAATAGTTATACTAAATGAAGTGTTTGTTCGCTTCTCTGGTTGACATGGCTTGTGTTATAACGTTGAGAATATATTTTTTATGCTTGGTCGTGTCTACGACGTTTTCGTAGAGAGGTGATTGATAATGTCACCTCGCCTCCGCCGTATTTTACCGTCCGCACTCCTTATTATGCAATTGTTATAAAAGAATTTGTCGTTGAAAGGAAATATGTTTTTTTTTTAATACAGATGTACATAAAATTCACGAATGCCATCTTTCTAATCTGATTTGCAAGTACGTAACTACAAAGAACTCTCTTTGCGTTGTCTAGTGTGGTGTCGCATTTTCCCAGTGAACCTGAAATATATACGAGAATACCATTGTAAACCTAGCTTCAGCACAAAAATTATTATAAAATTGTATATGTAAATTTTAAAAACAGTGAGGTTCTTGCACGGTGTTGTATATACAAGTGGTGAATGCAAGGATATTTTTATAAATTTTCATTAACAAATAATCATTAATGCGAACACTTTTTCTTTCAATCCTTCATAGTAATAGACATTTTTTCTCAAGTTAATTAGTGTCTTTTATGTATGTATTATCTCAATATCCTAGTGTAATATGTTAACATTTTTACAATGTTACAACTGTATAACGTTTTATTAAAATTAACACGTTATTATTTATACATTAATTTTTTGTATAAATAGATAAATTTTAAAAACATTTAGTTGGAACTGCAGCTTTAATGAAAGGTGCCAAATTTGAGATGATGATGCACCAAATATTATTACGCTGTGATGTGATCTAAGTGGACAAACCACTCGGAGGAAGTGTTTGAATACACGTACGTCGTTATGGGGTTACACTATGTTCATATCTGGCACATGCTCATGCCTTTGTGTTGCGAGCAGTGTAAAGTCGGTCCGCTGTAGCGACTCCTTGCGTGGTGGCTGCTGGATGTCGCCGTACAGTCGGCGCTGAAACATTGTGAGTGCGAATGGAGTGCTCAAGCGAGGGTGAGTGTGCACTGTGCACCTCTTGGGGCGAGGGATAGTGCACGACCCAAACCACGAACAGCACTAGTGACTGTAGTGCACCGTAGCGATCCAGCTAACAACCCAGTTCAGCCAAGTCTCAATTGCAATAAGTAAATCACACCGGCGACTACCTTTATATGTATGTATAAATGGTAAACTGGCTTTTATATAATTTCATGTTATACAAACACACAAAAGGCAAAGGGGAAAGCGGGTAGTGTCGTATAAAGAATAGAGAGCACGGTGCGCATATCAGCTGCACAGTAATCCGATAGCAAGTCTTTCCAGCACTGAACTGCTTTGCTGCCACCGTAACTGCCAATACCACGTGATGTGGACCCGAGGTCAGTGCACTGCTAGCATAAACACTTGCTTTGAAATGTTTGTGCAACTGCTATAAGAGAGTTTTTATGCAACTGCAATAGATACGACGTACAAGAGACAGTTTAAGGACACCAAAGAAGATGAGAGATCAGAGTACCTCGTGTCTGGGTTGGGCCGAGCTGGCGTTCGCATACAGCGCGTTCAGCCGGTTACTTCCAACTTTTCCCAAGTCCTGATATAGTTCTGTCTCCAGGATATTCCTCCGCCTCATGCAAACAAAGCTTAGCCAAGTCTTGGAAATTACACTAACGGGACAACGCACTGCATCCGTGCGCACTCTGTTTGATAATACTTAACATGAGAACTGTTTCTTACTACACTCTAAACCTGAGTCAGTGAGAATTTGATTGTTTCAATAAGTTAACAGTGCCTGACTGATGCAACAGTCACTTCAGTGAACTTAACTGATGAATCAAAGAAAAATGCCAGTTTTCCTTCACTTATTGATTCAGTGACATTTTACACCTATACATTAGTAATTTTTTTCACTTTTTCTCAGTGATTTGTTTTTCGGCTGATGGTTCAGTTAAAAAGCTTGTAAAAATGGCCGTGAAACAACATGTATAAAGTGAAATAACAACGCATAAACTAATAAAACAAATACAAAATACTTTATAAAATGTGTTTGTATTTAAAAACGCCATTTTATGAGGTTACATGAACATTCAGTCTTTCATTCCTTTTTACGGCTTTCATTTCGTTGACGTCATGTGATCATCACAGCGCTCTGCTTGAAGGTGTAAACTGCATATAATGTGGTGAAGAAAGTGCACTCATACGCAGTATTACGTTTAACAATCCTAACGGTACCAATCCATCAATAAATTACAAGTAAGGGCATACAATTTAAAACTATTCTTTCCCTAAGGAACTATAAAACATATTTATTTCCTCTTTCCCATTAGCTAACTTGGCAGCTCAGATGGTAAGGTAACGTTCTAAAAGTGAATCGGACAGGGTGTATGAATTAAATCCTGGCCACTGCTGAAAGTTTTTTTGCTTTGTTTAAATTAGGTTAATTGGGCAAAATAAATAGTTAACGTCCGTAAATAGGTTTAATTCTCGTAATTATTTTGCTAAATACAAAAAAAAACTTTATTTAATTGACCACTGCAGTTGGTTATCACATATACAACCAATGAGTTTTTTTCACTGGAACAATCAGTGGTTTTCCACTGATTCTATGTGGAGCCATTTTCACTGATTCGAGTAGTTGAATTTCACTGCGAGTCAGTGGTTTTCCTCTGATTAGAATTTAGAGTGTAGGCATTACCAACATACCTATTTTCTACCTGTTTTTATCCATATTGACTACAAATGAAATATCACATTTTATAGATCTAATATACGTGAAATTTTAATTCAGCTAAAAATAAAATACTTTTATGTTAACACAGAAATACAACGATTTTGACAGTTGCATAATTGGGAAACAACCAAACATGTCTTACATAAAATGAATTTTCTAAATATTTATTAAAAAAACTGTGAAGAAACCGTGACCAGGCTACACGTAAAAATGACTCTGTGAAACGTTCAGCACGCACAAGAACACTGCCATCGTGTCAGATGTGATCATTCCCAATGTCGCTTCACTTACGGAACAGTTTCTGTCTCCCACCAATCGGAACATTCGCCCCTACTTCTGATGTCACTTCGTCTTCACAGACAGCAGGCATGGACAATTGCTGTGATGCGGACAAAATATGTTCTTTCCGCGATATTTCATCCATTTTCGTTTTCGAAGAGTTTCAGGCAACTAACCGTATTTCATCCCGCAATGGGATATAAAACTACAGAAATAAATAGTTCTCGTTTTTTGTTGTGAAAACAGTTGAGAGTCGGCGCGGTCGTTGCTTTGCCGCAGATTTCCAACAGTTAATTCGCATCACAGTTCAAGTACTTGTTTATGTTAGGATGAAGGCCTAAGTGCTGCATTTGCAGTGTAGAACATTCACTGTAAAGTGAGCACATTTTCAGTCCTTCCCAGGAGACATAAACGACAAATAAATGTAGTTTATTGCAGCTTCAGGCGTGTTTGAGAGGGTGGAATCTAGAAACAGTGTTCAATATTCAAGTGGCGATGTACATATTAAAAAGTGGTGGAAAGATAGAAATTTGTTGAAAGGAATAATTAAGCGAGGACTTTCAAGCTCACTTTACCGTGAATAGTGTATACTTGTTGATATAAAGACGTAAGAGAAGCACAGCAGCAATGAAGTCAGCATCACTGTGTGTCAGTGTGCAACCATGTCCGGGGGCCGCGGTCGTGTAAGACTACTCGCCTTCTGCCCAGGCGAACTGGAGTCGATACCCGGCTTAGCAAATGGTCTTCTGACAGCGACAGTAATGACCATGTGTTTCGATTCATAACAACACGTGACGAATACACATCTGTGTTACAAACTGTCAATGTTCTGTACCGCAAGATACCGAGTTATATGGGAACGTGACTATCGTGGCATTTGCGGCTAATTTTTTCTGCAGCCCCCTTTTACCAACACTGACTCACCTATTACTCCGGAAAAATCTAGGACAGTTAATAACAATTAACCTCATAAGGAAAAATAGTACATCCTTCTAAGCCACAATAGTTTTGTGAATTTTATGAATGTAAAATATTTGCTTCTCTGGTTGATGGGCATAGTGCAAACCATTTGAACACGTAATCCATGAAAACAACGCGCAATTTGCCTATAAATGTCAGCGCCAATTTTATTGAGCGGTTACTGTGCTGCATTCAGCTTGAACTACATTGCAGCGTGTTTGAAAAAAAAATGTGTTTCTCCACGAGGCCATTAAACGTGCGCCCAATATCTTTATCTACGGAATGAAACGTGCGTTCCAGGCGGTGACGGAATGATACTTTGAAGACATCACGCACGTCGGAAACATTATTGTCACGCCCTCCAATTTGGCTAAAAGCGACTTTCTCAGACTGCCATATCTCTAAATATGCGTGCCGGATACATGCGAAAGTACGACAGAGGCACGCACTGGACTTTGTAATGGAGCCGCGTGCAGCGAAACTATAGCGTCGCTGCTCAAAGTCAAATAGGCTCTATTTTAAAGACCTGGGTGGTATGGAAACATCAGTTGATATTCCATTTGGCCAATGTAGTTTAAAAGATCTTGTAAAAACTACGAAGACAATTCCCCCATTTAATATAGTTCCAACGGATGGGGGAAAAATTATAGCGCATCCCTCGAGCTGGATAAGACAACAAACCGGGTGAAAGTAAAATGAGTGTATGATTTACAGTTTGGAAAATGGGGTTCGATAGGAGAACTTTTGGGTTTCACAGAAAATAAAACCCTGAAAGCAAATAAGCACCATTATGGAAACACAATTCCAAAATTTGTTCCCTTTGAAACAATAAATATATACTGTATTATAGCTAATGGCATGATATTAAGACAAGATGAATGTAACCACAGAGAAACTGGCATAATTGCTACATTTAAACCAAGGACGACATTTGGATTTGGTGACACAATCTATTACGAACCTGCTTATCCATTATTTTTTCCAGTGCAAACAACTCGAGTAAAGGAAATAATAGTTTAAATTAAGTATGATAAAGGTAAGTTAATAAATTTTGATTCATCAGAAAGAACTGTTGTATTAGAGATGAGACCGTAAATACTAATTTGTATATGTATCTGACTTCAACACACAGCTCGCATTCTGTTGATGTATACACATAAGTTTTCCTCATACGGGCTCACTTTCTTCAACTGCCGCGCACGCTATCTGCAAGTCCCGGATGTGGTCGATGTATACGCGCTCTGGACGTGATTCATTAAACCATTCGACGGGGCTCGCTATATAAATTGTATGAAGAACCTCCCTAGCATCTTGCCAGTTAAGCTCAGTGGCAAGACGTCCAACTCTTAACGCAAGGTTCGTGGTTTCAAATCCCAGTCTGAGTGGATTCATTTGCAGTGTAGGACCTCCAAATTTTTAATTAGACTATATCGATGCGCCTTTTCGAAAGACGATATCTGATGGGTGGCATGCCACCCATTTTTATACATCTAATTGTATCTTCAATGTCGACATGTTGNTCGAAAGACGATATCTGATGGGTGGCATGCCACCCATTTTTATACATCTAATTGTATCTTCAATGTCGACATGTTGTTTAATATCATTGCTAGTTTTTTTTTTTTTTTGTATTCCAAAGATTTCAGCAACGTCTTGTCGAAGTCAGAGCGNTGTTTAATATCATTGCTAGTTTTTTTTTTTTTTTGTATTCCAAAGATTTCAGCAACGTCTTGTCGAAGTCAGAGCGATAATTGTGTCTTAATAATTTTAAAATCATTAAAACTTATGAGTACAAATGAAAGTCAACTACTGATGTCTAATTATGCGAAGACGTGCATTTACTATTTTACAAACAGAATAGAATGCCTTTGTTTGTCACCACAATTTTCCATTCCGTTATACACAAAACGTGTGCCTCCCCGATTAACATCACTTAACACATTTTTACTGAAAATCTGTACATATCTGTCTGGTAAGGTTACCTTAAAATTTCCTGAAGTAACTACTACTTTGAAACCGCGCCTGGTTTCTTTTATTTCAGCATCGTTTATCGGGTAGGACTGCCCTATAGCGAGTTCGGAAAGTTTCATAAAATGGTGGGTGCTGTTTAATTCATTTAGCAACTGATCCATGTTTTTTTTTATTTATTATACATTATCATTCCTTTAACACCGCACTCTCAAATTCAAAAAAAGTATCGCTGCGCCTTTTTTCTAAAAGCAAATTTTGACGCAACTTTTTTTTGAGCTCGGAAATAAAAAATTGAATGCAAATTTTTATGCCACTTTTTTGTCCTCGGAAATAAAAATCAATTGCAAATTTTAACGCAACTTTTTTTGCACTGTGTTCGGAAATAAAAATAAAATGCAAATTTTGACGCAACTTTTTGCATTGTGTTAGGTCTGCCATTTCCTAACTACTGGTACAGCACCGGTGTACACCTACTGGTGTACATTACGTGTGAATGGATAGAGTAACATGGAAAGGCCATGTAGTGGGTGAACTGCCGAAACACAAATCAAGATGATGCTTTAAAATATATGTATATTATATTTGATGGTATTTGTCTTACTGGCTATATATTTTAACTAACAAAATCATCGTATACAGCAATACTTGATATAATGCGTGGTTTACGAATAACAAAATGGTGACTGTTTTGATAATAATGGTGTATAGAAATCACAAAATCATTACGTTAATTAAAACAATTTTTTCAAAATATATAAAAAGTTATTATGGAGTGCATTTTTAATAATAATAAAATTCAGAGGAAAAATAATTAATTATTATAACACAATTGTTGTTTTTTTTTTTAATTCTGTAAAAAATGTTCATAGTATTGGTAATACAATATAAATCTCAATATTATAAACAGTTGTGGATAGTATAAACTTCTAGCAACAAGTTCGTAATTTTGAAAGTGAAAACTATAGATATTATCAATAAATGCTTTTTGTGATAGTTACAAGCATTCAGATATGGTGTCAAACAATATAACTAAACACAGCAACATTTATTACATAGAACAAATTCAGTTTTTTGTTTAATGTCTCGGGTACTGACACACTGCGAGGCAGCACCGTGTTCCTCACAAGTGATAAGTGTATTAATCTTTTCAGGCTCACTTTAATTTACGGTTTGAGGTGTTGCAAACCAAACATTTTATGATGCGATCTGTACTTGAGTCGACACAACACTTGTGTCGTTGTCACAAGCAATAATCTGTAGGCTATATGTTCGGCTACAGTAATACGAACCAATTATAACATAGACCAGTAAGACGGTTTGCCCGCAGGTAGTATCATCGGTCATTCAGTTTCGTAGTGTGCTGTACACACTAAACATTACCTACACTCGCGTAATGTACACACATGTGTACAGTGCATCTGAGTGTGTTAGATAGAGACCTGGAACTAGCCTTAGACTAGACTCCACAGCTACCTTTATCACAGAGTCATAGTTAGGGGCAGTGATATTTCGCGAAAATATTTCGAGACAAGATACAGTCCAAAGCACTGTAGGGTCGTCCAGCTTCTTTGATTGGCTAAAAAATGATCTGGCCCGTGTTAACCGATTGCACACGAATCACGAGGGTTCAGTGTCGGAGTTACTTAGTCCTGAGTGGCTTGGTCAAAGACGGACACGGCACCAGCAGCCAATGGAGGTGTAACAACAGCTGAGGTGTGTATGTAGTATTGAAGTCTACTGTGTGCTCCGATTTTTACGCGAAAAGTCACTGGCCCTAGGCATAGTAATTCCTTCACGGGCTGCTATGAGATTGAAGAGCCAGTTTCACCGCTGTCGTGGGAAAGGGGAGCGGGTGGGATTCACTGATGAAGACGTCCGCCTACTGTCCGTGGAAAGATACACGTGCAAGCTATACTTCAGTATCCTGCCTGCACTTTTCTTTCGTCACTGGCTACATACCTTTGGGAGAAGACAGTTCATTACCTGACTGGGCCAATCAGAATAAGTTTCTCTGACGCTGAACGTCCGTGATTGGTGGGAGAGATTCCTAAAACAAATGGGAGTCAAAATCATCCAATCACAAATGCAGATCAGAACTAAAATTGTTGTGGAGTACATCTAGTCGTGGGCTCTATTCAAAAGAAACAGTTATGTCCACTGATAAACTATGATACAGTTGAAAACGTAACTTAAATGCATAAGGGTTTTTATATCTAATTTGACCACTAACGAATTCATGGAATTATTGGGTCTCTATTCGTGTATACAGGTAATTGAACAACCACGACAAACAGCGGCAGGTTATTTCATACGATAAAATAATACGAATTATATGTACCACTTTCTGCCTAAAGTCATTGTTAAGACAATCATGCTCCCCCTAAAATCGGATTTCAAAATGCTTTTTGTTAAAATATCATTATCTACTTGCAGTTAAGCAACAAATCCGTGAATGGTGCTTTGTAGAACGGTGGTTTTACACCTTTGAAAACGAGGTTGGCGATGTCATCGCCCTTCAGGGTGAACACAGGAGGCTACATCGTATTTTTGTGTAAAACTTTGCTATCATAATATGTAAGCAATTTTTAAAGACATCTTATGAATAAGCGCAACTAAATTAACAAAAAAGTTCGTCTTGTGTGGAAAACTCCAAGGTGAAACGCTTTCGAGAAATCCATATGTAACTCTCAAAACAGAATGTGTGTTGCCTTGCATGTAGGCAACACATATTGCGCATTAAAAAAATTTTAAATTGTAATTTTGCGGGGACGCATAGCTCTCATAAAAATTACTTTAAGGGAAAAGTGTACACATATTTTCGACTTGTATTTTCGTGAGCATTAACCTGCCGGAGTTTTTCGCTGTCATTTAACCCTTTTAGACACTCTTTAATTTACTGATTCAGGTGTCGCAAACGAAAAATTGTATGATGAGTGCTGCACTTAAGTGGACAATACACTTGTTTCGTTCTCACAGCGAATGAGCTGTAGGCTGCATGTTCGACTACAGTAATATGAACCAATTATGGCCTTGGCCAGTAAGACGGCCTGCGAATCATTTACCCACAAATATCACTAGTCATTTAGCTTTGCAGTGAGCAGTACAGATCAAAACTTAGCTACACGCGCGTAGTGTACACTACTGTGCACTCTGGGTCTGAATGCGTTAAAAGCACTCGGTATCGATGTTCCACATAGAAATGGAATTTGAATTGGAAAAGGCTTATTAACGTCCCCCGGTGTTAAGCCTGAAGGCTTGTCAGGAGACGGCTCATAAACTAAATTTTGACCTAACTTAAACTAACACCCATGCCTTACCTACGATTCGAACCCAGAGCCTCCCGCGTCCCAGACCGCCAGCTCACCAACCGACTGCGCCACGGAGGGTCGGCCATTTCACATAAAATTAAGAACATTGTTTCAATATGTAAATTAAATTGCAACGTTTAAAATAGCGGGAAATAAAATTATTTTTTTTTGTAACGCACACAGGTGTGATAATATTAATGTTTATAACAACCTTACGATGTCATTGATTTCTTTCATGAAGGCTTCCAGTTTAGCTCACAGCGAATCGATACGAATTAATGTTTTGTTGAGAATGTGATATGTAAATGTATTACTTCTGCAACGAGAAAAAAAAACATGTTTTTTAGGAGCCCCATTGGCTATGGGGCAGACATCTGATGGGCTGTAGGTACCATATGAATATTGTTAACATAGATAGTGATACCAACATAACTGNCTATGGGGCAGACATCTGATGGGCTGTAGGTACCATATGAATATTGTTAACATAGATAGTGATACCAACATAACTGTTGTTGTATTCATGTCCCGTGATTGCATTTGCTATTGTACATGTGGTTGCTACATCAGAGCACTATGTTCCTACCGCATAACAGATAGTACCTATAACAGAACAAATACAGAATCATTTGAATTGTTCCCACAACAAGGATTGTTAACAACCTTTCAGAATATTCTGTTGCTGCCAACCTCGAACCCGACTGCAAAACTGTTCATTATTAGCGACAGAGCGCATTCTGTTAGGTTATTACAATTCTGATTGTTTTTGGAACAATCCAAATATTATTGAAATTGTTCAATTCGATGGTAGGAACCCAGTGTCCTGCTGTTACAGGCATACGTATAATAGCAAATACACCCACGAATACGAATACAGCAAACATCTCTGTTGGTATTACTATCTGTGTTAACAATATTTAGACGGTACCTACAAGTCTTCAGATGGCTGTCCCTATTTTAAAAGTCTTAGATGGTACATACTGTACATCCATATTTGTCTCGGCATGAAGCCACCGTTTCTTATACTTTGTACACGAAAGAGCACGAATTTGCACATTATGGCACTTTTATTTGTTCAGAAATTCTACGGTTTCAATTAATGAAGAATGAGTAAAATGAGATGGTTCATTACAATGTTAATCTTTGTACACGTGGAAATGTCGGTAATTCACTTACGGCAGGCCAAGTTGTAACACAAACACATGCATTACTAAGTTTATGCCTTAATTGGACCGCACTTTGCGTTACACGCCCCGGACCAATGACAGACACGCGAGGGAATATGGGCAGAATCTCGCGCTACCTGGGCTGGAGTCAAACTGGAGCAACATGCGACGAGTAGACAAAGGAGTGTGCAGTCTAGCTCACTGCCGGATGAATCCGCGACATTTCCGGATTTCTGTCAATCTCAACTATGGAGCAAGAATACAATTATTATAATAAAAGTAGACCCTATGCAGAGCTTTCAAAGCAGCTGAATTGACGGCGAAGTAGTGACAGCGCGACGCAGGTGGACGGCAGTGGAGAACGCGGTGAGTCCGTCTGTTCGGAGTTGCTTTCTCGTTCGAGGCTCAGGATAGATGCGGCGGTAAGGGCGAGACTGCCACGCGCACCTAGTGCGCCTTCGCCGCTACGCGCAGCATTCTGAGCTCGCGTGCGGTTCTCTCGTCCTGTCACCTGTACCTACGTGACTTTCAGCGGTCACCCCGTCATTGTATTGGAAGGTTCAGTGCATGGCGCTTGAGTAGTTTTGTATTTATCTGACGCGTGCGTGTTGAGATAACACGCTTTGAAAAGCCATTTGTAGACAATTTGGAGTACTCTGAAATGGTGTTTCTAATGTGCGTGACGTCTTGAAAGCACTCAACAGCCCTCGTATAAGCGTCTGTTCTTTTCGCAGATCAGCGCATTGGACGCACGGTTAATAGTTTCGCATAAAAGCGTGAATTTCTAAAACTCCGTATCGCAGTTGAAGCGCCAGGTACGCGGAACCCGTACAATTCAACCGCCTTAAAAAGCTGTATTTTTACTCTGTTGAACGAGTACAAAATGATATTTATAGCATGCGTGGTGTTTTGAAAGCAGCATTCATTCCTCGTCTAGGGTGTGTTTCTTTTCTCACAGGGGAAATATTAGAGACACGTCTAATAGTTTCGTCTACACGCGCGTTCTTTACACGCACAGCGACGCAGTGAGGCGGCGGTGCGTGACGCCTTAACGACGGCGCGGGGAGGGGCCTTAACAGCGGGCAGCGCCGCCGGAGCAACGTGCAGCACCGACAAGGAGGACGTGATGTCACACGGCCCGGCCAATTTTCTAATTGGAATAAAAACGATTTACTAATGTCAACCCATCAGGCGTCATTAGACGGCGGGAGGAGACGGCCGAAGGGTCTGCAGGCAGGCGGGCAGGCCGTTCTGGACGACGCACTAGCTTGCACCGTGGTTACTCCCGCACCTCCAGCGCTAAGAACGCACCTCCCTGAGAAACTCTGCGGGGACAGCCTGCACTTCTAGCACTCGCTTGTCTAGCTGCTTTTGCAACTACTCTACAACAAGGGAAAGGAACATTTAGCGTTTTAAACCTACCTGTATGCTAGACTCATGTCCTACGCATTTTCGACACGCAACTTTCTGTTGATTGTCTGCTGCCCCAGAGTGCAGCCAGTCGTACCTCGGTCCAGGTGGCATGGGATTCGCTGCTGGTTCCCTCGCAGGTATGTTATTGGCTCAGAGTTCCGTGTCAGGTGGTCCAATTGCAAACATAACAGCTATGTACAGGTGTTTGACGTTTAGCTTGTCCTTAAATGAATTCGCGAAATTTCCCCGTCCCTATTTAAAAGCAGCGACACCCAATTTAAAAGTTCCTCTCCTAGTTGTATCTCAAAACTCTTTCAATCATGTCTAGTTGCACGACTGGATGGTTTGAAATACTATACATTCCTAAGGCGCTTCCCGCGAATCACACATGAACCTTTACTTCACCCGCGGTAATTTCCAACGTTTCTGAATCCGTGCTGAAGTTCCAAGTCTAGTTCATTACACCAAAGGGACAAAACACCGCATTCGTGCTCGTTCAGTATAGTAGAACTTTGCACGAGAACTATTTCTTACTAGGCATCACCAACAAGCCTTTATTCGCTCCGTTTTTATTCACATTAACAAAAATGTAATATTTTGATTTATAGGAAAAAAATATAAGTAAAAGCTGAAGTCAACGAAAAATATTATTCTGTTATTTTAAATCATATGAACGTTCGTAACACATGGAATATTTAGGAAATAACCAAAAACGTCATACAGGATGATTTTTCAGAGGTTTGGCTCAAAAAATGTGAAGATACCGCGAATAAACTAAAACTGTGATTGGCCCATTTTTTTTTTAAGGAAACTGTCTTCCCACAACAACAGGCGGTCAGTAACCGAAGGAAACCCGCAGGCATGTGCTAGGATATTGAAATACAGTCAGCGTAGAAATGTTTAGCGTATAGCAGGTGTGGCTTTTTATAAGAAAGTAACTGGAAGTTTCCGTACGTTTCTATGTTACTGAGCGCAACTTCTCTGATAGGTCGTAAAGGATTGGAGGCCCGTAAAAAGCGCCCGGCCAACCGAATAACTGCAATTTGTGACAGGGTCAAGAGTTCAAGTGCCACTCATCTCCCGGTGGCAGCGGTTAATGTCTTGTGTGCATGAAGCTGAGTGAAGTCGAACGTGGCGCTAACAATGCGAATTTCGCATGCCACTATAATACAGCCCACACACGTCAATGTGAGACAGTCACAAGCTCACGACATTCTTCCGTGATGTGTGGCCCGGCCACTTACTTCGCTAGCAGTCAATTGCCAAATATCTGAGATTCGAGTTTGGGAACAGTGCAATATAGTCTGCAAGTCCCCAAATTTCGTGAAGTTTTTGTTTCCCCAATGTTTGATTATCTACTCAAGTGTGTTCTTCATAAAGTACATTATATATATATATATATAAGATTTAATTAAGAAGAACAACGAACGCGACGATAAACCATCGCTCTTTATATGGAAAGTTCAATAAATCTTAAATGTGTTATCTCTTAAAAACGGATGACTATTGAGAAATACGAAATCTTTTTCCGTTTCGTTTCAGGATTTTTCGCTGCAGTTTCTAGCCAGGTTTCTTGTATGTTAGTACCGAGCGACAAGCAAGAATCTCTCTATTCGAAGCAACGGATGAAGATTTTTCCAATGCATTTTCCCCCAAGAAGATCAGAAATTGGACCGAAGTATAGAAACACTGGAACATAGAAAGAGTTATATATGAGATATTAATAAGAGAATTATCGCTCAAGTCTTGATCGTTACCATCCGCATGGCAATTATACAGCGCTTACAATTTTAAGCAAGTTACGGAATTAAACGGAGACTCATAATTAGTCCGTATCAGGCTTACAAATGATTCTTATGACCATAAGTATTAAACTTGTACGGGATGAATACTAAATATAAATTAAATGTGTTGAAAATGGTATGGTTAATAAAATATGCTAAACTCTCAGCAAGATGTAACGTCATAAAACATTTTAAAATAACGTACCCGAGACAGAATAAATCTAATCAAACTTTAACAATATTTTTCGTTTCGTGCTCTAAAATAAATGTAACACATTTCATTTTATTGTAAAAGTTAATTCAAAAACATTTTTCTATGTGTGTGAATACGTATATAGACAAAATTTACTCTCGTACTAGCGAATATTACCCAAGTGCATCTAAAGCGAGTAAATATAAAATGTATTTCGCCAGCTCACAATTCCGAAGAAGTATAAGCTGCGTTTTGTTTATATAAACTTGTGAGAACGTTTCACGTTAATAAAACAACGACGTTTGTTTACTGTAGCGTACCGCATGAGACGCGTAAATGCGTGCGACAGAAAGGGCATTTAGAACCATGACTGGAAGATGAAGGTGGTTCACTAACTCTGTATATCTGAAATCATGTTGGAATCATGTACTCGACAAATGAAACATGCGCAGGAATTACAGCCGAGCGTGAATGACATTTACAGACAACGAACAGCGAGCGACACAAATGAACCACCTTATTCAGAGGCTTCGTGTCGTCTGGTCATGGGACTATAGATGAAACTTGAACAAGAGATGGATGAGACTATTATCGCATGCTCGCGAGGGATAAAGCATGCGACATACCTGTCGTCTGAACTATCACATCATGTCGCTTATTTCCGAGCCCTTTAAAATGGCGGGGAAAAAAACTGCTGCATTATAAAATGTGTTACTTGCATGCACGGGTAACTTGTTAGAATGAAGTCAATGAGTGTGGAATGCGGTATCCGGCCGCTTCGCGCGTAGGGACGATCTGAGCATTGCCAACGCGTGCCATATACGCCCCTACGCTCTCTTCCTTTCACATATTGGGTGGCCTTCGTATTTGTGCTTAAGGCCATAAACGTTGGAATATTTCCATCGTGTAACGTAGGGCTAGAATTAGATTGGTATTCCTACGCGATAAAGATGGAGAAAGACAGTACAAAACCACTCTTATGATCTTAGTTATGTAAGAAGAATGCCGAAGTTTTAAAACCGCTTTAAAGAAGCAGCTCCTTAAAATAAATGCAAAGAAAAATATCTTTAGAAAGAGGTGTGAGTGACGACATGAAAGCCAACAGAAGCAGAGAGAGAGAGAGAGCGGGTAGTGAGACGAAGCCTACCTGTTGCTGAGGAGCGAGGTACTCACGTGATGCGATCGNTATAAGATTTAATTAAGAAGAACAACGAACGCGCAGATAAACTATCGCTCTTCATTTGGAAATTTCAATAAATCTGAAATGTCCTAATCTTTTCAAAATGGATAACTATTGAGAAATACAAAATCTTGTTCTGTTTCGTTTCAGGATTTTTCGCTGCAATTTCTAGCCAGGTTTCTTGTATGTTAGTACCGAGCGACGAGCAAGAATCTCTCTATTCGAAGAAACGGATGAAGATTTTTCCAACACATTTCCCCCCAAGAAGATCAGAAATTGGACCGAAATATAGAAACACTGAAACATAGAAAGAGTTGTATATGATATATTAATAAGAGAATTATCGCTCAAGTCTTGAGCGTTACTATCCGCATGGCAATTATACAGCGCTTACAATTTTAAGCAAGTTACGGAATTAAACGGAGACTCATAATTAGTCCGTATCAGGCTTACAAATGATTCTTGTAACCATAAGTATTAAACTTGTACGGGATGAATACCAAATATAAATTTAATGTGTTGAGAATGGTATGATAAATAAAATATGCTAAACTCTCAGCAAGATGTAACGTAAAAAAACATTTTAAAGTAACGTACCCGAGACAGAATAAATCTAATCAAACTTTGACAATATTTTCATTTCGTGCCCGAAAATAAATGTAACACATTCCATTTTATCGTAAAAGTTAATTCGAAACATTTTTCCCATGTGTGTGAATACGTATATAGACAAAATTTACTTTCGCACTAGCGAATATTATCCAAGTGCATCTTAAGCAAGTAAATATACAATGTATTTCGCCAGCTCACAATTCCGAAGAAGTATAAACTGCGTTTTGTTTATATAAACTTGTGAGAACGTTTCACGTTAGTAAAATAACGCCGTTTCACGACGTTTGTTTACCGTAGCGTACCGTATGAGACGCATAAATGCGTGCGACAGAAAGGGCATTTAGAACCATGACTGGAAGATGAAGGTGGATCACTAACTCTGTATATTTGAAATCATGTTGGAATCATGTACTCGACAAATGAAACATGCGCAGGAATTACAGCCAAGCGTGAATTACAATTACAGACAACGAACAGCGAGCGACACAAATGAACCACCTTATTCAGAGGCTTCGTGTCGTCTGGTCATGGGACTATAGATGAAACTTGAACAAGAGATGGATGAGACTATTATCGCATGCTCGCGAGTGATAAAGCATGCGACATACCTGTCGTCTGAACCATCACATCATGTCGCTTATTTCCGAGCCCTTTAAAATGGCGGGGAAAAAAAACTGCTGCATTATAAAATGTGTTACTTGCATGCACGGGTAACTTGTTAGAATGAAGTCAATGAGTGTGGAATGCGGTATCCGGCCGCTTCGCGCGTAGGGACGATCTGAGCATTGCCAACGCGTGCCATATACGCCCCTACGCTCTCTTCCTTTCACATATTGGGTGGCCTTCGTATTTGTGCTTAATGCCATAAACGTCGGAATATTCCCATCGTGTAACGTAGGGCCAGAATTAAATTGGTATTCCTACGCGATAAAGACGGAGAAAGACAATACAGAACCACTGTTATGATCTTAGTTACGTAAGAAGAAGGCCGCAGTTTTAAAACCGCTTTAAAGAAGCAGCTCCTTAAAATAAATGCAAAGAAAAATATCTTTATAATGAGGTGTGAGTGACGACATGAAAGCCAACAGAAGCAGAGAGAGAGAGAGAGAGAGAGAGAGAGAGAGAGAGAGAGAGAGAGCGGGTAGTGAGACGAAGCCTACCTGTTGCTGAGGAGCGAGGTACTCACGTGATGCGATCGGCGCAGTGCCTCAGAAGCTGCAGGACGTAACTACCTGCGCATGCGCCGTGCCAGCCATACTGTACCGTCCACAGCCTCGCACTCTGCTATACTGCGCTCCCTCACAGCCGCCATGCCCTGCCTGGCCGGCTAGTTCCCCGCCACGCCCACAGAGAGCTCTGCCATCGCCTCTCCGCGCCCACCTGGCCGCCATTACGCAGCCCCCATTGCCCTTTCAGTCCCGGATTAATTTACGGCTTCTAGTGTTGCAATCGCACAATATTGTCATGAGCGCTGTACTTGTGCCGAGCGTAACCAACGAGCGACGTACTGCTCGTTCGTTGCTGTCAGCGTTGGCCATTTTCAAATGAGGGACTCAGAAACTTCAACAAATCAGATGTCTTACACTGGACACGCTCGAAACACAGGCGTGTCCATTACACTCTGAAACAGTAGGATGCTCTAATACAAAAATACAACGCATGAAATGATCTGAAAGTGTTGTTGCTCGGGATTACTGCGTTAGCTACTTCGGCGACAAAGATGATTGAGACTCGGTGTTAAATAATAAAATCAATTTCCCCAGTCAAAGATTACGTCTCTGGAAAATGCGATATTTCTGGCTACGTCGGTGCGTAAAATGAAGTAATGTGAAGTTCCGCTACTTATATATGGCGACTCGTGCGTGAGCAGACAAAATAGGCGATCACAACAAAGGTGTTCTATCACGGTACGACTTCAAATTAGAGACAATTCGAAACTCAAGTGACTCAAAACCTCAAAACCCATTCAAGAATCAAATGACCTAAAATTGACACAGAATTCCGTGTGTGATGGGAATGTATATACGTGGTTCACCACGATGGCAATGATAAATACACAGATTATGCAAATCAGATAATGTGTGTTGTCTCTATCGTAGCCTATACTTAGTGGCGAATTGACAAACTTGTATTTTTTGGTACAAAAGAACTTGCGTGGTATGGGGATCGTGCTACTCTAATCGTCAATAAATCTTACCCTTGTAAAACATACTAAACCCCTTCTTGTCTCAGTATTGACTTAAATACTGGTTTCATATGATTTACTGCATCAGTACAACGAACAACGCTGAAAATTGCCTTCTTACAAATCTTACAAGTGGGGCCGCGGTTGCTGTAGCGGCTAGAGCGCTCGCCTTCCACCAAAGCGAACCGGGTTCGATTCCAGTCGGTGCCACTTCCAGATTCTCGTACATCGGAGTAGTGCTGGACGATGTCGCTGGTCAATGGGTTTTCTCGGGGTTATACCGTTCCCCGCCCCTACATTCCGGCGCTGCTCCATATCAGTTTCATTTCAAACTTACTAGCACTCAAGGCTTTGTTCATAAGAGCATTTTAAACCTATCCACTTGCCACCTCATCGTATTAAACATTCAGGGCCTCATTAGGGTTTTATTCCACAACTCAAAAATACACTATATAGTCCGGATAAATCGGGACCAAAGGTAATTCGGATAATAATTTAAAATCCATATNCGGTAATTCGGATAATAATTTAAAATCCATATAACAGAAATATGTTGAAAATGTAGATAAGATTTTGTAAAAATCATTTTCCCTCAACATAAAATGTATCACACATGCATAGAACATAGTAAGCTTATCCGAAACCTTGTCGACTGAGACGAGTCTTGTGGACACTGGCTGTGTCGGCTCCAGGGTCAAGTACTGTGTGAACAGTTAGTAAGGGATCGCGATACGCTTATCTGCAAGCGAGTGCCGACGTCCTCAGAGCGCGGACATAACCGTCCTTATTGCCCGCGTTATTTACAGCAAGCACTTACAAGAGACCGCAGTGGCTGTGTAACTCCTCCTGGTCTTCAAACATTACTTTAGTCATCAAACACAGACGAACGATTAATTTAACTCTTATCTGTGAATAACCTGGAATTTCGCCAGTTCATTTGACGGCTACTTTGTAAAAAATGTTTTCTTTTTATGTTTACAAAGTATTCTCTGGAAATTGATTTTCGACAAGTAAATAAGACCAACTTCCACGCAACGTAGGGAACGAGGTGGTGTAGTGGGTATGTCACGTACCTCCCAGCTACGTATCGATTCCAGGCGGGGTCGCTCCTAGATTTTCGCAAGTGGGAATCGTGCCGGACGATGCCGCTGGTCGGAGGGTTTTCTCGGGGATCTCCCGTTTCCCCAGCCTTTCATTCCGGCGCTGCTTCATACTCACCTCGCCTCACCCTCATCGCCTCTTAGCACCTCGATGTTAAGAGCCGCCCAAATTTCTCCACTCACTCACGCAACGTAACTGTGGAATCTGTAAAATTAATGCAGAATTTTAACGAGTATGTACTTTAGACTTCAAATTTATTATAGTCATGGAACTACATAAATAATTTTCTATGTTTCCTAAACCGTATTTGGTAAAGGTACAATATATCAGGTGTAGGGTTACTAGAAAATTTTTGCCAATTAGTTTTCAAAACTTTGCTTTTAAAAAGCATTTTTTTTATTGTGTAAGCTAAATTCGACAGTTCCGTAAAACCCCAGGTGCTCTCGTTTGTTCACTTCCTGGTGCCTTCATGTTAGACACTTGATGCTTTCTCTTTCTGCATGTTCGTTACTGACTCGCAATCTCTGAGGATGTGTCAGGGAACCGTCTCTCTTTATACATTTGTGCACAAAAATGTGCAATAGCCTTGGGAATGAAGCCCGTGTTACTAACAGAAAATTAACTTCGAAAATAACACAAAACTCTATCAATTAGAGCACGGAATCCTTAAAAATTGAAACCATCGAGAAAATGTGAAATGTTAAAATCTGGAACATTCCGGAAGTCGGTGGAATGGACCGACGGCTCGCCACTCGCGTCACCAAACCCAGAAATCAGGACCCTGATACTGCAACACTTGTGTGAGGAGGCCTAGTCACAAGTAACGGGAGTGTACAAGTGTTTGAAGACTGCCAAGCACAGGTTTAACTGGTGGAATTCTCTGTTCTTCGCTCGTCAGTAATAGCAATGCTTGCGGAAAGGAGCACCGCACGATGGACTTCCTTGATAAGAAGTTTAGCTCTGCTCTTCTTCACTGGACGGTGACAATGCATTAGATGGAACGGAGAAGGAATGCAGTGACGCAGAAACAGGAGTACCTCGAGAAAACACGCCGACTAAAGGCGACTTTTGCCACATTTCCCAAACGGGATGACATGTTGAGATGGATTCCGGTTCGCCTTGATAGGAGGCGATAAGTCTGATCACTACACCACCGCGGCCCCTTGAGTATTCAGAATTCATTAAATTTTGAGTTATCTCCCAGAGTGTATTCGCCGTCGCCACACAGATTCCTATCTCTTGACAGTGTACAGCCACACTGTTAAAATTTCCGTTTTGTCACGGAAATGTACAGTTAATATACTAAAGCGCAATCCTTCATAACGANAAAATTTCCGTTTTGTCACGGAAATGTACAGTTAATATACTAAAGCGCAATCCTTCATAACGAAAGCCTGAGCTAAGTTCTTTAAATACAAAATACGGAAAGTCTCTGTACTTCCTGTAGCTTCGGGTTTCAGGAACTAAAGACGCCAAGTTTGTTCGGAAACATTCTTTGCTGGTGAAACCAGGAAACCATCGCGTCTGCCGCAGTTAGGAGGTCCACACCACTTAGACCTATCCCGCCAAACAACGAGAAGTTGTTTGAGGCACCTGTAAGAGGTAGCAACACTTAACATACTCAAACATTGCTAGGTAATTAAGAATAAAATGTGTATGAATAACTTATTTATACCCAAAATTGTAATAATCAGGTCGTAGATGAGTCGCGATGAGTAATGGAGCTCAAGACTTTTGATTTGTGTTAAAATCTCGCTCAAGATAAAATATTATATTCTTTTACTTATTAATTTATTTTGTACGGAACGAAACACAACGAAAAGTGAAGATTTTTTTTTTTTTTTTGTAATATGTATTTTTAAACAGGAAGAACAGAAATATTATTAACTAGCAAATTTACGGATAGTCCGGTATTGGAAAAGCAACCTGTCCAGAATTTCATGGATAGTGTTTATATAACTTTTTAACAGCTAGTTTCTGATCAATGATGGCCAAAATTTTTTAACTGGGCATACTGACATACTACAAAATAAAAGAAAACTGCAACAGCACGTTTCAAATAATGAAGTAGCAAGTTGTAGCAGAGTATAAAACCTAGCTTGTTCTCTCTTGATAGTAAAACAGCACACATTTAAACAATATATTATACACAGTTAAATTCGGCATAGAATAAGTTTCCTTACATGAATTTGATAAATAACTGTCAAGTATTTAAAACTTTGATCCACCTGTGGAGTTAATTAATATGGGGTGGTCAAGGAGGGTGGCATTGGCTCGTCGTACCGGTCCTCAAACACAACCCTACGGAGTAGCTTCAAACAAACTTATGTAATAGACCGAGAGTTGAATTATGAATTAAAATTGTACATGAAAGTAACCAAATTTGAATTTGATTTATATATGTTATGCATGTCGCATCGTTTTTCGTTTGTGATGTGAAATAATAGTTTGAAAAATTAAAACTATGACAATAGAGAAAAATTATATTTACAAAATTACTAAAACGAGCTACGGGAATTTTACATACGAGGGTAATNTGATAGTAAAACAGCACACATTTAAACAATATATTATACACAGTTAAATTCGGCATAGAATAAGTTTCCTTACATGAATTTGATAAATAACTGTCTAGTATTTTAAACTTTGATCCACCTGTGTAGTTAATTAATATGGGGTTGTCAAGGAGGGTGGCATTTGCTCGTCGTACCAGTCCTCAAATACAACCCTGCGGAGAAGCTTCAAACAAACTATGTAGTAGACCGAGAGTTGAATTATGAATTAAAATTGTACATGAAAGTAACCAAATTTGAATTTTATTTATATATGTTATGCATGTCGCATCGTTTTTCGTTTGTGATGTGAAATAATAGTTTGAAAAATTATAACTATGACAATAGAGAAAAATTATATTTACAAAATTACTAAAACGAGCTACGGGAATTTTACATACGAGGGTAATNAACATTCAGGGCCTCATTAGGGTTTTATTCCACAACTCAAAAATACACTATATAGTCCGGATAAATCGGGACCAAAGGTAATTCGGATAATAATTTAAAATCCATATAACATAAATATGTTGAAAATGATGATAAAAGATTTTGTAAAAATCATTTTCCCTCAACGTAAAATATATCACACATGCATAGAACATAGTAAGCTCATCCGAAACCTTGCCGACTGAGACGAGTCTTGTGGACACTGGCTGTGTCGGCTCCAGGGTCAAGTACTGTGTGAACAGTTAGTAAGGGATCGCGATACGCTTATCTCAGAGCGCGGACATAACCGTCCTTATTGCCCGCGTTATTTACAGCAAGCACTTACAAGAGACCGCAGTGGCTGTGTAACTCCTCCTGGTCTTCAAACATTACTTTAGTCATCAAACACAGACGAATGATTAATTTAACTCTTATCTGTGAATAACCTGGAATTTCGCTAGTTCATTTGACGGCTACTTTGTAAAAATGTTTTCTTTTTATGTTTACAAAGTATTCTCTGGAAATTTGTTTTCGACAAGTAAATAAGACCAACTTCCACGCAACGTAGGGAACGCGGTGGTGTAGTGGGTATGTCACGTTCCTCCCAGCTACGTATCCATTCCAGACGGGGTCGCTCCCGGATTTTCGCAAGTGGGAATCGTGCCGGACGATGCCGCTGGTCGGCGAGTTTTCTCGGTGATCTCCCGTTTCCCCAGCCTTTCTTTCCGGTGCTGCTTCATACTCGCCTCGCCTCACCATCATAGCCTCACCCTCATTGCCTCACCCTCATTGCCTCTTAGCACCTCGATGTTAAGAGCCGCCCAAATTTCTCCGCTCACTCACGCAACGTAACTGTGGAATCTGTAAAATTAATGCAGAATTTTAACGAGTATGTACTTTAGACTTAAAATTTATTATAGTCATGGAACTACATAAATCATTTTCTATGTTTCCTAAACCGTATTTGGTAAAGGTACAA
Organism: Clitarchus hookeri; assembly: GCA_002778355.1. Taxonomy (NCBI): domain Eukaryota; kingdom Metazoa; phylum Arthropoda; class Insecta; order Phasmatodea; family Phasmatidae; genus Clitarchus; species Clitarchus hookeri. The sequence goes on from NQII01004216.1 coordinate 218,603, forward strand.
TATATCAGGTGTAGGGTTACTAGAAAATCTAAGCCAATTAGTTTTCAAAACTTTGCTTTTAAAAAGCTTTTTTTTTTTAATTGTTTTTTTTAATTGTGTAAGCTAAATTCGACAGTTCCGTAAAACGCCAGGTGATCTCGTTTGTTCATTTCCTTGTGCCTTCATGTTAGACACTTTATCATTTCTTTTTCTGCATGTTCGTTGCTGACTCGCAATCTCTGAGGATGTGTCAGGGAACCGTCTCTCTTTATACATTTGTGCACAAAAATGCGCAATAGCCTTGGGAATGAAGCCCGTGTTGCTAACAGAAAATTAACTTCGAAAATAACCCAAAACTTTATCAATTAGAGCATGGAATCCTTAAAAACTGAAACCATCGAGAAAATGTGAAATTTTAAAATCTGGAACATTCCAGAAGTCGATGGAACGGACCGACGGCTCGCCACTCGCGTTACCAAACCCAGAAATCAGGACCCTGATACTGCAACACTTGTGTGAGGTGGCCTAGTCACAAGTAACGGGAGTGTACAAGTGTTTGAAGACTGCCAAGCACAGGTTTAACTGGTGGAATTCTCTGTTCTTCGCTCGTCAGTAATAGCAATGCTGGCGGAAAGGAGCACCGCACGATGGACTTCCTTGATAAGAAGTTTAGCTCTGCTCTTCTTCACTGGAGGGTGACAATGAATGAGATGGAACGGAGAAGGAATGCAGTGACGCAGAAACAGGAGTACCTCGAGAAAACCCGCCGACTGAAGCCAACTTTTGCCACATTTCCCAAACGGGATGACATGTTGGGATGGATTCCGGTTCGCCTTGATAGGAGGCGAGAAGTCTGATCACTACACCACCGCAGCCTCTTGAGTATTCAGAATTCATTCAATCTTGAATTATCTCCCAACGTGTATTCGTCGTCACCACAGCGATTCCTATATCTTGACAATGTGCAGCCACACTGTTAAAATTTCCGTTTTGTCACGGAAATGTACAGTTAATATACTAAAGCGCAATCCTTCATAACGAAAGCCTGAGCTATGTTCGTTGAATACAAAATACGGAAAGTCTCCGTACTTCCTGTAGCTTCGGGTTTGAGGAACGAAAGACGCCAAGTTTGTTCGGAAACATTCTTTGCTGGTGAAACCAGGAAACCATTGCGTCTGCCGCAGTTAGGAGGTCCACGCCACTTAGACCTATCCCGTAAAACAACGATAAGTTGCGTGAGGCACCTGTAACAGATAGCAACACTTAACATACTCAAACATTGCTAGGTAATTAAGAATAAAATGTGTATGAATAACTTATTTGTACCCAAAACTGTAGTAATCAGGTCGTAGATGAGTCGCAATGAGTAATGGAACTCAAGACTTTTGATTTTTGTTAAAATCTCGCTCGAGATAAAATATTATATTTTTTATTTATTTATTTATTTTGTACGGAACGAAATACAACGAAAAGTGAAGATTTTTTTTTTTTGTGATATGTATTTTTAAACCGGACGAACAGAAATATAAACTAGCAAATTTTCGGAAAGTCCGGTATTGGAAAAGCAACCTCTCCAGAATTTCATGGATAGTGTTTGTATAACTTTTTAACAGCTAGTTTCTGATAAATGACGGCCAACATTTTTTAACTACGCATACTGACATACTACAAAATAAAAGAAAACTGCAACAGCGCGTTTCAAATAATGAAGTAGCAAGTTGTAGCAGAGTATAAAACCTAGCTTGTTCTCTCTCTTGATAGTAAAACAGCACACATTTAAACAATATATTATACACAGTTAAATTCGGCATAGAATAAGTTTCCTTACATTAATTTGATAAATAACTGTCAAGTATTTAAAACTTTGATCCACCTGTGGAGTTAATTAATATGGGGTGGTCAAGGAGGGTGGCATTGGCTCGTCGTACCGGTCCTCAAACACAACCCTACGGAGTAGCTTCAAACAAACTTATGTAATAGACCGAGAGTTGAATTATGAATTAAAATTGTACATGAAAGTAACCAAATTTGAATTTGATTTATATATGTTATGCATGTCGCATCGTTTTTCGTTTGTGATGTGAAATAATAGTTTGAAAAATTAAAACTATGACAATAGAGAAAAATTATATTTACAAAATTACTAAAACGAGCTACGGGAATTTTACATACGAGGGTAATCCCAAAAATGAGGTCTCCTAATTTTTCATACATAATAAAAACGTTTATTGTCGAAATTAGTTACCTCATTGTAAAGTTTGAACATTTATATATTTTTCTACATACTCACCATTTCGGTCGATGCATTTTTGTAGACGCTGTGACAGCTTTTGTATGCGCATGTTACACCAGCTCGCCGCCATGTTGTCAAGGAAGCGCTGAACCTCATTCGTGGTGCCCATCTTGCGCCGATCTTCACGCGTGGTTTTCTGAACCATCGCGACTGTCTCGTTGGAAATAGATGGCCTCCCGCTCCTTTGTTCATCGTGAATTTCAGAACGACCGGCTGTAAACTCTCTACGCCACTTGCGAACGTTTTTGACATCCATGGACGACTCGCCATACACTTCCTTCAATTGGCGATGGAATTCAATCGGTTCAACGCCTTTTGCGTTCAAAAACCGAATAACTACGCGAACTTTGCATTTGGCGGTAACGAGTATGGAAAATAGGCGACCTATGTCCAACCTTTACAATGATGTAAATAATTTAGACAGTAAACGTTATTTATAAAAAAAATAGGAGACCTTATTTTTGGGATTACCCTCGTGTATCATTTCGTATGAATCCCAAAATTACCATTAGGATACAACTCAAATATTTGTTCACGGAGTTAGAGTGCCGGGAAATATATTTCTAAGGATTACTTTATGCGGTTTGCCCTGCTTCAATTCAAACATCTGAGATGACATTTCAAGTCAAAATAGGCAGATGCTTAATCGTTATTGTATGTAAACCAAGAGTAGAGTGTCAAAGAAACTGCAACAAACCGCTCCTGTGGCTTCAACAAGTGTTTCAGATGAAACGAAACTTTGTGTTGAAACGAATCCTGAAGATTTAACAAAGCAAGATTTGAAATTATAATTCTCATATTAAAGACGAAAAATTATAAATGTCATTTTTCAAATTATTTTTTTCAATAAAGTTATTATATTTATCGTGTAGTTAGACCATTGACTCTCATCAAAAACTATAAGAGTCATTCCGGTCTTTGAACAGCCTTAAAATGCTGTGTTACTCCTTATACAGAAATAGTTGGTTTTTGTATCATAACTGAGGAGTCAGGGTCATTACTGGAAATATTTCATTATACGAGCATTATATTTCATAGTTATGTGCAAAAGTTGTTGAAATAGATGTTTCTTGGTTGTCGTTAAAAGGTGCGAATCAATTAATATATAGAGTTTTGTATTAACTTAATAGTTGCATAAATATGCGCTATTGTTTCATGTATTACGTCCGTAATGATGGATAAGGCAACATAGTGAGTCGCCTGGTTGTAAAAACCGCTGTAATTTGTCAAAGTTTATTTTATTGCAAGTGTAACTATTACGGAAACATTACAAATGTTGCGGAAGTTGTACTGTCGGGAGTTACATTTTCTGTACTTGGAAAAGTCGCACTGCCTAGGAGCTGTAAGTATACTTGTAACTGAGATCATTCACACAATCTCAACACGCCGCCTGTTCTACGAAACTGTGTAACTCAGATTTGCCTGTATTACAGGAAAGCAGCTCAATGTTTTTTCTTGTTTCGACAATACTGTGGCACTAGAAACATTTACAGGCTTGCTTTGAAATTTTCTTGCACATTTATTTTACTTTTTGTTTCATTATACTCACGACAAATGTGTATATGTTTACCAGCAGTTAACACAATGAATTCTATTGTTTTAAGCTATACAGTTTAATACATTTAAAAATGGTACTAATGCAGGTAAAGTAATGGAAAATCAAACGGAATTAATATAATAACATTTTAAAGCAATAATGTTTTATGAGACTGCACTGTCTATATCTAGTGACTGGGATATACAATTTGCTATACCCGAGAAAAATTTTTCATTTACTTAATTTTACAGAAATCTACGAATCGTAGTATTGAATTAATATTTAAGCTTCTTCCTTAAGTTCGTTTTATGTGGTTTGGTGGTTACTTGTCTCGCAAGATTGCCAGTGGGCCTTCGTCTAATTATCTTATCTTCATAATTATCTTCCCAATTACAGAGTCCAATCCCGGTATCAATTTTTTTTAACTGAAAGATTGCGAAAATCTTGTGACAGTTTCTCAACAGCCCGAAAGTCTGATAAGCATCAGCTGACAAACTGTATAAGTTACTTCCGTTTAGCGAAACGATCTGCTGGTATGAGTTGCAAGGGAATGCAAATATCATCTGTTTTTAAAATTGATATCCTGATTTTGTTATGGCATGAATCCCCTTCACTTTGTACACGGAAGCTTTAAAAATAATTTAGAGATACTTCATTACTGCTATCACTCATTTCAGTTGTACTAAAAAATATGGATACAGTACTGAGTTCCTATTTTGACTGTAATAATGCTACACATTTACAGTCCATGTTGAGGTGATAGTTAAAAACATTGAATAAAATTTATATATTTATGCCACATCTTTGGTTGCAGCATACATTTATGTTTAAATTAGTTTAGTGAATCCACAGATGCATAGTTTAAAATAAAATATATTGGGTCGGAATAAAAAAAAGCCTTAATCACATTTTATGTTCTAAATTTTTAAGTTGGGACATGTGGTAATTCATTTGCGTTAAATATTAACTGCTAAAATCCGTTGCAATAGTTCCTGATATTTCATATAATACTTAATATGTAAGGTGGCATGATGTTTTAAAACAGAGAATAAATGAGGCCACGAACATGTGAATTTTATGCTCGCAAGCCCACCACCATTCCAGATTCAATTTCTCCAGAGGCAGCTGGCTGGCCATATTTGTATCTCCTTTTAGCCGACAGCATCCCCTAAAGACATATGCATCGCCACACCACAAGAAATCTACCAACGCGTCACTCTCCTCCACTCTGCCCTCGAAGATGCCAACAAGTCAATACTTTTACTCCCGACAACAAAATCAAGACGTTCTCCCTTCCAGTGCACGGTGGCTCCATCTGAATATTTCTGAAAGGGACCTCAGTTTCTGACTTGGTTCGAGACTTACAGTTCAGGTAGACCCACAGGTGGTGTTGTAGAATGTGGATTTGCCAGAACGCCCTGAGTTTGTTCCGTAGTCACTGCAGGAATCTGATGTGTGGTTGGAGGAGTGGTCTTCATGTTTCTGCTAATACTGGGACCAGCTGCTTTTTACGACCTCTTTTCCACCGCTTTGTATGACATCTCCGCCTTAAATAAAGTTTTCTTAAATTTTATTCTGAGGACTGTTCTAACTATTCCCGGAAAAAAATTGCGTATAATTAAAGATATTATGAAATTAAATATGATATTACTTCAGTGGATCTTATAATTTTTCCAATGTGCCTCATTTAGGGAACCATAAAACTTATATCAGCCAAACTTCTTATGCAGACAATTATTTACCGCTACGTCAAGTTACAAAGAAACCAGCGTCCATCTCACAGCTAAAGAAGCAGAATATAGCAGCCAAAGCCGAAGAAGAGAAGGCGGAATTAATGGTGGAACAATTCGAAGCCACACGCAGAATCCCTCTCATACCACACATACTATTCTTCCTCCCCAGCGACTCATCTGCCAGCGAAGACATCCCTTCCCTCCTCTATCAACCTCTTCGTCAAGGACCCAAAACCTCACACCCCATAGTCGCCCTCAGTGCAGTCACATATGTGCTAAAGTAAATCCTGAACACCTCATTCACCTCCGAAAATGTTTACATACACACTGTCCTACATACCTACCTCCCAAAACCATCGTACAGCTTACCAAAATGATCAATTCTTCCATCATTCTCTACCATTTCCCCTGCCCATGGAAACCTGACATGATTTCTCCCATACAAAACCCCGACAAATATCCCTCCTGCCCTGTATTATATCGATAAATTGCATTTTTCCATCATTTTTTTGAGAACCTTGGAAATCTCATCCTAACCAGGCTACAAAACACCGTCCAAACAGACAACCTCCAGTCGAGCAACCAATATGGATTCCGCAAGGCCCACTACACACATCGTGCCATAGCTCATATCAATAAATCCATCTTANGTAGAATGTGGGTTTGCCAGAACGCCCTGAGTTTGTTCCGTAGTCACTGCAGGAATCTGATGTGTGGTTGGAGGAATGGTCTTCATGTTTCTGCTAATACTGGGACCAGCTGCTTTTTACGACCTCTTTTCCACCGCTTTGTATGACATCTCCGCCTTAAATAAAGTTTTCTTAAATTTTATTGTGAGGACTGTTCTAACTATTCCCGGAAAAAATTTGCGTATAATTAAAGATATTATGAAATTAAATATGATATTACTTCAGTGGATCTAATAATTTTTCCAAGGCACCTCATTTAGGGAACCATAAAACTAATATCAGCCAAACTTCTTATGCAGACAATTATTTACCGCTACGTCAAGTTACGAAGAAACCAGCGTCCATCTCACAGCTAAAGAAGCAGAATATAGCAGCCAAAGCCGAAGAAGAGAAGGCGGAATTAATGGTGGAACAATTCGAAGCCACACGCAGAATCCCTCTCATACCACACATACTATTCTTCCTCCCCAGCGACTCATCTGCCAGCGAAGACATCCCTTCCCTCCTCTATCAACCTCTTCGTCAAGGACCCAAAACCTCACACCCCATAGTCGCCCTCAGTGCAGTCACATATGTGCTAAAGTAAATCCTGAACACCTCATTCACCTCCGAAAATGTTTACATACACACTGTCTTACATACCTACCTCCCAAAACCATCGTACAGCTTACCAAAATGGTCAATTCTTCCATCATTCTCTACCATTTCCCCTGCCCATGGAAACCTGACATGATTGCTCCCATACAAAACCCCGACAAATATCCCTCCTGCCCTGTATTATATCGATAAATTGCATTTTTCCATCATTTTTTTGAGAACCTTGGAAATCTCATCCTAACCAGGCTACAAAACACCGTCCAAACAGACAACCTCCTGTCGAGCAACCAATATGGATTCCGCAAGGCCCACTACACACATCGTGCCATAGCTCATATCAATAAATCCATCTTANGTCGAGCAACCAATATGGATTCCGCAAGGCCCACTACACACATCGTGCCATAGCTCATATCAATAAATCCATCTTATCTTTCACAACCAAAGAAAAATGATGTGTCCTTCTATTTACCTACCGAGATTTTGACTCCAAGCACCACAGCAATCTCACAGAAAACTTCCTATCAACCTCCTGCACTCCTGCCTCTCATCGCGCAGATTCCAAGTCCGAGTGAACAAACACATCTCCTCATAACACCCAGCAGCAGGAGTCTCACAAGAAGATCTCCTCGGCCTCCGGCTCTGCGTCATCTTTGTATGACTCACACCCACTCCCCGACCCACACAGATCACACTCTACGCCGATGTCACGACCGTATTCTCCTCAGCCCCCGAACACGCATCATTAGTTGCAATCTCACTCACTCCTTTAACACCATCGTGCTGATGGCCCTTATTCTCCTCCATAGGAATCATACTCAACATTCAAAAAACCCAAGCCATCCTCTCCTGCTGCCGCAATTATCATACCCCTCTTTTCCAACTCGTATCTAACATCATCCAGTGAGCTGACTCGGCCAAGTACCTAGGTGTACAGCTCCACACGAAACTCAAGTTCCAACAACTCAAAGAAGTTACCGAGCGAGCCCTGGGCTCTACATGTCAGCTGGCTCCTATCATTTACCCAACTCCCACATTGCACTCTCGCCAGACTCACAGTTTCAAAGACTTTGTCATCCCCTTCCTCGCCTATGCTGCACCATCACCGCCTTTATGCCATAGACCATACTCCACAGCATAGTGTGATGGCCTTTGCGACATAACTGGATCGCCTCGACTCACCCAAAGAAAGGATCTCCTCACTGCCACCTCCACATAATCCCTCGCAAAAAGTATCAGAAACCTAGCTTACAAACTTAAGACCCAACTGCACTCCAATTCCAACCCACTCATCAAGAACACATGCATGTACAAATATTTTCCATCTTCTCAACAGGCCATCTCAGGAAAAGCCTGCATCACCCACTGGAGGAGAAGTCATCGTCCGAGAACACCGAACCTGAAGACCATGCAGACATCACAGATCATCACTCGTCAACCTAACTTCATCATGAAAAGACCGACAGCCCAATACGCAATACAACATAAAAACACGAAAACTTTTTTTACACAAGACACACCTTTTTTTATCTCAACAAAAATAAAATAAAAATACCAAATAAAAAAACCAATAGAAGTAAGTAGAGCCCAGTACAGAGATTGCAGAATATAAGATGTAGAGAAATTAAGAAAATAACCAGTTAAAAATATGCATACAGTATTCAATCAAAGCATACTATAAAAGGTGCCGGTAATAGTAAGTAGGGAATAGTCAATTAAAAACAAACGCGAAAACAGCTTCAGGTAGGCGTCGGAGCAAGTTCCTCNAAAATAAAATAAATATACCAAATAAAAAAACCAATAGAAGTAAGTAGAGCCCAGTACAGAGATTGCAGAATATAATATGTAGAGAAATTAAGAAAATAACAAGTTAAAAATATGCATACAGTATTCAATCAAAGCATACTATAAAAGGTGCCTGTAATAGTAAGTAGGGAATAGTCAATTAAAAACAAACGCGAAAACAGCTTCAGGTAGGCGTCGGAGCAAGTTCCTCNGTAATAGTAAGTAGGGAATAGTCAATTAAAAACAAACGCGAAAACAGCTTCAGGTAGGCGTCGGAGCAAGTTCCTCAGAGATCGGCCACGACTTGTAGAAAGGCATTATCCCAGTGTTCGCGTGAAGTGCCTTGGGAGAACCCTGCAGGTAGGTTGGAAAGCGCGAGTTGTAGGTAGCGACGTGGGACGGCGGACAGTGGGAGGACCAGCACGGGATGTGACGCCCGGCCGNGTGGGTGGACCAGCACGGGAGGTGACGCCCGGCCGTGTGCAGAGATAAGACAGCAGGCGGCCGGCGCTGATAATAGCAGGTGTGTTGTGCAGAGCGGCTATTGATAGCGGCGACCTTCCCTGGACAGCAGCGCTAATCCGTGTCGCGGGTCAGGCATGTCGGCCATACTGAGGTCTCGCCACGCCAGGAGAGTCGTGTGCTTCCGGCTGCTGGTGGTGCTGCTGGTGCCCGCACTCTACTGCCTCGCGTACCCTCCAGAGCCGCCGCCGTCGCCCCAGCACGCAGGTGAGCTGTCAGTGCCGATGTAACAGCTGACACTTCGTCAACCTCGTAACTGCACGTCATTACAACATACTGCGATCCGTTCGCATCTCTACGTCTACAAACAAAAAAAACTTAACTCTCTCAACCACGTCTACCTCCCGTGGCGCAGTTGTTGGCTGGTGCGCCGCCGGCCTGGGGTGCGGAGAGTTCTGGGTTCGATTCCCAGGCAGGACATGGGTGTCAGTTAAAGTTAGCTCATAAGTTAATTTGTAAGCTGTCCCCTGAAAAGTTCTAGAGTATAACATCGGGTTACGTTAACAAGCCCTTTCCGACCTTATCCTCGTNTGTAAGCTGTCCCCTGAAAAGTTCTAGAGTATAACATCGGGTTACGTTAACAAGCCCTTTCCGACCTTATCCTCGTAACCATGCTATGAGGTTTAAAACACCAAAAAAATTAAGACATATTTTAATTTTAATAAATATTTAGTTTAAATTTAATGGAATTTTTTTTATTATTAAACCCGAAATAATTATAATACAAAAAAGTTGTTTTAAATAATAAAAATTGTTTTCGAAATCAAAGTAAATATGTTTTATTTTCTCAATTGTAAAAGTCAGTTTTCTGGAGTTTATATTCGATGGAGTTGTAGCATCTCTTTAAGCGCGTTACGCTGCGTTGAGGTGGAATATGAGACGGATTTTTCTTGTCAAATTGCGGAAGTAGTTATAACTTTTGTATTTGCAGTGACTTGCACATGTTTAATTACGGAATCATGCATAAAACGTTGTGCCAAGTGCACGAGGCATAAGGGAGGGTGTGCACTGAATGAGCTAAAACGCGGTGGACCTTACAGAAATGATCAACGTTGTGGTGAGACTTGTAATCTGCGCATAAGAGAAGCGGGCCCAATGCGCATGCGCCACACCACTATACTACCAACCTAGCGAAGTAAACGTTACCTCTCAAGTCTGGCTGAGGCACTTCCGTCGACACCAAAAATAAGTAAGATCGTAATCTGTAAACTATCAGCTAATATGGATGCAGTAGAGTTATAAGTATATTTTTGTATTTCTTATTTCGAAGAGACTCTTCACTGTTAGGAACTCGTTCACAGCAAATGCCATTTTCTCCTTCCTTGCCAGACCCTGACACACACAACGTGACCCTTCCTACACTGTAGTTCCTTATCGTGGTTTAAGCAGACACGTGTTACGTCTTTGAGTGGTTTGTCTGTTCAAGTGAGATAGGATCGAGAACACGATAACGCCAGAGTTGGTCGCCATTCGCGGCAACGTGAGCGCTTTTAAAAGCTCTCTCTTTTAGAATAATAGTCAATAATTATATTTTATTTTACCCTTGGACGTTAACTTGTGAGTTCGGCGGAACATAAACACTGTGTCAATTACAATTACTTACATCGCAATATTCATATTAAAAAGGTGGTTATTGGATTAACTAGGATCTTTAAAGTGCTAACTTGACCGAATTCAAACACTGCATTGTTAAAAAGACGTTAAGGTAAAATGTGGTAGATCAGTGCCATCATATATTCATGTTATAATGCATAGAGATGCGGGCAGCGAGTAATTGCAAACGTTGAATACCTAGTCGGAATTTCTACAATGGAACATTATTGGTATCTACGCAAATTATGAAACTTCCAAAACGATTAAGAATATATATTTTCTTTTTCGCGAGAGGGCTTAAGATATGTTCACCATCGTTCCGTTAAATTCCTGTAAATTTAAATGAATTTTACAGACGGCGAATATTTTACTTATAATGCCCGACTTACAACACGCCTGTTATATGTCTTTATGTTATCAACTATATTTCCAATTCAATTACGGTCGTAAAAATTACTTTCGGGTGAACAATTTTTTTTACATAAGCGGCAACATGTAGACTACCATACAATCTTCACTCCAACTTACATTCTCGTTGCTCTACTCTGAGACTCTTTGTCCGCCGCTGAACCCATGGCCTCTTTGTCTTATGTGAGGTCATCAGCTGCGTAGCTTAGCCGCAAGGGTCGTCTACTGTGCTTTAGACGCTGTAATAGAGGTTCGTCGAGACACGTGACCAATGCAGAAGACATAACAGTGTCGCCTGCGTGTCTCGTATATTAGACTACAGAGGTAACAGTTCCTGCTCAATAAAACAAAGTCTGTGCGACGCAACCAAATCAATCGTTTCTACAGGAACAATTAAATATTAAACTGCTGAAACAAAATTGTTTTGTTGCGCATATTAAGTTGCCACAAGTTTTTGAGATTTGGTTGGTTCAACAAAAGTCTCGTAAATCTATTCGTACACTGAACAGTTTCGGATATCGTAAATTNTTTTTGAGATTTGGTTGGTTCAACAAAAGTCTCGTAAATCTATTCGTACACTGAACAGTTTCGGATATCGTAAATGAAGTAATAGCACGACCGGGGTTCGAACATGGGACTTTTGTATCAGAACACTACGCCTTAGTAACCTCAGATAACTGGATACTAACCAAGTTATGAATGTTTGTTANGGGACTTTTGTATCAGAACACTACGCCTTAGTAACCTCAGATAACTGGATACTAACCAAGTTATGAATGTTTGTTAAAATATATGTTTTAATATAAGACATGTACGTAAAATAATGTTCTCAAAGTTTTGGAACATAACTTTTTTGTTACTTGTTGACATTTTTATTGCGTTTGAGTAAACCATTACTATGCATTAATAAATGCACAAACAACCCCTGTTGCTAAACTTACTATCACAATTTTACAGACTAACTCACGAACTATATTCTCGGACGAAGGTAATCAGATGACCCGATTACGCTACAGCTAACAAAATAAATGCCAGTTCTGTACAAAGCTGATTTCGTTGTCGCAACAAATTCTGTAATAAATGATTGCATTGTTCAAGGTAACCAAACTGTATTCTCTGGAAACGAAAAATTGCTTGTACTCTAACATGATATTTATAAAGTTTACGTCAACAAAACCGNTTGCTTGTACTCTAACATGATATTTATAAAGTTTACGTCAACAAAACCGATTATTTGAAAGCACTTGTAAAATAGTAGGAAAACTTTAAGTTATTATATATATACGATGAGTCGTAAATGTATGCTAACCCATATGACCGGAATCCGTAGGACAAATAAATAGGGAAACATATATACGACATAGGGCCTTCAGTGATTTCTGAGGGCGGTAGAGGCCCTGAAACTTTGCGATTAGAAATGTGTTATGCAACGATAAATTGGAAACCACTTCCGACTAAGCAAGGAAATTTGGCATACAGACAAATGTTTACAAGGCAGGTTACCATACAAAACGGCGTTACGGAGAATACATCCCTTCATACATTAAATAGGGGTGGGAACCCTCAAATTGCTTGGAACTTTGTAACCCTGCTCTTGAAGCAATTTGACATTACACGTTAGTATTTAGCATTTAAAAGTAGCATCCGCTAATTCCTACCCTTTCCTGAGAAAGCACATATTTAGTTGGAAAGAAGATGAATGGTTACTTGAGGTGTAGGCAGAATGTCATACTGTCGTGCATTGCGTGTGAATCGATATCCTGGCTAATGTTCATGTTCTAAGGGAAAAGGTTTATAAGATTGAGGATGGCTTAGAAGTTACTGAGAGCAAGTGCCCCATTGCTGTTGTACGAATTGGCGCACGAGGTTGCCTGCCTGCTAGCATTGCGTTGGTAGTTTACAGAGCAGACAGTTCTTCACAACGTGTGTGATGGAGTAGGTTAATGAGGAACTGACGGACATGCATCTCACGTACTGTGAAACTATGTGTAATGCACGAGCTGAGAGTCGTCGATACGCCGAAAAGTTTCTATCTCTACATCAACCAGTTGCACGTGCATTCACTGTAGTTCGTCAGCGTTTGGACGACGACCTGCCACAACAGGTTTTTCTGTGCAGGCTGTCATGGTTATCAGCTACCGTGAGAAATGCTGATTTCTTTATCGTTGTCAACGTCTATTTTAAACAATGGATAACACGTTACGCAGTGACTAAAACGTATTATTTTTAAAACCATATATTTTTTATCAGTATTGTTGGTAATATACATTTCTAATTGCTATACTTTTCTAGTTTTGATTTGCTCACTCGTGTAGTAGATTGTCTACACACAAAGACGAACGGCCAATAGTCAAATGGAGACTGCAAGAGTGTACATAGGATTAGTGCAGCCTCCGCGTAGATCTTTCCGCGAATAACGTGTGTCCCTACACGATCATGTATAGAAGTATTGGATGCCTCTGCACTATTGTAGCAGCAAACACACACACACATATGNGTCCCTACACGATCATGTATAGAAGTATTGGATGCCTCTGCACTATTGTAGCAGCAAACACACACACACATATGTGCATGTACACGTATATACATGCTAAAAGGAGAAAATATTTCAACTTTAACGTTGGTTTTTTTCTCAGAAGTGAGAAGGAGAGCGTGAGGAGATCGACAACCCCTTCTCGAGCAAGGACGAGCGGCGTTGGACGTTCGCAAGTCGTNATTTTTAAAACCATATATTTTTTATCAGTATTGTTGGTAATATACATTTCTAATTGCTATACTTTTCTAGTTTTGGTACGATGACTTTTACATTATTTTTACGTCGCTTATTTTACTGTATAAATCTAAATGCTCTATTTTGTCCCCAAATAGTGTTATACTGTGTCCATTGCCAACCATGAGACTAAGTGAAATCGCGCACAGACAGAACACAGCAAAACATAAAAAGGTAAAATATTTACAACACCACAGGCAGATAATTAGGAAAAGCAGCTTCCTAGTCAATAGAAAACAAACATGTATATATTGTATATAATTAAAACGACAAAGAGATGGACGAACAACTTATTATTACAAAACATGACAGACGGCAAAAACAAAGCAAAAGACAAAACCACACGATGACTTAAACGAAAACACCACACGAAAAGAACGAAACAGTGCAAAAACAATATTAGTGGACACAACTGAACAATAAAAACTAAAAACACTCTCACAAAAAAAACACAATGAAACACAAGTCAGGGAAAAGTATTCCTTGCCAGATTATCAAACCATCTAACCAATGTAAAGAAGTTATTTCTTCTTTTGTCTTGCTGTGTTCTGTATGTGTGTGTGTGATTTGTATTTCGTCTCATGTCGGCAAGGGACACAGCCCAATCTCACTATCATTACAACATTCAGTTTTAGTAGTAATTTTAGTTTATTATACTTCTATCTCAGTCACACTGAATCCTTTAAGGTCATAAGTTTAGTTTCGCTAGTTTAGATTTCCCTATCAAAGCATTTTAAATCTACAATTTTCGTTGTGAGTTTCAGCTTACGAAATGTTCCCACTACGCGAAAAAATTTCAAGCAGCTTAAATCTTTCAAACTTCTTTATAACTACTCATACAGAAACCTTTATAAAGTAATCAACATGCAAAACGTTTATTGCAAGGCGCCAAGAGAAATATTATGAACACGCGACCCGAACGAATTTTTAGAGCGAGTATCTGAAATATTATGGTTTTTGGTACTTGTTCGGGATTTGAAGTAAAATTATTGCGTTTAAGGTCCAAGAGAGCATATTTGCATCAATCTTGTCAATGCATCATAGAAAATACAAATACAATTATACTTTACAGTGGCAAATTCTTTGCATATTTTTGGGACAGAACATGTCCGTTTACAGCTTAAATGTTATTACTAACAAACTGTTCCTTCAGAGTCACTGCTACTCAAATATGGTATGTAAGAGGGGCCGCTTTTTATGACGGAGTAAATACAACTGAAGTAACTTTTTTTCCTAAACCATTACCGACAAACAAGATCATCTAACAGTGCTTGCCTCTATATCCACCGCTGCAGAAAGAACTGTTCTGTTGGTATCTGAGTTTCCACTTACCACTTCCCCTTATTGGTTTTGGTTGTATATATACCCTTATTCCTTAACCCGTTCAGTTACCGCGTACATGTTCGTCAACACGTTGCACATTGATTACTTTTCGCATTACCTGTACTCAACTTAACACTTAACGTGTTGACGATCATAGACGTTGTAACCGAACGGGTNTGTGCGGAACAACTACTCAGAGGGACGGGATGCCAAAGTATGGTAATATTAATATAAGCCTAGCACCTTTCTTTACGTTGCAATATTGACGAGTATTTTGATACGTGCCGCCTTAATATTTCAGTCTCAAATAAAATACTATTTTAGACGTTCCAACAAAAAATAACACTTTGTCCGAAACTGCACTAGTGTCGACTGTGTATTAGTGTTGAAATTTATTTACTAAGAAAAGTCTCAACAACGAATTACACCTGCCGCATGCACGACGTTCTTCCCCATTGGACGACATTTCCTGGGGAGTGCGGTGAAGATTATTGAAGCCATTTGCTACCCAACTTCACGGCGACAGCACACTGTGACTGTAGGCATTTATGTCAGGATAAAGATCTGCAATAGCAGTATACCAAAAAACCCGATCATTAGAGGCACCTGTTTTTCGCGAAAAGATTTCAGGACAAGTCGTGTTCCAACGAACTTTAATAATTCGGAACCTCTTTCGTGATTGGATCATTTGAATTACTACACTTCTTACTTGTCTGCCCGTGAATCGCAGACAATCAGTATCGGAGAAACTTAATTCTGATTTGCTCACTCGTGTAGTAGATTGTCTACACACAAAGACGAACGGCCAATAGTCAAATGGAGACTGCAAGAGTGTACATAGGATTAGTGCAGCCTCCGCGTAGATCTTTCCGCGAATAACAGGTGTCCCTACACGATCATGTATAGAAGTATTGGATGCCTCTGCACTATTGTAGCAGCAAACACACACACACATATGTACATGTACATGTATATACATGCTAAAAGGAGAACATATTTCAACTTTAACGTTGGTTTGTTTCTCAGACGNCACGTATATACATGCTAAAAGGAGAAAATATTTCAACTTTAACGTTGGTTTTTTTCTCAGAAGTGAGAAGGAGAGCGTGAGGAGATCGACAACCCCTTCTCGAGCAAGGACGAGCGGCGTTGGACGTTCGCAAGTCGTAGTGTCGCGCTACGACAGTAAAGCCGTAGTGTGGCGTAGTCGCACGTGCTAGGCAAGGCCGTAGCGCGCGTGGGAGTCGCGAGCGGAGACGGCCTCGCCAGTCACCAGACAGCAAACACCTGCGGCTTACTTCGTCCATACATGACGACACCGGCTCCCGCTTCCATTCTTGCTGCAGACGACGGCGCCATTCACTCCGGCTTGCTTACCTCGGGATAACTTCATCTCGCCCATGATAACTTTTTAACAGTACGCACGTATGTGCAAAAATATCGGGCATGTCAAGTTATACGTGATGCGAACTAACACGCACAGCTACAAATGTACTTTTACTCAAGCAGGTGTCAGAAACTCTTCAATTTGTAAACGTTATTAGACACATTGTAAAATTGCTACATTTTTTTTACAAAGCAAATTTTTGTAAACACACTTGCTTGTTTGTTCTTATATGATTTGATGGTCAAGGGTTCTGACTCGACCAAGTTCTTTGCAGATCAATCATAGACGCTCTGCTTTAAAGTACCAGATTCATTATTGACCCAATGAAATGGGAACGTATGAAAGTTAGTAATGAAAGAAAACAGCGTGGCGTGTGTAAGGTACGTTTATATCTAGGAACTAGTCCATTTTCCCCGCCATAAATCATCACATGTGCAAATTGTACATAGGCACACGTGAGTCTCGTGAAAAGTTTCACTTGCATGTGAGACTCCGTGCTAGCCTATAGCTTTCCTTTGTTTATTTGCCGCGTATTTTGTAACAAGAAATTACGTTACTTTGATACGTTAGTTCGTTCACCTGTGATTCGGGAGAAAGCATCTAACAAACATATTTAGTCCAATCAAGTGTGTGGATCCTAGCCGAGAAGTTATGTCGTTCAGGTACTCGTGAAATATTTTCGAAATNTATTTAGTCCAATCAAGTGTGTGGATCCTAGCCGAGAAGTTATGTCGTTCAGGTACTCGTGAAATATTTTCGAAAAATTTGGGTGTTCCCAACTTTACAGCTTATAATATCGAACATAAATAAATATGATTGCATAATTACATGCTGATACGACAGTTAAATGTTTTTGGAGTGCTTATACGGAAACTTACTTCCGAGATAGTGAGTTCACTGACGTTAAAACATTTAGANAGTTAAATGTTTTTGGAGTGCTTATACGGAAACTTACTTCCGAGATAGTGAGTTCACTGACGTTAAAACATTTAGATGTTGCCAAGAGAGGCAGAGCGATATAATTTTCTAAATTCTCTGGTGTAATTAGAACGACCTACGCACACAATCACTTATTTTCCTGACAGATTCCATATCAGAAGAACGTGAAAAACCAATATTTGTAATGGTAATTGTGGTTTTGGGTAAAAACATTTCAAGAAATGCCTGAAGGATCAAAAATGGATGAATTACCGGGCAAATAAACAAGGTTTCGTGATTTTTTCTCGTTGCGTGTTTTAGACGTCATCGCTAATTTGTGTTTATCCACGTGTCAAAAAATATGTATTTCTTTACAAAATGTCCGAGGCAACATTTCAGCCGCAGTAAACTTACACAAGATCAGAAAATGTTTTTGAATATTAGGTCCCACATTTAAAAATTATTCATTAACACATTCAGGCCCAAAGTACGGAATTATCGTGTACATAACGCACGGAAAGGTAATAATTTGGCCAATACTATACAGTGCAAGGTTTAGTGTACAATGAACTTCTCCGTGGATAGCTGTGGATAATTCGTGTTACTGTTGTAGGTTATGAGTTGTTCTTATTTCTTTAGCCGAATACAAAGCCTACAACTTATTGCTTTTCATAACGAGCAGAGCTGCTTCGGCTGTACGAATAGCCCGCGTCGAAACTTTCCTTATTTGCAACACTTGGGACCAGAGATTAAATCATATCTGATATGTTACACCATCACATTTACCTCAATATATAGGCTGTTCACTGTAATCTGAGCACTTTTGAAAGTGATACTCAAGATCTGCTCGTATGCGCATTGTGTAACTTTTCCGCCGTATATTGTGAGGGTGCGTTCAGGTAAGCCGTCTAAATAAGGACTGTTCACGCTATCATGAGATACTTAGTAACCTATCTAGTTATATTTATCTACCCCACGTGCTCTGCTATTATGAGATATCCCCCTCCCCCCCCNGATACTTAGTAACCTATCTAGTTATATTTATCTACCCCACGTGCTCTGCTATTATGAGATATCCCCCTCCCCCCCCCTTCGCAAATTTAACAACAAGTGTGGTTTGCAAAAATTTAAACAAAATATAAAATTAACATTGCTATCACCTCAATTGCTTTATTTGTGTACCGTTCAAGTAAAAATCTGAAATTATTGAAAAGAAAAATATGTTAGAAGTTGGTTCATACTTCCACTAACGTGCGTTTCAAAACATAAATGAAAAAGTATTCATTTGAGTATTCACGACTGTTTATCTGCCACTTTTCTCTCAATGTCAAGTGAAGGGACTACCTTCCTTACGTCACTACCAACTAAACTGGTCCATGCCNGATACTTAGTAACCTATCTAGTTATATTTATCTACCCCACGTGCTCTGCTATTATGAGATATCCCCCTCCCCCCCTTCCCAAATTTAACAACAAGTGTGGTTTGCAAAAAATTAAACAAAATATAAAATTAACATTGATATCGCCTCAATTGCTTTATTTGTGTAACGTTCAAGTAAAAATCTGAAATTATTGAAAAGAAAAATATGTTAGAAGTTGGTTCATACTTCCACTAACGTGCGTTTCAAAACATAAATGAAAAAGTATTCATTTGAGTATTCACGATCTGCCACTTTTCTCTCAATGTCAAGTGAAGGGACTACCTTCCTTACGTCACTACCAACTAAACTGGTCCATGCCAGTGAATTTGCGCGTTACAATAAATGCAGATTGAGGCAGTTACATTTTTCAAATGTTCATTTCAAAATTGTTCAACTAAGCGTGGACAGCTTTACACTGTCTGAAAGAGCCGTTTGTATTACTTTAGCCCCTTTGAGGCCCATTTTATTATATAGCTTCATTTGTTACAAATAAGAAATGTTTTACAATGCACCGTACTTAGGCTGACACAGTTATTAATTATATTATCAGTGTGTGGGCTTTGGGCTTGGCGAAAGTGATATGAATCAATTATAACCCAAAGCAATGTTACTGTTAAATGATTAATTACCTGCATGAAAGTTCATTGTCTAATGACCCATCAAGTGTACACGAACTGTGTAATATGTTCACAATTGATTACGCTGAATCTGGACGAGTTAACCCTTTCCCTACCCAACTTGTTTCTCCCAACGTCGAAATGAAGAAACTTTCTTGTTGCTGCTGTGATTGAACACATTCAGTCGAAAATACATATAACATTACACGTATTTTCAACTAAATGTTTTTTTTTTAAGTTTGGCATAGCAGTGAAGTGAAGATATTTCGGCGGCTCTTTACAGCGAGGTCTTGAGAGCCAATGAGGTTGATTGAGGTGCGTATGAAGCACCTCCGTAACGAAAGGGCGGGGGAAATTCGAAATCCCCGGTTACGAATCCCACATACGAAAATCCGGGTGTGACCCGGCAGGGGATTGAACCCGGTTCACCTCTTTGAGAGGCAAGCAGGCTAACCGCTGAGTTACTGCGTCTCCCTTTTTGTCNAGAGGCAAGCAGGCTAACCGCTGAGTTACTGCGTCTCCCTTTTTGTCTATTATTTGTGTCTGTATTACACTCTTCTACACCTCGACACCAGTAAACAAGGGCTTCATGCTAGAGGCTCTTGGCAAAAACTCCTTATGGAACTGTGGAATGGTGTGAGCGACAAATGGCAACCCCCGTATNTCATGCTAGAGGCTCTTGGCAAAAACTCCTTATGGAACTGTGGAATGGTGTGAGCGACAAATGGCAACCCCCGTATGTTAAGTAGTTTTGTAATGTGATGTCCTTATTTTGGGTACCGTTAAATCCGTTCATATTTTATGAGCAAGATTATAAATATAAAATATATGCTGTAATGGTGTAGTTGGCATTAGCATCGCGCATAAATGAAAGGCACTGTTATATTATTAACTGCCACTTCACTGAAAGGAAAAAAAATTACTTCAAATAATTGAAAGTAATTGTAGGAAGTTATAGGAGACAGGCGTGGCTTTTTAGTGAGTCAATAGGATCATTCCAGGAGACGTGTTATTCAGAAAGGAACCAGTGCAATTATCAGGTGCTTTGATAACTCTAGCTGCTACAGTAAACTACCTGGTGTGTGCGTAGCATTACGCCTGTTTGAGAGTTATCTCGACAGGCAAAGCTACCGTCTTTGATGCTCGGCTCACGTTCACCAACATTNGCATTACGCCTGTTTGAGAGTTATCTCGACAGGCAAAGCTACCGTCTTTGATGCTCGGCTCACGTTCACCAACATGAGCACACAGAGACAAAGGAACGCCGCGGTTCCTTTGATGTGGCTGTGCGCCCATTCTCCGGCTGTTTGCGGGATGTCCTAGGTCCAGGCCNAAGGAACGCCGCGGTTCCTTTGATGTGGCTGTGCGCCCATTCTCCGGCTGTTTGCGGGATGTCCTAGGTCCAGGCCTCGTGTGTTGATGAAGGTGCTTTACTGTGTGGATTGCCGGCCGGCGAGTCAATTACACTCTGAACTTGGACCAGTAGGAACTGAGCCAAAGCAGTGAAAATAGTGAATATTGAATAACTGGCAATCAGTGCCGGGTAACTAATTAACATTTGTCTGTGTGCGTCTACCTGCCGCCGAGATATTGGTCCACGCCACGCCAGACGCTTCTCTGATTAGTCTAATCTCAACCAATAGCGCGGAGAGTTGAGTGTGTGACAGTTAAATCATCTCTACTGATGCAGAATTCTCAAGTCATAGTGTCATTATACATAACATAAATTTACAGGCGTCAAATTATTAACTGGTGAATTGTATTGTTGTTAATATTATTATACATTTCAAACATAAGCTGGTGTAAAAATTATGTTTTGCTCCATTTTGTAAGCCTAATCTAATTGTAGCGTCCCTTGGCAGTAGTACTCGAAGTGGTAATTAAGTTCTCTTAGTTACCTTGCAGACGGAGATGGTGTTAGTGCGATAAAAGCCATATTCGGGGAATAATAGTAAATCCACCAATTGCGCAGAGGCCTTCAGTAGAAATGACCAATGGATTGGCGCAGTGGAACAATACGTGAGGATCCTGTTTCGATTCAAGCTTTGACCATTGTTGATGCGTAGGTTTACTGTTTTTTTTTTTACTTAATAAATCTAGGTAAATACCACGTGTTTAGAAATGTTACTTATTTTTGTGAGCCAGTATTGATATCTTAGAGGGCAAGTCCAGTCAGACCTGTTCCTTCTTATATTCTTTGTATTCTCTTTCCAAACTCCCCAAGTAATATTACTCGATGGTCATACAATATTGTAATATTTGGTTTTATGTTATAGCAGTTCAGTGATGCCGTTAATGAATGTTAAAAATCAATTGTAATTTATTGTTAACTGAGAGTTTTTTNATGTTATAGCAGTTCAGTGATGCCGTTAATGAATGTTAAAAATCAATTGTAATTTATTGTTAACTGAGAGTTTTTTTCTCCCCATTTTATTTCCCCTTCATCATGAAGATTGGCAATTCTCGTATAGTGCATTTCTATTCTTCATCCAATTGTTTCTACTTTGGAACTTATTTTTTACAAACCCACGTCACTTAAGTTTCTGTTCAACTGACTTTATATAAAAGGTGCCCTGTTTAAATATGTAAGAGAGATTATATTAAACAGCTATTCTAGTTTATGCTCNACTGACTTTATATAAAAGGTGCCCTGTTTAAATATGTAAGAGAGATTATATTAAACAGCTATTCTAGTTTATGCTCAAATTTCCTAGTGTTGCAATTAAAATAATGAATTGAAGTAAACTGTTTTATTAAACTGCATCTTTTTTCGGGTTAGTGGTAGTGTTTCAAAATAACTCGTTTCACCATAGCTTCAACATGGGAGTGTGTGTTAGCGTCTTTCTCACTTGACAGTGTCTTTGTCTGCATTTGCTTTACCAGCTGCTATCCCCGAAATACTACGCTGGCATGCGTGTATCTTTCATTCACCAAGCGTTCTTTGATTTAATACAAAATAAATCAGAATCTACATATTACAGTTTTACTAAAATATTAATTACTTGAAGCATATTTATATTTGCGTCCATTTCAATTTACACCTTTTAACTAAAAATACTTAAAACCAATAATTATAATTGTTTTTAAGAGTCAGTCCTCTATTAGCTCAGTTGTTTTATTAAGCGACCCCATTATCTGATTAATTATATTGGTTTTGTGTTGGGTTGCGGTAGAAACTGTTTATATTTCCAGTCTCAGTCCAGAACCACGTGAATGTTCAGTTTAGCTATCATTACTGTGAGGACGTTTATAACAATATGTAACATATTTACATCTAAAACATACGGAGTACAAATGTACTCTCAAGCACAAAAAGGCTCTGAGTCAAACGGAGAACTGTGCAGTCACTAATGGTAATGTGTCCTAGGTGTGGGTATAAACGAAAAAAAAATGACTCCACGCTCTAATGCCTACAGATATCAATTTGTGTATTTTTTTTTCGCTTTGATAGTATCTCGGGCTGTGCCAGAGTAAAATTATCTCTGCACTTGAAGATAGAAATGCCAAGGATATAGTTTCGTTGTTTTAAAAGTGCTTAGCAGGCAATAAGAGAACGCTACATGAGAGCAAAAATAAAGTTTACATATAAGAAAATTAATTTTTGCATAATTAGTAGGGGTCGTGAAATTTCTTAAGTTATTATTTACAGATTAGACCTCAATAATATATACTTGAGTGTTCCATCTATAGTCCGTTCGTGGTTTGCAATACCTGAAACAGTAAATCAAAGTGGGCCTGAAATGGTTAAGCGGGAATAAAGAAAGTTAGCGAATATGTGCCGATTTCAGTTTACCAAATACATACAGCATGTATCTGAAGAAACGCTTTAATCTATTGTACGTAACATTTTCACACGGTACTTTTGTTCGTTTCTAGAAGCATTAAAGTTAATATAGCGGCACATTAATTTTATCTATTTGCAAAACGTTTGGAAGAAAAAAACCACAAAATTTCCCCTCGATAATTTATTTTTGTAGTACACAATATCTTTACATTGTAACGGTGTACAATTTCAATGTCATCATGTTAAATTGTTGAAATAGTTGACAAAATGAGTTTTTAAAAATTTGCTATTTGTAAGTTTTCGTTTGATAAAGACATTAAATCTAGACAATTATGCTATCATAAATTTAACATAATTTCAAAAGTTTTCAATAAAACCGTTTTGTATTACTTTTATAACAATATTTCTACAGTGGTGTGATGATAACTAGGGACACGCAATATTCAGTAAAATATATGAAACCTTACAGTGAACACATATACCTGACCTACCGTCCTTGGACGAGGCTGCTACGGTGTTACTAAAGCCAGCTGTGTTTAAAAACACGTTATCTCAGCTGCATTTTAACAACTACATGATCATAATATTAATTTTAACACTCCATAGGTTTTTGCTTTTAAAAATTGCAGACACTTAGTATAGGAGTAAATTATTCGCTTCGAATCCAATATGATGGCATTTTGAAAAATTAAAATTTAATTGTGTTAGTGCGCGTACTATTAAAAATGTAGTCCCAATAATTACATGAAGCCCATGGAAGCCTGTTGCTATAAAAAAAATCCTGAACCATAAACTGAATCTCTAATTGTGAAGGGGGCCTCAATATATCCAAACGATTGTAATCTAGTAAAGTATAATCCTATAATAATAGTAATTATTAAAATAAGTAACAAAATATCACGAATCAAGCAAAGCTAAGGATGTGCCCGTAAAAAAACTGAAGCTTAGCCTGGGCGAATTTTAATTTGTAGAAATCTTGCGTCCTTGGTGATAATGAGCCTGTAAAATTACGTAAAAAATTTTTAAAATAAATTTAATTTATTGTCTTAAGACCACTGTATTTGTTGCCCAATATGTACATCTAAATGTGAATTTGGTTATAATTAACGCACATAAAAAAAATGCAAAACCAGCAGCAGCGATAAATGTTGTTTGTGTGTAAATAAATAAAATTTATAGTTATTATGAAAAGAACAACACAAAAAATTTGTACTTCGCCACAAATAAAATAACATAATTTAAACATCATAGCTGTGAGGTAGAGTTTGCATTGCGTAGCCGCTGGGACAGAACATCTGCGCAGATAAGGTGAGCTAACAACGACGTCACCATGTATGTTGTGAGGCACGTGAGGCTCGGCGCCCACACAGTCACTCAACAAAGCACGTGAGAAGTCACAAGGAAGCCAACAACACACATCACACACGCATAGTTGTCAAGAGTATCGCCAATTAAGAGATAGTGGCCTTTTATCTGTGACGTCGTGCTGCCGATTACATTGTTATAAAACGTGATTTTTAATTTGCGAAGTTAGTCCCCCCACGCGGAATATGTCAACTGCGCCTACTACAAATTCCTACGTGACAATCCAGCGTTGGAAACTATCTTCGCTGCAGCTCGTTCGCCGTTAAACAGTTTTGAATGCAACTGTTAAAAAATAATTTTCTTTCGCTTACTAGATGTCCTTGAACGTAAGCTCCAACTGCCACATAACTTCTGAAGTTGACAAATATATATGTAAAAAAAAATCAGCAGTGTCTCAAATGTTTAATGAAGGTATAATTTACAATGTGGTTACCTCTTAAGCACATTTATTCTTGTTATATATATATATATATATATATGTGTGTGTGTGTGTGTGTGTGTAAAAACAAAATTGCCGTAATGTTACTTTGTTATGTTGGTAAAAATTTCCATGTGGAGGGAAAATGAGGTAGAGTGAGCACGCGAGCTTCACCTAGTCACTTTCAGTGTTTCAACATTGAGCTGCTTTTCAACCAACAGCACTAACGAAAATAATGGAGATGCGATTTGTGGTCAGAACATACTACATGTAAGTGTTTTGTTTGTTAAAATGCAGATGTGTAATATTTTAGTTGCTGAAANTGCCCAATATGTACATCTAAATGTGAATTTGGTTATAATTAACGCACATAAAAAAAATGCAAAACCAGCAGCAGCGATAAATGTTGTTTGTGTGTAAATAAATAAAATTTATAGTTATTATGAATAGGACAACGCAAAAATTTGTACTTCGCCACAAATAAAATAACATAATTTAAACATCATAGCGGTGAGGTAGAGGTATAAGGTGAGCTAACAACGACGTCACCATGAATGTTGTGAGGCACGTGGGACTCGGCGCCCACACAGTCACTCAACAAAGCACGTGAGAAGTCACAAGGAAGCCAACAACACACATCACACACGCATAGTTGCCAAGAGTATCGCCAATTGAGAGATAGTGGCCTTTTATCTGTGACGTCGTGCTGCCGATTACATTGTTCTAAAACGTGATTTTTAATTTGCGAAGTTAGTCCCCCCACGCGGAATATGTCAACTGCGCCTACTACAAATTCCTACGTGACAATCCAGCGTTGGAAACTATCTTCGCTGCAGCTCGTTCGCCGTTAAACAGTTTTGAATGCAACTGTTAAAAAATAATTTTCTTTCGCTTACTAGATGTCCTTGAACGTAAGCTCCAACTGCCACATAACTTCTGAAGTTGACAAATATATATGTAAAAAAAATCAGCAGTGTCTCAAATGTTTAATGAAGGTATAATTTACAATGTGGTTACCTCTTAAGCACATTTATTCTTGTTATATATATATATATATGTAAAAAAAATAATTGGCGTAATGTTACCTTTGTTATGTTGGTAACAATTTCCATGTGGAGGGAAAATGAGGTAGAGTGAGCACGCGAGCTTCACCTAGTCACTTTCAGTGTTTCAACATTGAGCTGCTTTTCAACCAACAGCACTAACGAAAATAATGGAGATGCTATTTGTGGTCAGAACATACTACATGTAAGTGTTTTGTTTGTTAAAATGCAGATGTGTAATATTTTAGTTGCTGAAANATTTGTGGTCAGAACATACTACATGTAAGTGTTTTGTTTGTTAAAATGCAGATGTGTAATATTTTAGTTGCTGAAAGAATTTTTTATTCTTGTAAAAGGGTCGGTCTGTGGGAAATACACATGTTAACAAACACGTTCAACATCGTTGACCCCGTGACTTTGACAGTTGTACTAGCAACGTGCGAGTCAACGTTGGGGACACTGCTGAGAAACTGAAAATCGGTCTAAAGATTGTTCACGG
The DNA here is from genome assembly GCA_002778355.1 of Clitarchus hookeri. Lineage (NCBI taxonomy): Eukaryota > Metazoa > Arthropoda > Insecta > Phasmatodea > Phasmatidae > Clitarchus > Clitarchus hookeri. The sequence goes on from NQII01004216.1 coordinate 245,287, forward strand.
TAAAATGAGCACTTTAGAAATCAACGTTTCAATAATTGTATGGTTCTCACCTTCATGTATTTCAACGGGCACAATACCTGGCAGGCGCCCAGTTAAGTTAGTAACAATGGAGGGAAAGCATGTCCATGTATTTCCGTTGAATAATAAATGCTAGATAAACATTTGTTCATACTAAAATCAATTTATTTTATTTCAGTTTTTTTATGCTTCGAAGTGTGAGAATGAGCGAATTGATAAACCATTTACATGTACAATAATTCCGCAGTTTTGTGTGATCGACGTATGAAAGTGATCCGGCCAATGGCAATGCTACATTTACATACGGCGATAGGATAANCGCAGTTTTGTGTGATCGACGTATGAAAGTGATCCGGCCAATGGCAATGCTACATTTACATACGGCGATAGGATAAAATGTAACCCAAGAAGTAGTTCACGAGCAGGTATTTCAAAAGTGGTCAGTTTACCGTGAACAACCAACACCTCGTCTTCAGACTAAGGATAGACAGTAGCCACCAGGTATGTGACTATATTAATATTCACACGTGGCTGTGTGAGAATGCGCTGTGGACCGGAAGTGGAACTAAGTAGGGATTTCAGACACTTCAGTAAACGGCGAAGCGAATATACTTCATCTGACCTGCGTAATAGTTTCCTTCAATGCAAGCTTAAGCACAAAATAGGATAATTTCTTGGTATGAAAAGTTTTCGTTTGCACATATAATGAAGTGTGCAAGGACTAAAATAGCAGGGACTTAAAAATAAAATGACTAAGGAGAAGACGGACCATGGAGGCTGAACTTGTCCGCCTTCCACCGAGGCGAACCGGGTTCAAACCCTTGTCGAGTCACTGCCGGATTTCCGCAAGTGGGAATCGTGCCGGACGATGCCACTGGTCGGCTGTTTTCTCGAGGATCTCCCCGCCCTTTCATTCCGGGGCCGCTCCATTCTCACTCCACTCCACCCTCGTCGGCTCTCAAGACGTCGCTGTTTAGAGCCACTTGTTTGGAAGCAGTAAGAATGTCTCTGCGCTTCGCTGTCGCTCGGTTTGTCTGAACTGTGTCCTGCTCTGCTACTCATTCCTCGTGGTCGATGTTCCTTAGCAGTGTTTATTATTTGTTAAAATACGCCCGGTAAAACTGAAACACTCACTTTTTAACTCGGTGTTCAGACGCGTATTTATACGCTTAAGCGTTGTAAACAGGTAAAATACCTTTATTCTTACTGTTTCTACGTAAAGCTTGCATCTCGCAACATGTCAGTTACATGCTCTATGCCAGATAATAGTATAAGAAACAGTGAAAAATCGCGAAAAGCGAATAGCTTTTGTGGTAGCCTATTTCTCAAAACATTATAACCTCTTGTTACTTTTATGATTTTATCACAGAAGACGTAAGTACACAGAAACGAAATTGAGTTCCGCTCTCTTTGATTTAATTGAACTCGGTCGCTCACTGGCCACGCGAAGTTCTGGAAATGTGCCTCGGGTCTGATTGTTTTTTTTAATGTTTTGGAATATTCCCTATCGATAGTACCGCCGCATTGCAAGTTAATATCTGGCAGCTGATTGGTGAACGACGTTCCGCGATATTGTTGGTCGGTGATGGCATTTCCCTGACACTTGCAGCTGTTTCACCTCTGTGTACTTGATTACTCTGTGTCAGACTGCTGGATGGGCGAAGGTTCAATAACGCAGGAGGAAATAATGTAATGTCGTTATAATACTTCCATTTACGTTGACTTATATGGCAATGATAGCATCTTTGCCATTAAATGGGAAACATAGTACAAAAATACTGTTCGTCTGTTTAGAGGTATAAGTAAGCATTACATCAATACTGGTGCAGTTCTGTACAAAAACAAATTCATTGCAACAGGTAAAATAAAACATTTTGCCTTAATTGTAATATTATTTTGTCCTTAGACATGTTTCCACTCTACATCTATCCACACCCTCCTGTCTTCCAGTTAACACTTCCATTTTTTTTTTCTATTAATTCCCTTCATTCCTGTCACCAGTTCTTCCAATGTTTCAAACTTATTTGTGTGTTTCTCATTCTTCGGCTTATACAAACCATTTTCATGTTTCTGATTACGGGTACTAGTTATTCCCAGACTCCTTCAGCGCCATCTTCTTTATCACTACCTTTACTCGCGTAATCCGGCCTTTCACTGATTCGCGTTAAGCAAGCTTGTGATACATGACGTCACAGTTGGTGCGTGTGGAAAAGCTGTGGGAAACGTTGTTCGGTGTGCGTGAAGCATGTCCGGGGCGACCCTCCCCGACTGGGCTAGGAGATGAGAGAGGCCGACCCAGTAACCGGTGTTCGGAGTGGCAACGGATGGGCACCTTACCGCGCNGTGATGGCAGGTGACGAAGGCCCTCCGACGCCATGAGCAGCAGATGGCCTCGAGAAAGCGGGTTCTCTCTATCTACACGTAAAGGTCAGTTCGTGAGGAGATGGACATCGTCTCGGAGTGCTCATTAGCACGTGACCTCGTCATGCTCACATAAACACCACCCAGTAGGTAGGCTGCTTATTTATATTATTGTTATCCTTCGCAGGGTGCGACTTAATCTTTTGGCTGGGCCTACGGTTTGTGCGTGGGGTGAGGAAGAGGAGGACATCTTCAGTGCATTTTTGGATCTTCGCGTTTTCCATCAAAGTGGCTGATGTCTGGTGGTTGAAGTATGTACCAAANCATCTTCAGTGCATTTTTGGATCTTCGCGTTTTCCATCAAAGTGGCTGATGTCTGGTGGTTGAAGTATGTACCAAATATGTACATAAACAAACTGCAGTGTATCAAGGCGACATGAAATTTGGCATTACATCCAAGACCTGTGTTTTAACAGTCAGCATATATTAGTTGACTTTGTGCTCGTGTGTTTTACAGTCAGTACTTCTTATGTGAAGCAGCATCAAGTTCCATTGTTGTATATTGTACATGGGAATGGGTTATCCCATCATTAATCATGCATGATTACACCTAACGAGTGAAATAATTTTCCCTGGCAAGAAAATAATGTTTCTCACCCGAGCCAGGGGGAAATAATTTACGAGAGAAGGAATTCCAAGGCATCCCTCTCATTGACTCACTCACAGGTCCTTCGTCACAATCACGATTCACACGTGAGTGTGTGTAAAGTGGGGAGGACGTGTCGTGTATCACGTGCGGAGTAATCAAGGTATGTGGGGTGTGAACTGTCGTGACATGCAACCAGAGGCACCTGAGGCCCTCGCGCGTTGCGACTTGCCGTCCTGGAGCCACGTGGGAGTGTGGCGTGTTCTTTGATGTGGCGCCGGCCCGCTCCCTACGTCACCATTACTCTGTAATGCAGCGCTAATTGTCGTCAACGAGGTAACGAGTGCCTTGCCGACCTGCTTCCTTGGATGGCGCGGGAACCGCAGCACGCACACGCACTCTGCCTGCCTCGTGGCTTGCGTGTTCCAGCGGCGCTTGGCTCAAGTCCCCGGCCGGCCCACTCTACCGTGCACACCTCACACGTTCAGTTTCAGCGTCCTGTATCTGCAACGTTGTACAGGGAGTGGGTATAATAGCCTGTTCGTCGCATGTGGGGGACATTATCCGTTGTTGAAACAAATGTCCTCTGTCTTATAAATATATTTTACCAATAACTAAAGACGTCCAAAATTCCTGTTATTGTTTGGTGACTAGGCTGCCATGTATATACTTGAGCGAAATTCGTTATTACATTGGCTACTGGCACCTTTACGACGTCATTCATCCGCTTTGCTAAAGATTGGATGCTCAAACATTAAGCCTTTACTATTGGCTCAAAGAGTCCTTGTAACGAGCCACACAAATCGTCTGCCCATGGGATTAGTGTTGGTGAGGTACACGTGTCTTTGTTCGCATGGCCCTCCAGGTCCCCTGATATAATACCAGGTAACTTCTTCCTTTTGGGGTACGTAAAGGACCTTTTTCACGTCCCATCGCCAATAGTGGTAGAGCTAAGGGAACGCATTAGTGTCGTTGTGATATCCACTGATTGTGAAATGCTGCAGAAGGTACGGGCAGAACTGGACTGTCGCCTGGAAGTGCGCTCTGTGGTCAAGTACTACATGTAGAACATGTGTAGAAGGTGAGAAAAACTTGGCGAATTTGCACTCCTATTCATGCGACATCAGTGTAATAATCTGGAAAATACAGCACTTTGAAACCCAATGAATTATTTGTAGCAGCCCCGTAGATTCGTGTACAGAAATTTCAGCATATTGTCGTAGTACAAGTAACCATCAAAAACACGTTTGTACTTTACACTTATCCGTATTTGATTAGTTTCATGACTCACGTAATTATAGGGAGACTACGATGTCACATAACATGGAACTACGCTAGCCTACGCTTCTCTGTCCTGTACATATGCTAGCAGACGTTACTTGTTCATTGGCTGCAGCTACAGTTACACCTCATTCCTCAATAAGGGACATTTCCTAGCCAGTCAGAGGTTGGTAACATACTTGTTACTCGCAGCCAAGTCAATAAGGAACATTTCCTAGCCAGTCAGACAGTCAAACGAAACGCCGCGCAGTTCATTCTCTGTATGCTTGTATATGCTGCAGGTGAATGATACTTATGACAGGTACTGTACACACCAAGGAATCATTTCCAGTACTTCTTGCGGCTAATCTGTTTTGTGGAATCTTCTACTCCTCTTCAATATGAATGGTGAGCACGAATATAATCGAGAGTTGTTCACTGCTTGTTTGTACCCCTGTGGACATGGATGTTTTTCCTTGAGTGAAACCACCACAGACTGATGCATTATAGAACAAATGAAAAGTAATTAATCTTTCGTCCAAATAAGGCGTGGTGTTTAGCACCTGGCAAGCGTGCGTTCAATATGGGGTAGAATCTCGCGTTTCGGCTGTACAGGGGCGATGCGGCGATGCAGCTCATCACACAGATGGCGGATAGTGTCCTGAGGCACAGGCCATAATGCTTCTTGCACACGCAGGTCAGCCAGAGTTTAAGCAGGTGATGCAAACGTCGCCCGATCATATCCCATACATGTTCATCTGAGGACAAATCTGGAGACCTTTCTGGCTTAGGAATGGTGTCAACGTCTTATAGAGACTGCTGGGTGATACGATCTGTATGGGATCGAGCATTATCGTACCACATGAGAGTGTTGATTATGCAGAGACAAAGTGACAAAATGTATGCCCCACAACCTCACTGTCATATCACTGTGCTGACTCTGTGCCTTCGACAACCTCGACACAAGCCCGGGAGCCATAACTGATGGTTGGATGACATACCATATCACCTGGTGTGCGGAAAATGTGACGTTCACGAATCAGTGCAGGAACGTTGCGTTGCCCACTGCGGTATCAAAAACTGCTGCGACCATCATCTACACTCAGATAGAAGCAAGACTCATCGGAGAACACAATGCGTCGCCATTCCTCTGTCCAATGTTGACGTTCCTGGCACCACTGACGGCGCACCGCACGATGACGAAGGGTCAAATGCAAACAGCGTAGGGTACCGTGTCTGTTGGCCCGCCTCAGTAACACTGCGACGAGTAGTTGTTGTTGAGACCGGGAGACGCAGTGCAGGTCTCACAGACAGCAGGATCTCTGTGGACGTGGTGCTACCTTCTGCTACTGCACGTCGGCGGATGCGACGATCTTCTGTCTCTGTGATGCGTGTAGCCAGACCAGTTCCTACTTTACGTCACGTACGACCTGTACGTATACACTCCTGTATACATTGTGTCACAGTGGCGACTGCACGGGGAAGATGAACGTCTATACGACTAGCAGACCGAAGAAAGACATTTTTAACTCTATTGGGGCGCTCCAGATTAATATTTACAGAATGTGTGGTAACTTAAATGTACCATTTTGTTCGCTTAAGAGGTACTATGTCTTTTCGTATGTAAATATACTGGAGGGCAAGTTTAATAGTTTCGTCAAGAAATCCTCATTTGCAACACTTAGCGGCGCAGTTGAAGGGCCAGGCAGGCGGAAGAGTTAAGATTGTAGATGCTCGCGTGAGAGTTGAGTGCGGTGTTGTTGCAGGCGTGTGTGGCGTGTGAAGGATGAGTCAGGGTGAGTACCGGGGGTCTGCGGCGGTGTAATTATGAGCGGACCCACGCAGGCGGGCAGAGTCCGACGGCGGTAAACAGAGTCACTTAGCGGCGACCTCCTGGCTTGAGTGCTCCACATGAGGATGCCACACACGTCCCGGCCAGCCAATGAAGCACAGAGGTCACAGCGGTCCGCCTGAGAACACCGAGCTACAGCCGCGTCAAGCTGCCTGCCCCACGTACAGCCGCCCTCATAACACGCTCCTCTGCGCTGGGTGCCACTCTGCCCACCTCACTACTCGCCTCTATCAACACTTCGTCACTATGGCCTATTCGCGGTTTCTTTGCACTTTAGAGTGAAAACTTTGAAATGTCGCCCCACATATGCCACGTTTGCTTGTTTTCTAAATATGGCATTCATCACAAGCGTTTTATACTTATGTTGACATAAAACTGTCGTATTTTTTATAATATTTCATTTTAATTAAAATAAACAAAAACTATGAGAAAATAATTGTGTTGTTAATGACATAGTAAGAAATAGTTCTTATGCAAAATATTAATACACCGAGGGCGCACGAGTGTGATGCGTTGTCCCATTGGTGTGCTTTTATATACTCGGTTAAGTTTTGATATGAATGAGGCTGAGGAATAACCTGGAATNTGTAATGCGTTGTCCCATTGGTGTGCTTTTATATACTCGGTTAAGTTTTGATATGAATGAGGCTGAGGAATAACCTGGAATTAGAACTTTGCAATGGCTTGAAGAAAGTTAGAAGTAATTGTGAATTGACTATACGTCTTAAGAATACATATATTTCTGTACGGCAACGAAAACCATTTTTTTGAGGCAGTTTTTTTTTTCAATATCACAATATTTATTTAATACAAATGGAAGGTTACAAAAACATAGGACTGCTATTAATATTTTCTTTAAACATTATTATTTTATGGAAATATAACTTTTCTTTACAGCGAAGATAGAAAACATTAATTGCGCTGTTTTCATTTAGAGTAAGGAAATCTCTATTCGTACCAAAGACAGCGGTTTAACGATATTAAAAGGCTTCTGTTTGTACGTTGCAGGTTTCTTTACGCAACTGCTGTCATGACTCAAACATTCATAAACCAATATATTCTCCAATTACGAAACTTCAACTGAGCAAATTACAGACCTCCTGCACAGTTTAAATGTCATTCTGAAGTGCAGCAATTCTCAAAATCACTCAAATCTCAATTCTTTCCGAAAGGGTGACGTGCTAATATTCTGGCCCACATTACAGGCTTGTAACCGAGGGCTGCTGGTTTGAGTCTTGGAGCCATGCTAGTTATTTTTATTAAATATATTTTTTTTTAAGTTTGATAACATTTTTTTATTATTTATTACCACAGTTCTTTTTCAAAGCACATTTCCTGTACAGTGTAATTAACGTTATTGCAAAGTCTAAGTTCAAACATAATATATATGTTTTGGCAAACCTACTTTCCAGTGGTTCAAATTTAAATAACATTCTTTTTCCGGCAATAAATTATGAATGAACAAAAGAAAGGTTTTGAGATTATAGTGCCCTTTAAAGGCACATCAGACCCCAATTCGTGTTTACGGAATTCTCGTCTCAGCATACAGACAGTTATATATCAACAGCATTTGACCCTCTTACGCCCACAAAACTTCTAAAGAATATGGAATATTATAGCATCAGAGGTATAACTTTAAATATTTTCCTTAATACTTAGAAAAATAACTGCTCAGAAAGCATCATAAAGAAAATGGAAAGGAAATAAAACATTAAACTGTCAAGTAGTTACGTCTGAGGCCTCCAAGGAAGGATACTTGCGCCAGTACTCTTTCTCCTTTACATTAATTACCTCCCCTTTCAATAAACAGTTGTTAAGGTGGTACTTTTTGCAGACAATACGATTGTCTGCAGATTTTGCTGGCGGCTGAATGTAACACTAAGGAAAAACATTTAAGTTGTAAATAGCTTCAGTGGCACGTAAGCGTGCTTCACAGAAAACAAGCTAAAACTAATCCTAACTCGGCCATTTTCCAGTTTATAGTAGAATATTAAAGGAAATTCTGGCACAGAATGCCCTCGACCCCGTGCCCACGACCTTAGATGACCTTAAACCCAAAAAATCACAAACAATTCCAAAAATTCTAAAAGAAATCCAAAAAATCCAATTGTTTTTTTTTATAAATGGAGGGACATAGAGCATCACTCAACCCTCCCCTCTCCACCCACGCTAACAATAACCTATACTCTCCCCACCCTCACCTGCCTGCTAAATCATTTTAAAAAATTGAAAAATCGCAACAACAAAAATTGTTAAATGTTTCTAAAAATCGAGCACATATTACACTGATGACTCCAACCCACAATTTCACATTACAGGTCAACCCCTATCACTACCACTAGACTGCAATGGTTATTTCATGGTGACATCATCTGTCTCACGCATGATTGGTTGTTGGTCTTGTGGTGTCTCATCCTCTGCAGATAATTAATGTAGCCAAAGTGTGTCACATCACAGTTCTTCGTCTAATGCGAGAGGTAACATATACCACTCCCCTCCACAATGTTTCCAACATCAGTCTGGAAAGTTATTTTTTTTTTGTTCATTTCTTCCATCAAATTCGGCAGGGTATTATCGAACGTGCTCGTTATTTAATTACATATACATTTACCACAAAAGTAAAAACTGTGCCTACAATTTCGAATGCCATTTCGCACCAGTAAGCTTTTCGAGTGTAACTGCAAATATAAAGTATTCGTTTAATAGCATATTACGACCAACATCCCAATTTCATTTTTGCTGTTACCCTCAACTTGGCTGACCATGTTATCGTCGATGCTATTCGAAAACCATTTGGGTAAAATCTTTGAGCTTTAGAATTTACGAAGGCATCTAGGGAGATAAACAGTCTTTTGTTTCGTGCTCTTCTCAAACACCAATAGTTCGATCAATCCCAATCATTCGCAATCCTCCACAATCCTCTGCAATCCTCACCAATCGTCAGCAATTCTCATCAATCATCAAAATCCTTACCAATCTTCCTCCGCAGTCTTGTGCAATCCTCCAAAATCTTACATAATCCTCAGCAATCCTCAGTAATCTTTCTCACCAATCCTCAGAAATCCTCATCAGTGCTCACAAATACTCTTCCACAATCCTCAGTAATCCTCCTCACCAATCCTCTGCAATTCTCCTCCGCAAACTTTGCCAATCTTCACTAATCCTCACAAAACGTTAGAAATCCTTAACTATCCTCCTCCGCAATTCCCTGCAATCCTCAGTAATCCTCCTCACTAATCCTCACCAATGCTCCTCAGCAATCCTCACTAATCCTCGCCAATCCTCCTCCACAAGCCTCCTCCACAAGCCTCCTCCACGATCCTCTGCAATCTTCCACAATCGTCACCAATCCTCACCAATCCTTTGATTAATCCCAATCCCTCGATAGATATTTCGATCAATCCTTCGGTTTGTCGTGTGTCACCACCCATATGTATAGAAATTGCATTCATTTGACAACTGTCTCCAAAGTTGTACATGTCGATTGAATTAATGTTTTGTACGCAGTCCACTATTCATGCATTTTTATATTTAAAATCTTTATTATAATTCTGTATGCGAATGTTTACTTTACTGTTCAGAGCACTTGTCCACTTCTGAGGGCGCATGTGGTCGAGTTATTCTCGAGAACAACAGCAAAGTTGTCTTCGGTCCCGTCATGCTGCAACCATATGTAATACACTTTTTGTAAAAAGAGCCCAAGTCCGGAAACAAGAAATTTACAGGCGGGAAAATAAACACTTTCCTAGCAATTAAACGAAGTTCATAAATGTGTTATAATGCTCAAACATTATTTAGAACGTGATGTGTCGTTCTCAAAGTGTTTAACACTTTAAACACAGTATCTGTACGCCATATGGGCAAATATTTATTAATATTTGTTCTCTTATAAAATCTCCTGCACCCATCTGTTTAATGTTATTCCTTAGAAGGAGAATCTTCTTTAGGTCCTTGAATTTTAAATTGTGGAGTGAGAAACATGGCGAAGGACGAATCTGTGTTCAGCATAACAAATAAAGAATAGTCTTGCTACAACAGTCCATGGCTGCTATTAGTTATAGATGATATGACGATAGCCGCATACTGCAGATATATTTATTTTAAAGCTTCTTAATAAATGCACTTTCAACTGACGTAGCATTTTTTATAATATTTTTTACCACGAGTTTTTGAAAATGTAAATTACTGGACTGGTTGGACTCACTTCCACAACAGTAAATTTAAGAAAGTAACTACAAGAAATTATTAATTCAGTGATTTTATGTATTACGGAAATCCATCACTTTACGGAGACATCTTTTGATGATGGCGAAATCTTTACCATAGCCAAAGAAGCTATGACCGATGATGGGAAACAAATACTCTATTTTCTTGAATCCCTTTGTTTCTCTTACACTCTTAAGAAATGTTGNCTATGACCGATGATGGGAAACAAATACTCTATTTTCTTGAATCCCTTTGTTTCTCTTACACTCTTAAGAAATGTTGACATCATACTTGTCTGGAATGCTACTCAGGTAATGTAGGAGAAAAGAGCAAAATTGATCAGGCCATTTCTTCGTCTGGCTGTCATGAGAGCCAAGAAAAGAAAGGGCCCGGTAAAGTTTAATAAATTACCGCATTGTTCGTCTTCGTGTTGCGGATAGAGAAGATATTGGCAGTANGAAAGGGCCCGGTAAAGTTTAATAAATTACCGCATTGTTCGTCTTCGTGTTGCGGATAGAGAAGATATTGGCAGTATGTTTTCTTGAATAAAATAGTTCCTGGAAAGGAATTTTTAATATTTGTATCACATTTTCCAGCTGTAAGGTTACACNCTATGACCGATGATGGGAAACAAATACTCTATTTTCTTGAATCCCTTTGTTTCTCTTACACTCTTAAGAAATGTTCACATCATACTTGTCTGGAATGTTACTCAGGTAATGTAGGAGAAAAGAGCAAAATTGATCAGGCCATTTCTTCGTCTGGCTGTCATGAGAGCCAAGAAAATAAAGGGCCCGGTAAAGTTTAATAAATTACCGCATTGTTCGTCTTCGTGTTGCGGATAGAGAAGATATTGGCAGTGTNAAAGGGCCCGGTAAAGTTTAATAAATTACCGCATTGTTCGTCTTCGTGTTGCGGATAGAGAAGATATTGGCAGTGTGTTTTCTTGAATAAAATAGTTCCTGGAAAGGAATTTTTAATATTTGTATCACATTTTCCAGCTGTAAGGTTACACNTGTTTTCTTGAATAAAATAGTTCCTGGAAAGGAATTTTTAATATTTGTATCACATTTTCCAGCTGTAAGGTTACACTAAGTACAAATAAGTCAGCAATGAAGAGTACTGAAATGTTACACATCAAATCCTCCTATGTTTATGTATGGCTGCCAACTTCGAACACGCCCCGACAGTGTAATTTCAATTAAAATTCAGCAGTCCAGGATTTATGCTATTTTAACACAAGTCATTAAATTGTAAGGTTATTTCTCACATTTACTGTAGGCGATACTAGTCTTCTAACATACATTTTATAATTATTTAGTCAAAAATATTTTTTAGATAAAAATATAACTTTTATAAAAAATTAATTCTCGCCATTTAAAAAGTAGCTATTCATGTGTAGGTGAGCAATATTTTTAACTGCTGTGATGATTCTGAGAATGCTTATCTCAGAAACAACTTATACACTTGTTGGTGTTTTTTGGCGGCATGGAAAAAAATACGGGACTAGTGTCTGGTCGTTGACTCAGCAGTCCGAGTTAAGATAGAGAAGAATAAACTCTCAATTCAGCTACAACTTGAGGAATTTGCGTTGTGCTGTTGGTTTTTTTTGTAGTGGGAAATATCAGAGAAACAAAATAGTTGTATCGGATCACGTTTGCACGTAGGAGACTTCCAACTTTTTCGCCGTTTTCAATATTTTAAAGACGTCTACTANGTTGTATCGGATCACGTTTGCACGTAGGAGACTTCCAACTTTTTCGCCGTTTTCAATATTTTAAAGACGTCTACTAGAAATTGAACATTTGTGATCAGAATGCCAATACCTCGGAGGAAAATATTAACAAGGGCAAGCAGTGCTTGGTGGCCGNAAATTGAACATTTGTGATCAGAATGCCAATACCTCGGAGGAAAATATTAACAAGGGCAAGCAGTGCTTGGTGGCCGAGCAGAACAACTGTCGATAGTTACCCGGGCAGTAACGTGAGCAGTGGACGTAACTCACAGCGCTGTTTGGGAAGTAGAGCATGATAAGTAGTTGCGCCTAAACTATCCACAGGAAGTCCATTCCTTCTGTCCAGCTGCTGGCTTTCCACCACAGATCGTGTTTATGGAGTGGTAACTGCAGTGTTACGTTCCATGCTCGTGTGTTTTTACCGATTTACACTATTTCACTAGACGAAGTACTTAACTGTTGAAGTAATCATTTACTGGCAAATAGAAGGGCCCGCGTCACAGGTGTGAAGGGTTATTAAGAACTATTTTCAGTGAACATACCATAGTTTGGTATTCACGTACACGGTGTTGACATTTCAAGTGGCCAGTCGTAGCAGACTTTGTTTTGGAAAGGTGTTCCTTTATTCACTTGGCTGAACTGTGAAAACTTTTGTGGTTGAAAATATTTTAATAATATAGTAACCTGGTTTACGATAGTGAATATTGTTACAACGACTGGCAATGCTTATTCTTTGAGTTGCGACACTTTGTAAAGCGTTTTTAATGGTCTTATGTAAATGAATATTGACACCAACGCAGTCTGAAATGTAATCCAAGTATGCAGGGTGAAAATTGTGGGACAAAATATCTACAAACTTAAATTTTTTTGTAAACTTACCACAAATGGATTCAGTTTTTTATATTGACCTTGACAGCTAAGTAAAAGTCTTACTGGCTGTATTGTTGTTGTTACTGCACCAGTAACCTGCACGTCATTGTTGTTAAACAATTCACTTCCTTAGCAGTGGACGTCTATTTGAAATTTTTTGAAAAAACAGCATTTTGAAAACATTTTTCTAGTAAATGCAAATATTGAAAAGCAAACACTGACTTGCATATTCGCAGTAAAACTAACAGCGAATCAGGGAATTTATTACGTGGATAAACATCTTATGAAAACTCAAACGTTCAAGTCAGTGCAAAATATTTTGAATTTTGGGTTCTATTCACAACCCAAATAATGCTGTAATAGTGGTGCATAGAAACCTAAAAAAAATGGTGAATAGATCATCCCATTGGTGGTGTAAAACAAACCTCAGAGCGGTATATACAAATAGAGAAAGCGGTGTTTAGGAATATGTCTTACTTTACAAAAATAAATACAATTAAAAATAAATGCTATATTATGTATGTAAGAAAAATTGGCTAGCTATGTATAAATTGATAATAATAAATATTAGTACGTAACTATACTTATTAAAAAAATAAATTACCAAATCGTAACCAATACTGAACAAGTGACTATCAATGGCATGCGAATTGAACAATACTAAATACTAAAATAATAACATACTAAATGGTCAATTCGAACGATTAATTATACAGTTGCCTATGATTCCGCTCCTAGGCAATGGATAATGGATCATCCAAGCTTGGACTATGCATGCGGAGATTATGGCGGGCCATATTTGTTGAGATTGTATCGTGCACATATCGACTGTTGACATATTCGATGTATCAATTATTTCAGTTCTTTTCTCGTTTGCGATTGCAATACGCGATAGTGTAAACAGAGTTCCCAACTAGACGTACTTTCGTGCCAAAATTAGTGAATTCCACGATTGTGTCGAAACGAAGGCAATACCGTGGCATTCGCCTAAATTATTTGGCCCATTTTCTTTTCGTTTACGATTGCGATAGTGTAAAGAAATATAATTCTTGGCATATAGACGTACTTTCATGCGAAAACTCGTGAATTTCGCGTTTGTGTGGAAACGAAGGTAAAACCGCAGAATTCGTGTAAATTATTCGCGTTTCGCGTTATGTGGTGAATTTTCGCATACCACCATTTTACGGGGTCCCTAGTGATACATTTATGTTTTATTTACATTAGAGTGATATTTCGTGTATGGAAACTGGCCTTAAGATGAATGAAAAATACAGCTTTTTTTGCGTCAGTCGAAGAATACACGGTGAAGAGAAAAATGTAAGATAAGATTAATTGAAATCAAGTTACCATAATAATGAGTGGTAAATAACATTCTCTTACTTTTAATTGAAATCCACAGAGTGTTAATCATTTACAGTTATTTACTACAGGAAGAATATTTCACTGGTAGAAAACGAAAGCATAATGTATCCTCGAGTTGCCAAGATACCCGTGTGTTTTTGTGGCATGTATGAGGCTGCATAACACTGTCAGCAGGAGAAGTTCCTCAGGTGCTGGTTGGTCAGTCGTGCTCGTGTCATGTTTGCACGTTGGCTGCCCTGCGTCCGTGCGCGCTATGGTGGCGCACTCACGTGACAGGAGGCTGAAGCAATCGTTCAAGCCCAGCCGTCGCCATCACTCCGCGTTCTTGCAATGAACTTGACTCACTCTCCACTACAACCGTCAATATTAAAAAATAATATCAGCAAAGGAAGCTGAAAGGAATTTAGATTTTAGGGAATGGTCACAAAATCCGACGGACATCCACGAATCAATAATACGAAAACGTTCTATAATGAACATTTAAATCAACCCTAGAATTGTTTATCTAGTGGCTTACTTTAATGAAGACCAGAGCATTATTTTTCAGTGTGACATTCTTTATTTCACAGAGTGAGTTTTTATTATATGTATATAAATTACAAAAAGTGAAAAATTTTAGTTATGCAAAACATTATAATATATATTTTTTGGAAAATGGAATTAATGGAAATGGGCAAGCACAATAGTTTTTAGCATGTATATGAAACAACAAATTACTCTGCCAACCAAAGTTCCTAACTCACATGCTATTGGAAGAGTAGAGATAGATCTGGAGAAGTACAGTAGTGAATAAGCTTGGTTGGTTGTGGTGTTGTAGTCTGCAGGTACCTATTGTTGTACTCTGATGTTGGAGCAGGTGAGTATACGTGTGTGGTTGGTTCTGGAGCAGTGGGCATGGTCACTGAGCCGTGCGGGTTGCGTGTTGCAGGCGGCAGGTGCCTATTGTTGTACTCTGATGTTGAAGCGGGTGAGTAGACGTGTGTAGTTGGTTCTGGAGCAGTGGGCACGGTCACTGAGCCGTGCGGGTTGCGTGTTGCAGGCGGCAGGTGCCTATTGTTGTACTCTGATGTTGAAGCGGGTGAGTAGACGTGTGTAGTTGGTTCTGGAGCAGTGGGCACGGTCACTGAGCCGTGCGGGTTGCGTGTTGCAGGCGGCAGGTGCCTATTGTTTTACTCTGATGTTGGACCGGGTGAGTAGACGTGTGTAGTTGGTTCTGGAGTAGTGGGCACGGTCACTGAGCCGTGCGGGTTGCGTGTTGCAGGCGGCAGGCGCCTATTGTTGTACTCTGATGTTGGAGCGGGTGAGTAGACGTGTGTGGTTGGTTCTGGAGCAGTGGGCGATGACTGAGCTGTGCGGGTTGCATGTTGCAGGCGGCAGGCGGCTACTGTGGCAGGGCAGCAACTGCACGCCCCCCGCCATCCTCGACTTCCCTCAGGACTTCTTCACGCCGGAGCAGAGGCGTCACGGCGCCGCGGCTCTCCACGCCGTGCTCGCCTGCTATCTCTTCGTGCTCCTCGCGACGGTCTGTGACGACTACTTCGTGCCCAGCATCAAGAAGCTCTGCCAACGTGAGTAGCACATCGCATTCATCCACATAAAGCCTCTTTACTAATCACAGTATTCATAATCATAGCTAAGTGAAGTCGGCAAATTCTTTCGGTGACAGATTAGACATCAAGAAAAATGGTATACGTGATAGCTCCATTCGTGATTTCACCTCAGCTGTTTGGGAACACCCTGAACGATTTATTAACCAGGAATGAACAGAAAGCGTTGTCATTATCGCATCACATTCGATCAAGTCGAATACAAAAGAATCCCTCTCGCCATGGCATCAGCCAATGTGTAAACAGTTATGGCCCGATCATGTAAAGAAATGATTAGTCTAAGTTGTTGCAAAATGAATCTGCGAAAGTCACGTACTTCTACACATGATATTAATAAGTAAAGAACTGGGAACTTTGGAATTTCAATGATTGTAGAGCAGACTTGAAGAAGTACATCCTTATTACTGTTCAAATCGGACCACTGTTTCCTGAAATTACCTGCAGGAATGCGAGTATATATTATGAATGTAGAAATACAGTGAGTTTATCAAGTACAGTCTGGTCTACAAGGTCCAATCCTTGTCAGTAAGGCAGCAGATAGTGAATAAATGACAGCACCTGGGGTGTGTACAAATTATAAAGTCTATCCTTGCCGTCCGATGAAGTTGCGAAAATCTCCGTTCTCTAATAATTAATCAGAGGCAGTGGGAGCTTAGTTTTGTACTTCAGGCGTATTCAAAATACATTATGTTAAACTGGATTAAACTGGAGCTAACCGGAGTCACATTCTCAAGGCGAGGTACAGATCTGTCGTTCCTGCCGGGGTCGCGGTGACTGAGCGGTTAGCCTGCTCGCCTCCCTCCACAGGCGATCCGGGTTCAATCCCCGGCTGGGTCACTCCGTATGGGAATCGTGGCGGATGTTGCCGCTGGTCGGTGCGTTTTCTCGGGCATCTCCCGTTTCTCCCGCTGACCTCCAGTGGCGCAGTCGTTTGGTGTGCCGCCGGTCTGCAGTGCGGGAGGTTCTGGGTTCGAATGCAAGGTAAGGCTCGGGTGTTATTTTAAGTTAGGTCATGCGTTAGTTAGTAAGCCGTCCCCTGATCAGGCATAACTCCGGGGGACGTTAATAAACCCTTTCCAATTGCAATTCCAATCCCGTTTCTCCCTTCCATGCATTCTGGTGCTGCTCCATGCTACACCGCTACTTGATGTCCATCGCTAGTCGGACAGGAGTTTTGTCTGGGACTGGCGGGTGACGGCTGGATGCTTGTTGCAGTGCTGAACATGTCGGACGACGTAGCAGGAGCTACCTTCATGGCGGCGGCCACCTCCAGCCCGGAGCTCTTCATCAACTCGGTGGGCACCTTCATCACGGAGGGCGACATCGGCGTGGGTACTATAGTGGGCAGCGCAGTCTTCAACATCCTCGCAGTACCCGCCTGCTGCGGCCTCTTCGCCGGTCAGGTACCGTCTCGCCTCTCCCTCCGCCATACCTCGCCGTTCAGACGAGTCACTTTGATCACGGACATTTGGCCTTCAAGCTGCTCGAGCACGTATGCTGCTTGTGTTGATGGTTCTGTGGAATATTTGGCCAACTGCTGGCTGCTTTGATGGACGCTTTCTTAATTGGTCCTGTGCAATTTTCGATTGAGGTTTTCCCAAAAGGTAGAAATTTTAGCCAATCGGAGAGACGCTGGTAGGATCATTTGCTTAATGTTATTTTGAGAAAGATCTTTAGGCTATTAAACACCAATAAATAGTTAACACGAAAATGGTTATTAATTATAAAACAGCATTGTGTGGTAATTATGGTAAACAATTGTGTTTATCTAACACAAAAGTTCCTGTTATAACAACGGAACTACTAGGCTCAGTGCATGAACGCATAATGCTGAAATTGTGATTGAAGATTGTTCCTGAACCATACTTGCAGAAACAAAATGGTAAAGCATGCACTCACCTGTACTTGTGTGGCAACAAGTGTCGTTGGGTGGGTTGTTCCGGAGAGCACTCCATAACTGCTTGCATGCAAGCTCAGGTAGCAGGTCCCGTGGAAGCTTCCTCCCGAGATTGTTGGGAACATTTTATCGTGGCATACAATCTTTAGCGTCCGNAAAGCATGCACTCACCTGTACTTGTGTGGCAACAAGTGTCGTTGGGTGGGTTGTTCCGGAGAGCACTCCATAACTGTTGTTGGGAACATTTTATCGTGGCATACAATCTTTAGCGTCCGAGGAGAAATATGGCTGATTGTTATAGCACATTAATGCTTTGAGTGGTGAATTAAACCTAATTGCTTGCAATTTGCCGTAACATTAAAACATCCGCGTCTTTTGAAGACACAGGCAAAAAAATATTACTTCGCTAGCAGTTTTCATAAGATTGTCTGTACTGAAGAAAGCAAACATAACATTTGTTTGTATAGGGCCAAGACTATATTTGTTTGCGCCCAGCAAAATGTTTTGCTGAGTAAACTAACCTCTTAAGGCTTCACAATTTTGTTTATTAAAAAAAATACACACCTGAGCCAAGAAAATTATACTGCCAGCAAGACATACAGTTAAATCGACTGTATTTATTTTTGGCCATTCTTTTCATTGGCTTTGTTCAAAAATATAGCTCAAGAGTTTATTTATATTTTTGTGACAATTAGGATAGTAACATGTGTTTGTTAGTGCATTTATTGATACTTAATAATTGTATACAGATCCTAATGAGACAAGTTGAGCAGGAAACTAAAAAGTAAAGATGTAAAACTTGGAATACTTATCTGCGCATGTTATCGAGGATTCGTAATGTGTTTAAAAAGTATTGCAATTTATTAAGTAGTAACTTAAGCTGAGGTTGCCAGGACGCAACAGGCCGTGCTGCTTTCTGCGGCATCTTTTTCTCTAGTATTATCTTCTGATTTACCTTCAAAAACGTTTGGCAGATTGCTCTCCGAACGCAGGGATTCCAAAACATCCTTCAGGAATAGCATAGATTAGTAGTTACTACATTTGGACAATGGTTGATCCGCACCTTCTCCAGATCGTCGTATCAGTTGTTTCAGTAATTCTATTCGAAAATGATCACTCGGATTCTTCCACTTGCCGTAATATTATTGTCAATATAAAATCCAGCACTTTGACGAATATAATGTAGATATTGCTATAGCTGTAAAAAGTTGGCTTTTATTACTATTTTGTTAAAAAAAAANCACTTTGACGAATATAATGTAGATATTGCTATAGCTGTAAAAAGTTGGCTTTTATTACTATTTTGTTAAAAAAAAACAATTATTCTCGTATTTCAGAATTTTAAATTACTTTCCTCAGAGTTACAAGTAACCTTTCCTTAACGACGCCTGGAAGTTCGTAGCAATGTGTTGGGATTGATTACGTATTGCATTTGCAATGTAGGCAAATGTTTGTGGTGTCATTCTTGTGTACTGACTGAATAAATCNGGGATTGATTACGTATTGCATTTGCAATGTAGGCAAATGTTTGTGGTGTCATTCTTGTGTACTGACTGAATAAATCCGTATCGTCACAAAGTTGCTCATAAAGATGGTGGAATTCATCAAACTGAACGCGATCTTTATAAATTTCATGATTACATTGCCTTTTACTCGTAATACTTTCACTTTGCCGTTTCCGTTTCGCAATATAATATTTACAGAAAACACTTTCTACAAGTAATATTCGGATACCCATTGTAACAACTGATGGTCTAGAGCTCTTGGGTCTGTCGCCTGGACATAGGGCACGAAACTCGCCCGCTTGTCGCTAGCATGCTCATCGCCTACTTACCGACCGCTCACCACCCGATCAATGTCCGCTTACCTCCTGCTCACCACCTGATTACCATCCGTTCACCACCCGCTCACCTGCCCGCTCACCATTCACTTACCGCCCGCTCACCACCCACTGACTGCCCGCTCACCTTCCGCTCACCGCCCACTCACCTGTTCTCAGCCCGCTCACCACCCACTGACTGCCCACTCACCACCCGCTTACCGGGCGCATCCAGGACACCACGTAAGGAGTCTCCCTAGTTTTTATATGCGTCTCGCTGTAAGCAGACATGTCTACTATTATTATTTTTTTTAATATGGATTAATGGTTTGTATTGGTTTTAGGACAGAAATGTAAGCAGATATTTTGTTCCCCGTTCATAAATGTTGTTATTCAAACATAAATATGGTCTTTGAAACGTCTAGGTCAGCATAAATCTCTGTAAGTAATCCACTGTTTACGATATTTGTTCTTCAGTAAGGCAGAGTTCTGAGCTCTAGCGACAGTTCTCTTCCTTTCTGAACAGATTGTTGTATTAAAACCCTATAATCACCGCTTGGGATGCTGAGGAAACAGAGTCCACGTGGAGCTTGTTCATGCTATTGTTCATTCCCGTCACAATGGTTCCTAATGGCTGGATGTGACCTACAAGCGTTTAACTTTGTTCGCTAGGCATTCTCCCTATCCGTGCGGGATATGAAACATGGGCACGAGCATACGAACCCGAATTGAAGCGACAGTTCAATGGCCATTACTCCAGACTACCTGGATGTAGATGAAATAGAATACAACCAAACAGGTGTAAAAACTGCGTGGTTTCGATAACAAGCCAAAGGCTAAAATAGAGAAAATGGAAATTAACAGACAAAGGAAAATATTGTACCCCTGCATCACCCAGAATGGTCACAGTTGCGGGAGTTTGAAGTAAAAAAATAATGCGAGATTTGTACATCTCTACATATTACCATAGCTGGTATGAAATCAGTACATTTAAGGCGACAAATACCGTGATCGCTTGTATCCTAGCTGCTGTAGTAGTTGCTATGACATAACTTGAACCTTTGTTTTCAAACTTTAAGCTTTTAGCGGATTCAATATTGTTATTTGAATTTAGTAAGCTGATAATATTTGTCAGTAATTTTAATGGTAGCTCTTAGTTATGGACAAATTATGGTAAATAGATGAATTTTAACATGCCAAAACATGACTTAATAAAAATTTTTTTATACTCATATTCATTGTAATGCGTTATAACCATTTCTAATCCTCATTTTCGAAATACGTTTCATTCAGGTATTAAAAATTTATCAGGCAGAATCACAAGCATATTTTTTTTTATATACAGCATCTTAGAAATTGTAATTAATAACCGAACTCAAACTAACTGCCCCAAACTCACTCTATCTGCCCCGAAATCACTCTATCTGCCCCAAAAAGAACTGCTTCGAGGCTAGGCGTTGATAGGTCTGTCATAGGTGCACACACAGAGCTTTGCTCTTGTCACTGGCTGCGTTTATTTGTGAGAATACACTCCTTATTAGTTATACTGGATACATTTTAATTAGCTTTCTTCACCACTGAACTGGAAGACACCCTAGACACACAAAGTTATGACCTATGCTGTCGCAAGATAGGACCCGAGAGAAAGAGTTTAGGAGTACAAGTAAACAGAAAATATTTTCGCGAAAATCATTTTTTTCTAAGAGGTCCATTGTCAGTAATTTAACCAATTAACAAAATCTGTTAAACAGTCATGAAAAAAATATTTTATACTGGCGTACCTCTAAAAATTATAAATAACATATATGCCAGAAAAAATTTTTAAATAAATGCTCCAATAAAATTATTTTAAATCGTTACTAAAATTCTAATAATTTTTTAAGGTTAGGGATAATGGCAAGACTGAACAACCGTGAGCAATCATTTCGTGTGGTTGTGAAGAAGAGGAAATGCGATTTTAACTGTGGCAACAGTAAATGTATAAATTTGAATATAGTGTCTGCCATGGCCATATACTACAACAATAAACTATGGAAATCAGCGGATTTAGTTACCTTATAGAGTATAGTCGTCTGCATAGGCTGCTTGTTCCCCAGTAACTAGTATGTTTTACTTCCTTCTTGTTTCCTTGTATGTAGTATGGACTTGTCTAGGATGTGTGTAATTAAATGTGACCCAAGAGTAAAAGCAACTGACATGTATGTAATATGTTTGAAGCCTAGCTTATCATCAACTACGCTAGCCTGTAAGTAGGAGGGTAAGATTGTAGAGTGTCTAACAGTTGGCTAGAGTGTAGTGTGTTGCTGCAGTAGTGAGTAGTGTGCTGTTGTTGGCAGGTGTTGGTGCTCGACTGGTGGCCTCTCACCAGAGACTGCCTCATGTACGGCGTGTCTGTCTGCATGCTCATACTCACCTTGTACGACGGCCGTGTGTACTGGTACGAGGCTCTGCTGCTTGTCTCATCCTACACTATCTACATATCAGGTACTGACTGCCTCCCCTCCCTCCGACTGTCTTGGATCCTCCCCGGTGCACAACCTCATTCCCCTCTTAACACCCTCTCCTACATCTCAGGTATAAGCCATTCACGGTTACTTCCTACTTTTCTGAATCCCTCCTAAAATTCCACTTCCAAAATATTCCTCCGCCCCATGCAAACAAAGCTTAACCGAGTCTACGAAAGTACACCAATGGGACAGCGAACCGCATTCGTGCGCACTTAGTGTAATAATATTTTGCACAAGAACTATTTCTTACTAGGCATTACCAACACACCTATTTCCCCCTCCTTTTTTAATCATATTAAATAAAAGTGAAATAAAAAATGCATACATAAATGTAAGAATAAGTTAAATGTAATAAAAATAAGGTATTTTATGTAAACACGGGTACAAAAGCGCGTGATGCGTGGTACAGTTCGGATACAACCAAGCACGTTATACATAGGGTGGCTTCCAAAGGTTTTATCCAAAAATGTGAAGAAACTGCGAACATACTATACTGTCTCGCCACTCCATGTCTCGTGCGATGTTCCAGTTCCTCGGAAATTCAATATTTGTCACTTTTGATGATGAATTTGGCAGAATTTTAGACGTTACTTAGTATGCTACCTACTGTACAATATGACTTCGAAGGCTGTAACATAACATGGCATAATAATTATGAAGGCACAGAACCATTGTGTCGATTCATTATTGCCATGTATAGGCCCAACGCAAAATTTACAACTGCATAACTCTATGGTGGGATTAAATACGTATTGAACTCCGCCTGAGGCAATAGCTCCAAATGCTCAGTATTGCGTCAGGAAGTCATATTTAATACGGGAGTTAGTCACATGAAGTATAGTTCTATGCAAAAGGTTTGTCGCGATCGACCTCTCATTATACATGTATATAAGCGGAATAAATGTGTTAAGAAGTAAAAATAATGTATTATTTGCAGACCCATTTCGATATATGATATAAGGTGCTGCAAATACGAAATGTTTTGATTGATACTGCAATGAGACTGGCTGTAGTGGGCTTATTCGTTCTTAGTATCACGACACGTAGCCTCAATGTGCACAGTGTCGGTAGAAGACGGACCTTCCTGTGGAGCATGTACACGNTCTTAGTATCACGACACGTAGCCTCAATGTGCATAGTGTCGGTAGAAGACGGACCTTCCTGTGGAGCATGTACACGGTTGTGAACACTCCATCTAAGTGGGTTCATTGACCCGGCTTTGCACTGTGTTTCTGAAAAAAAAAATCCGTCGAATTAACTTTATAAATGTCTTAATTTCCTCTAGTTAAAAGCAAAACTCATTTTTCTGATACTCTTTAGAGCTCACAGATAATATAAACAACTCGCATAGAACAGTGCCATTGGCTTCCTAGGAACGTTAATTGAATCACAAATAAAAAAACTGTTAATATTTTAAGTCGTTGAGTATAAAACGTTTTATCATGTAATTTTATTTTAAAGACGTCCCTGGATTTTATTAAAATATCTTTTACATAGAAAATAATTAAATTCGAGGGTTGATTCAGAAATTACGGAAGCCATTGTTTATCTCCCGAAAATGACCCAACCCAGGAAATGTACTACGCACAGTTGAAAGTGTACGAAAAGTACGTTTTAAAGGTGACACCACATGGGGTATGGATGCAGGAATGTCCGACAAGGAGCAAAGACAATCATGGCTGCTTGAAATCACCGTGTAATTGATTTATTTTCGTACAAACTGTAAAAACTTGGACGGGTACGTATTGTACGTGCACGAGCTGTTAAACATCCTCCAAAGTGTCGCCGAGGTTGTTCACGGTTCAAGGCCAGCGGTGAGGCAGACGGGAAACACCATCGGCTGCGTGAGATATGTCAATGTGCACTACCTGTCGTCGAAATGCTATGACGATGTCTTGTGTGTTGGCAAAGCGTTTACCACGAAATGGCCTTTTCCCTTTGGGAATAAGATGGTAGTCACACGGACTAAGTTCGGGTGAATGGAGAAGGTGTGGCAGCGCCTCCCGTACCAACGCCGTCAACACAGTGTAACGTTATCTGCTGTATAGGGTCTAGTGTTGTCATGTAAGACTATAGCGTTTCCCAACAGTTTAGGAAGTTTCTCTACAACTGCACGACGAAGATGGTAGCTCACAAATGACAGGTAGTATTGTCCATTTACAGAACAGCACTCACGAACTCGATGAAACACTAAAAAGCCACCATGATCATCATATTTGTGTTTGACGGGTTTTGTCTTGCATTGTGTCTCCATGGTGATCCAGGATGACGCCATTTATTGGACTGTCTCTCCAATTCGGGTTCTTATGCTCGTGCCCATGTTTCTTCAATTGCAATGATGTGGTTCAGCATGCCATTACCTTCACGGTGAAATTGTTCCACATTGAAGCGACATGTCTCATATCGGGTCCATTTCTGTATCTCAGTTATGTGATATGGCACCCACTCGGCACAGATATTCCATACATTTAGGTCCCGCCATAGGATTCGGCGCACTGACTACGCGGGAATACCTGTAAGCTAGGCTAATTCCACAACAGTCCAGCGAGTGTAATACATTAAGCACTGATGGACCACAGCCACTCGTACGTCGTGGTCGGCTGACACAGCACGTCCACTGTGAGGTGGGTCGGCTGTTGACTCTCTTCCCTGTTGGAAGGCCTCTACCCACCTTGCCACTGTACGATAGGGTGCAGAGGGATTACCCAATGCTTCCCGTAGCTCTGCATGACATTCGCGTGCATTGCGGCCGCGGTGTACAGCTATATTGATGTATGCATGCTTTTCGACTTTGGTTACGTTCATTTCGCACCGCTGCGCTGTCATCCGTCAACTGGCATAGGGAACGTGCTCACGGCCTGACGGATGCACTCACGTCTCATCTGGCGACAGCAGCAGTTTGACGTGAGGTAGCGCACATTGACGGACCATGGACAACCTCGGAGACTACTTTGAAGGATGTTAAACAGCTCGTGCACGTACAATGCGTACCTGTTCAAGTGTATACAGTTTTTAAGAAAATAAATCAATTACACGGTGATTTCAAGCAGCCATGTTTGTCTTTCTTCCTTGCCGGACATCCCTACATCCATGCTCCATGTGGTGTCATCTTTAAAACGTACAACATCACCTGTACATAGTATATTTTCTGTGTTGGATCGTTTGCGGGAGATAAATAATAGTTGCCATTACTTCCGAATCAGCCCTCGTATATTAAATCTATACTTTTCAGATATTTTAATAAATTTACTTATATTATATTATTACACCCCAATCGCTGTACTACCATAAATTCATAACTTACTAATTTTTTAATTTTAAACTTTGACTTTTACTATTATTCAGAACTATAAATACCATATATACGCGTAAACACTGATATTTTATTTATATCTTAATGAATGTACAATAATATAAAAAATATTTTGGGTTGTGCAGGTTTGTAGTTGTTAAAAATATGGTTGATATACCATTTTATCAAGCTGTACTTCATATTACTTGAACCGTTAAAAAATTGCATTCTTGAAGTAGTTTGCATTGACACTATTAATGCAAAGACGTGGTTTTCCAAATTGATGGAGAAAAATTCTTGGTTCATTAAAAAGTCAGAATGTATAATGGATTTCTGTATCTAATTCAAGTACACCATTGTCAAGTAATTTCAAATAAACATAATCTTTAGTGATTGTCTTGTAAGGAGACGGAGAGACATCTTGTGATATTTACTTGTCTTCCTGTGCAACGGCTCCTCGAGCTTAGGGGCCTCGGGCTTATCCTACTCCTAAAAAGTGAAACTCCTCGAGCTTAGAGGCCTCGGGCTTATCCTACTCCTAAAAAGTGAAACTCCTCGAGCTTAGAGGCCTCGGGCTTATCCTACTCCTAAAAAGTGAACATTTCTCCTAATCAATGAAAACTAGTGACAATAGTTCCATTGGAAAACAGTGCTAGCACAATGAATATTACAGTCGCCAACAATAAATATAAGCCCATTTGTTGACCAACTTGGTACAATTTCAATTTGACTGATATTTGTGAATAGTGGCCATTTTATAAATTTAAAACTTCGTAATAAAAATTTAAAGCATGTAATCAATTTCATACGAAACTTACATCACATTTTAAATTTGCACAGTAGTTGAAGTCTACGTAATTATTTTCGAAATGTTACATGTGTTTACGTGCCAAAACTTTTGGTTTTTAACTTTCAAATAAATNAAGTCTACGTAATTATTTTCGAAATGTTACATGTGTTTACGTGCCAAAACTTTTGGTTTTTAACTTTCAAATAAATGCATCAAATTTAAGCGAAACTGCCTGCAATCTGTTACAGCATACTGTTTTATGGTGGTTATTTTTTGATCGGAGATTGAAACCCATACAATTCTATAATTGATTTTTTTAATGATAAATCTAATTTGCTTAATTGATATTGATTGTACATGCTTTTGGGATAACACGGTGCCTGTAAAGTATTAAAGCCCCTCATCTCAAGCAAGGGTGGGCGAGAGAAACACATCTAAGGCATCGCCTGCATATGCATATGAATATATGTAAATACGATTTCAAGACAATGGTTCACAGTAGATAGGTTTGGGGAACTTTGGCAAAATTATCAGGCATCGGTTTTTTTTTTGTGATTTTTTCAGGGGGGGGGGTTTGGGGTCAATGTTAATGTCTCCAACATTCAACTTGGTGGTCCGAGTCACTAACGTATTATGTTCGCCGATTTTTACAAATGTTTCTTAAATTTTTTGCAATTTTTTTCTTAATTGTTTTATTCAAGATCATTGTTTTCAAGGTAAGGTCGTCATCATTCAATATGGGGGTCGGGTTAAGTAATATAATATGTTCATCAATAATAATGGAATTTTTTCAAATTTTTCAAATTTTTCTAAATTATTAGTTTTCATGGTTATTGGGGTGAAGGTCAAGGTCACCGGTATCCAGCATTGGTGTCTGAGTCAGTGGTGTAATATGCTGATAAACTTGTATTAGTGTATTACGATTTTTTTGCAATTTTTCTAGTTTTTTTTTATGATTGGGAGAGGGTGGTGGTTGACAGAGGGCGGGGTGAGGGTGGTGGTTGACAGAGGGCGGGGTGAGGGTGGTGGTTGACAGAGGGCGGGGTGAGGGTGGTGGTTGACAGAGGGCGGGGNTGATTGGGAGGGGTGGTAGTGGAGAGGGAGTAGGTTGAGGGTGGTGGGATGAGTGTAAAGTTAACGTTATGTGTTCTTCAATTATTTAGAAATTTTGTTTGGAACTTTGTGATTTTTTTATTTTTTATGTTTGTAATGGTGGAAAGGGGATGAGGGGGTTATGTGAGGGTGAAGAGGAGTTTTTGGAGAGGGAAAGAGGGGAGGTCGCAGGGTGTGAACGTGGTAGGTGTAGGATGTTGGTTGGGGGAGAGGGCGCTGTCAGCTGATCTTCCCCGGTCCGCTGGCTGTCTCGTAGTCTCCAATCCTCCTCTCCTGCTCTGAGGATTAAGTAGCTCATGCCGCTAAGAGCCTCTAATCCTCTTGCTCGACTGAGGATTAGAGGCTCTTCCTTCGAGCAGCTTCAAATCCGCTTTCCTAATTTTTTCAACGATATGGAAATTTTGTGGTAAAAAAAGGGAGTTTTTGGTCAAAATAATTAATTTCGGAAGAGATTTTTGGGGTGAAACAGGCAATTTTGTCGATAACATGGCCGCCTCAGGCCAACGGCCACCGCGATCTTCACCTGTGACGTCATCGCAGGCGAGTAATCCGAAAATCCTATGCATGATACCTGTGGCAAACTCCCCCAAACCTATCTACTGTTCACAGTTAATTCAACCCATTCTTGAGTTGTATCGAGGTCTTCACTTACTTATATTTAAGAGTTTTTCTCACTAGTAAACACTGTTCGCTGTCAGCTGAGCACCTATGAAATCAAATCTTGGCAAATGTGTGTGTTATAACTGCCTATATTGTAACTAACATACTTGACTTTCTTCCTGTTAAGGTGGAAACACGGCTGGGAAAGCAGTTCCATGGCAGCATTTATATATTAGTGTTTTAGTTTTTGGGCACTACATTTATTTTACTGATTTTTGTTAAGCACATGAGTGTAAGAATGGGCATATAAATAACAAATTTACTTTCATGACAGTGTCTTACTTTTAGGTTGATTGTCGTATCAATAAGTGATAGGGCCATAGCATCATAGATCTTTGCGGCAGTATACAAATGGGGAGAAAAGTAGACCATAAGCAGGGTTTCCTAATGTACTCAATTAATCGTCAACAACGCATGTCTGTGGCTCGCGTCTTGTGTGTATACGTATAGTTGCACTGCGTCGGCCAAGACAAGCGTTGAAAAAAAGCAGATAATTACTGTAACGAACTCGACCCTTGTGCAGTACTGTCAACACTGAGTGCTACAATTGCCCGCGCGTGGTTGTGTGTCTTTTGCAGCGATGTACTTCAACGACGAGATCAGCAAGTTCTTCCGCGGCTGCTGTGGCGGGAGGCTGCGCAAGCCGTACACGGAGATCGTGTTGGTCGCAGGAGAAGACAACGCGCTGGTGTCAGACAAAGGTACCGCACGACACTCGCCAACGCTTAGCTGTTAGTACGTCTTCGCCTTTACTCTGGTTGATGGAGGGGCAGCGGTGGCGCAGTGGCCAGGGCGCTCGCCTCCCACCACGGCGATCCGGGCTCGATCCCCGGCGGGTTCACTCCCGGATCTTCGCATGTGGGAATCGTGCTGGACGATGCCGGTTGCCAGCGGGTTTTCTTGGGGTACTCCCATTTCCCCCGCCCTTGCATTCCAGCGCCGCTCCATTCTAGGGTCCCAGCTGGAAAGACCGTCACTCGGAGGGTGTCGCCTTGCCCTGGGTGCACTCCCCACACGCCATTTATTTATTTCTGGTTGTTGGATGCTATCAGACGTTCTCTTACTTCCCTGGGCCAATAGCGACAGTCTGATATACAAACAGTTGGAACTGCCCCTCGCCTGACTCAACTGTGGATATGGTGACACTGCTCCACTTGAATATCAGTGAAAGTGTAGTCACTGGTATTCACTTATTAAACAGTGATTTACACTGATCTTAGCGAATTACACCGGCCTGGTAGTAAAACCTCAATGCATTCCACTGATTCGCCAGTAGACGACAGTTCATTAACTGAATATTCAGTACAATAATTCTACTGGCTGATATCACAGAGTCTGGTTTAGACTGCAGCTGAATGTATGTGACTCGCGGGAAGAAGGTTTAAGTACAATGCGGGCGAACACGACGACACCCCACTAGGGCTCTGTTACCTCCTCAACTGTTATATACTAACTGCACTGACTCAGACCGTGCTCCAGTTGCCACTTGTTAACAAAATGCTCGCGTAACCCGTTTTTTTCTACAACATCTGTGACGTATTTTTGTAATTTGCTTTTCGTGAGCTTCGAAGCTGAAAAATTACCAAAACTGCCGCCGCATATGTTTTGCCTGTTTGAAACTTTTAAATACACATACAGACGAGGTTATTGGAAAAAACAAATGTGTAGTGTAGCTTATTTATAATACGTATTTCACTAAGCAAGGTGCTGAAATATTTTTGAAAGAGGTATTTTCTAATGAGAAAAATGTTGTTAAGTTACAAACATTTTGACGTCATGTTTGTTTCATTTTGTTAATTTTAAATTTTTAAATGGCCCTCGAAAAACTTTGGGAGTTGGCTAGTTACTGTTTATTTTCAGACTTCGTGTACTTTTAATACTGGAATATGATAACATTAAAATAATAACATCATTGTGTGCTAGAAAGTTGAATATTTGGTATCGCTACTAAGCCTTACAAAATGCCAAATACAAATTACTTAAATAGAAACGCGAAACGAATTAGAATATATAAGTGTTCGGCATGAGACAACTCTCTGTTTTGTCGTATCACAGAGCACTTGCTGGACGTGGGTTTAACGCCATGCGTTATGCGTAGACGTAACATTACGCAGACGCTTAAAACATGACGTAGTTAAAATAATCTAAACACGAAAGTGGATCTCAACTGGAAAACAAATTCACGTACAGTTTTTTACGAAATATTTTTGCGAAAAACAGAAGTTCAGACAGTAAGGTAAGTACGTAGAAGAAAAACAATATGGTGGTTCTTTTAATGTAATAATAATGGTTCGCCCATTTGCTGAGTGTGGCTCTGAAAAAAGGAGCTTGTGTCTGATTGGCTACTGCACGCTGCGTAACATTTCTATTGGTTGAGCAACCGTCCAATACACTCTCATCAAAGTGCGTGCCGGCAGTTGTAAACAAGATATTTGCAAGAGTTGCGCGTCTGTATAGTTAGGTATTTGTGATGAGACTGACGTGCACGGTTGAATAACAAATTATTTTTCTTTCCATTGAAATAAAAAATTGTGAAATTGAATATCCTAAACTTGCATTGATATAATACCTAATCAAGTTTTTTTCTGTCTAGCGACATTCATTTTTATGATCGCAGCATCTAGTACCATTCCTTCATGGTGTGTTTTTCCTCCGTCAGGCAATGTATTATTTTAGCTCATGAATCAAGTCGCCTCGGTGTGATACTGAACACAAACTGCTTACCAGGAACCACAACATACGATACGTAAATGAAAATCAGTTTCTGATATACATGCTTAAAACGTTTTCAGTGTATAGCGGCCTCATAATCATTAACTAAGTGAAAGGGTTGTTAGTAAGATTAATTAGAATATATTGATATTTAAGGGTTTACTATAATGGAGTAATAATAATGTCCCTAATTGTAAAGGATTTTCCCCATCGCATATTTATATGAAAATTTAATAGAGCAGTGTATTGGCCAAATTCACGCGATAACCGTGGTATAAGCATGGTAAATTTCCTTTAATATGCATGAGTGTAAATTATACTGAATTGTTTTTGAATTTCGCTAAAAATGGACAGCGATCAGGTTGTCAGTTGGCACGATTAGTCTACACAGCTGCGTGCATCAGCCACGTGCTTGAAACACACTACAGCCACACGTGTGCCTCGTTCTGTTGCAGAGAAGTCGAAGACATACGACTCGACCAGCTATAAAGAGAAGCAATATGATGACAGGCANTTGGCACGATTATTCTACACAGCTGCGTGCATCAGCCACGTGCTTGAAACACACTACAGCCACACGCGTGCCTCGTTCTGTTGCAGAGAAGTCGAAGACATACGACTCGACCAGCTATAAAGAGAAGCAATATGATGACAGGCATTCAGACGAGGTGAAGGACTTCGAAGACAGCGATATTGGTGAGTAGAGGGCTAAATATACTTTGTGGCTTTGATGGCATTCTTTGAGGTTTGTGAACGTTTTTCTGATTCCCCACAGCTGGAAATTAATATCCAGAATTGAGGTAACCGATCACTCTCATGTTGTTGGAGAACTAACACTTATTTTACATTTTTGCCAAAAAAATATTAAATTAAAACGTCGCATACAATGTTATCTACAAAACAGATTTTGATTATATAGTTTTTTCACAATAACACGTCATTATCAAGGTTAAAACAAACTTTAAATATTATAGCTCCTTGAATATGATTTATCTTTTATTTTTATTAATGTTGTGTTCCTTAGATTATCTTTGAAACGTATGTATTAAAAAAGAGTTGCGAACATTTCCTCAGCCAATGTTAAATGATCTCCATAATGGAAAACATAAAATAATTTTACTAATTCCACCGATTACAAAGATCGTAGAGGATTAGGAGTGACAACAGTAAGTTTTTGACTAATTGTTTTTAGTATGATTTGTTACGTAATTTGAAAACCTGTTTGTTAAATGAACTAAAAATGGTTACGTGTTATAACAATTATTATTGGTACTCATTTATTGACACTTGGTGTGAGTGATGTGTGGTATCGTGTAGATAATTTGTAAGATCAGGAGTTTCTAAATGTTTTGCATAAATTACTGTAATGCGTTTAGGGATGACTTAGTACGTAATGTACTCATAGAAGCTATCATCTAGTAGCGACGCAACTGGAAAATGAGAAAGAATCCGAGGAACACCTTTTGATATGCAACCCGTCTCACAAGCATGCTAGCAGAATTGCAGCTGTATCAGTAAACGTTGAACTGGTCAACACTAGCTAGACACAATATTCTGTATCATTGTGGGCATTTATTCTCATGGTTTTTCGCAAGATAACTAAAGAGGTTAGAGTATCCTTGTTTCAGAGGAAAATAACGTTACTCGGATGCGAAGAATATTTTTCCAATCTATAGCAACGTATTAATATTTTCAACAATTTCCTCTTCTTTATTTTATTTAGCATGTAACGGAGGGAATAGTTTCAATGCACTTGTGAACTTCACCTTCCAATGATTTTCAGCATACACATTTATAGCCATTTAGTAAGAATATTATTGGTAAAATATGCCATATGCATGAATAATGGTCAATTGTTTTCATTATTTAGAACTTATTAATTTATTTATGCCATCCACACTCTTATTTTTCTGCTTTATTGTGTATTTAGAAACATTCGCCAACTTTTCCAATAAAACAGAATTAGTTGGAACGGTTTGTGCAGTAGTTGAAATATGTTACATGGGTTTGATTTCTGATCTATATACCGAAGTGGTGAGTTAAAGGGTAAGTGAATTTCATGTTCATATTAATTACTAACCAGCAAATGCAGTTTTCCTCAAATCTGTTATGTACTTCAGGACATATGTCATATTACAAAAATTAAATTTAAGGCAGACTTACAAAGAAACATTCGAGACAGTTGATAAACTGAAATAAGTGTGTGCCCCCACTGCGTAATTTGTGTGTAGCAATTTTCGCGATNTTATTACAAAAATTAAATTTAAGGCAGACTTACAAAAAAAACATTCGAGACAGTTGATAAACTGAAATAAGTGTGTGCCCCCACTGCGTAATTTGTGTGTAGCAATTTTCGCGATATTTTATGCGAGTATTCAGAAGTTTATTGGGAAACTGCCTGTGATCTGATATTCGCGGAAAATTATACGTGCAGGGTATAGTTGAGTCTTACGTGTGCATACGTGGAACTTTCCTTTTAGTTGCTGGCCATGTGTCTGTGCGAGAGTTGGAATATGTTTACACCAGAAATGACTGTTTCGCATTCGCAGACACCTAGAATCCGAGTAAATTTGCCAGCAAGACTTGACTACGCATTTCACTGTACAGTATAGAGTACACTGGAGTGTACACTGTACACTCCAGTCGCTGTCATTTGCTCACATGCTGCTGCGTTCAAGATACATTCCCTTTGTGTACACTAGGTTATAAACTATTCGCTCATTATATTACTTCCTCAGAGACACGTAGGGTGTTTCGAAAACCAGCGATGACAAATGAAGAGGAAAATACAATTCTATCCTGCTGCTCGAAAAAAAAGTGTGAGATGTTGTCTCTCTCATCATAAAACTATATTATTCGAAAGGAAACTGGGGGGTTTGTAACGAAACCAACAGCCTAGCTTCGTAGGAACATATAAACGGCAATAGTGCAGGAATGAATACACAGTGTTGTTATAAATTCAATCCCACAAAACCTTGTTTTAAAAAGAAAAATATCTAAACAGTTTCCTCTTGCTTTACTAATTTATCTCCCTGGATAATAAAAACTTGGTGACTGTTCCACGTTCGAGCCCATAGCGTTAAATACAAAAATGTATAGTTTTTCTCACTTTTACCTGTCACTGTCAGTCTGCTCGAATGATAAATTCTGTGGACTCTACCCCCTGGAACGCTACGATAAAATAATAATAAAGTTTCCTGGTTTTTTTAGTTATCTCCCAGGATGACACTAACATGACGTATTTATCATACACGGACTCATAGAGCTTCTACAGATATGATGCTATTGTTCTTGTCTTTACAACGATTCACTCATGATTATAAATATTGGTACTCGATATCATGATGCTACATGAAAAATATAACACATTTTTCCTTACTTTTAATTTGGCAACTAATCTCTTAGGACAAAAGATTGACAACTGTTACAAATTCGATCCTGTAAAACTTCCTGTACAATATTATACAGGTTTATATTTTTTACAATAAATCTCTTGAAACGGTAGAAGTTTGGCGACTGTTGCAGACATGACATCGGTNATACAGGTTTATATTTTTTACAATAAATCTCTTGAAACGGTAGAAGTTTGGCGACTGTTGCAGACATGACATCGGTGAACTCCCTGCGAAATACGTTGTAAATGTTTCAACTGGTTTCAGAGTGCTGTATTCTGAAGAGTATTGCATTGCTTATAAAGATCGATACATGAAAAGAGCTGGAACTCAACATGATTTCTCACTCCTTACAAAGGTTCTATGTGCAAACCCTTGGTCACACGACACACGTTCAAACGGTAGTAGAGTTCTACACATGCCTTCTATAACATTTCGCCATCAGTGTACATCGCAGCCACACTGATGCGTTCCCTTAGCCCTGCCAGTGCAGTAGGCTGTGGTGGGATTTAAACACAATCCTTAACGTAACCTGTAGACCTGGGCGGCCATGCGAACAAAACAGGAGATTGTGGCCAGGGAATAAATGTTTCTTCAGAATGCAGGGAGCATTGGAGGACCATCGTTTTGCTACAAGTTTGGNATACAGGTTTATATTTTTTACAATAAATCTCTTGAAACGGTAGAAGTTTGGCGACTGTTGCAGACATGACATCGGCGAACTCCCTGCGAAATACGTTGTAAATGTTTCAACTGGTTTCAGAGTGCTGTATTCTGAAGAGTATTGCATTGCTAATAAAGATCGATACATGAAAAGAGCTGGAACTCAACATGTTTTTCTCACTCCTTACAAAGGTTCTATGTGCAACCCCTTGGTCACACGACACACGTTCAAACGGTAGTAGAGTTCTACACATGCCTTCTATAACATTTCGCCATCAGTGTACATCGCAGCCACACTGATGCGTTCCCTTAGCCCTGCCAGTGCAGTAGGCTGTGGTGGGACTTAAACACAATCCTTAACGTAACCTGTAGACCTGGGCGGCCATGCGAACAAAACAGAAGATTGTGGCCAGGGAATAAATGTTTCTTCAGAATGCAGGGAGCATTGGAGGACCATCGTTTTGCTACAAGTTTGGTATCCAATAACTAAGCAATGTCCCATTTATCTGGAAAGGTTTATCGTCAGAACATGAGATCGTGAGACAGTGAATCGCCTAGTTGAATTGTGTAACTTCACGGGATTCACTGAAAGTGGATGTTTTCTGTTGCGATTTAACTGACATAATTTTACGGGCCGTTTTTATCTTTGAGAAGGCTGAGATAGGTAACTGTTATCTGGGTATGTTCCAGTCGTCCCCCTCCCTTTTCCGCATTGGAGCATCAACGCTCGTCGTTATCTAAGTAGTGAACTTCCACATCGCTGGATTAGGTGTGATGGTGATCATGGTGACGTAGCTCTGTTCACACCCCCTTCTCCTTCAAGGTCTCCACGTCTACGCCATGTGACGTCTTCCTTTAGAGGTGCATCACGTGTTTACGTCCCACCACAGCCTACAGAACTGGCAGAGCTAAGGGAACGCATCAGCGTTGTCGTGATATTTGTTGATGGTGAAAAGCTACAAAGTATATGGGCAGAAGTTGACTATCGTTTAAACGTGTGTCGGTTGGCCAAGGGGGACCACACAGAACCTTTGTAGGTTTGTGAGGAAATCATGGGGAGTTCCCGCTTCTTTCCGTGCTTCAATCTTTATTGTCAGTGTAATGCTCTTGAAAATACTACACCCAGAAACCCGGCGAATCATTTCCAGTAGGCCGGTGTAGTAGTTTCGTCTTTTCTTCTCGAGTGAGTGAAGATGCGAGGGAGATAGTAGCTCGGCGACTGTTGCAGACTCGAGCCCGTGGAGCTGGCCACAAACGGACAGCACAGGAGTGAAGCTGTGGTGGATGTTCACGTGGCCCATCATGTTCGTGCTGGCCATCACCGTGCCAGACTGCCGCAAGAACGAGTGGCGCAGGTGGTACGTTCTCACCTTCATCATGTGCATCCTCTGGATCGGCACCACGTCCTACACTGTCGCCTGGATGATCACCGTCATCGGTCAGTACACGTCACTTCATTCCCGCCACACACACTATCACATTCGGGAGGGCCACAAATATACGTTGTTGTACCAACAAAGTATTTGGTTGGGTAAACAAATCTTGAAAAGCAACCAAATTTATTTTGTTTATCTAACAAAATCCACTCTTAAATAAACAAACCCTCTGTGTTGAGCCAAAAGAACTTACACTGTAAAAAATGTATTTAGCTGATTGAATCAACTTTATATACTTGTTTGAGCACTCATTTGATTTCCTTCGTTCTAAAATAGAGTTCAAGAATTTGTTTGTATAATTTGTATTATTTAGGAAAGTAACTGTACTTTTTAGTGCATTTAATGATGATTAATAATGGTATAAATATTCTTATAAAACAGTAAAACAGGAAACTAAAAAGTAAAGATGTTAGACTTGAAAGTATTTATTGGCGACGTTGTTCAGTATTTGATATGTACTTATTTAAAAAATTCTGACTTCATCAGTAGTCACGTTAGCTGGAGTTGCTATGGCACAGCGCTCGACTGCAGGCAGTCTGGGTTCGACTCAATGTTAGGCTTCAAAGTATTTTTATATTACCTGAAACAGTTATATGTACGGTGAGACCAACAAATATTTAGCTGTACCAACGAAATCTTTGTTTGGGACAATCAAATAAGAACAACAAAATAATTTGGTTTCAACAACAATATATTTGATTACTCCTATAAAAGCACCTAATTTGGTTGACCCAAACAAACGTTGTTTGATTCAACAAAATGTTTTCTCAGTGTATCAGTTTGAGGTACATATGGTCGGTGCTTAATACCTGAGGTCTCCAGCGCCAACGAAGGTGAAGACAAGTGGGGANATCAGTTTGAGGTACATATGGTCGGTGCTTAATACCTGAGGTCTCCAGCGCCAACGAAGGTGAAGACAAGTGGGGATGGAGCAGAGACGGAATGCTGTAGGGGGAAAGCAAGAGTATCCAAAGGAAAACCCTTTGACCGACAGCAGTGTCCGCCCCGTTTCCAAATGCAAATATATTGACTTGATCCCATCGGGTGTCGAGACAAGCTCACCTTGTTGTGATATGAGTGGCCTGATTGCTAGAGCACCAAGTTTCCCCTCATCTTTGATGCTTTCCGACAGGACGAAGTGAGATGGACTTTTGTTTCTTCTGTGCATGCCTGCTCTCAAACTGCCAGCATAACTTTAAAATATACGTGGCCACACAGTGACGAGGACTTTTAGTACATAAGCTTTCTAACAGGCATGCGTTTTCATCGGGAAAATTTAAATTTTTTCGTTAACCTCAATATATCCTAATTGGATCATAACTCGTCCAGGAGAAAGTTATAAACATAACTAAGAAAATATGTAAACAAGCAATGTGGTTACAAAAGTCTAAACCACAATGTTTTGAGAGATATAGTTTAAACAGAAAATTGTGTTGCTTGTATGAGCACTGTAAATCCGCATCACTACTATTGGTCAGCGAAAAATACCAATAATTGTTCCCAGCAACTGACACGCGCCTAGTAAAGTTGGTAACGACCCGCCGGGGTGGAGGAGGGGGGAAATAATTCATTGTCATAACGTTGAATGAAAATTGTGCGGGGAATATTCGCAAATAAAGACATTTTTCCAGTTTTTTGTACGCATGGAAAAGTAAGAATGAGAAAAGTAGTAAAATATCTACCCTTCTAATAATGTCACAGTTACACTTGACCAACGCATGAATAAAGAGTTCGGGCCTATGGCAATGTTAGTTTCACATGTAGCGGAAGAATACACAGTGTGCATGCAAACAGATGTTGGGAAGGGCTTTCATAATGGCTCAGTTTGTCGACAATAGCGTACACAGATGGTATGACGTAGGTGACATGTGTGTTGCTCCCTCAGGTGACACGCTGCAGATCCCGGACTCCGTGATGGGGATCACGTTCCTAGCGGCCGGTACCAGCGTGCCCGAGGCTGTCTCCAGCGTCATCGTCACCAACCAAGGTCAGACTCCCTTACAAACCAAGGTCATACTCCCTTACACACCAAGGTCATACTCCCTTACACACCAAGGTCACACTCCCTTACAAACCAAGGTCACACTCCCTTACAAACATTTGCAGTTGCCTTGTTGCCCTCCTCCTACATGGCGTTTACAATCTATAGCTAGGGCCACCAGCTTGCCGTGGAAGTATTTACGCGTAGACCAGACCTCGATCTCCTATGTGTGCATTAGTGATCTTCGTTTAAATACTGGCCACTTGTCTTTGCGTGAAGACAGTCTGTTACATGAGTGAGCCAATCAGAATTATGTTTCTCCAATACTGACCATCCGTGATACTCG
This sequence comes from Clitarchus hookeri, assembly GCA_002778355.1. NCBI lineage: Eukaryota > Metazoa > Arthropoda > Insecta > Phasmatodea > Phasmatidae > Clitarchus > Clitarchus hookeri. The sequence continues at coordinate 283,812 of NQII01004216.1, forward strand.
GCCAGACAGATCAGAAATTCACCCATTCAAATGGTCGAAGCACGAAAGTAGTTCTGACTGAAGTGCGTTAAAACACAACTCCTCCTGAAATCTTTTCGCGAAAAACAGGTGCCTCTATATACAGCCCATTCGTGGTTACTTACAACTTTTACGAAGGCCTGCTGGAGTTCTACTTTCAGGCTATTCCTCCGCCTCGTGCAAACAAACCTGACCAAATATAGTAAATTGTAGCAAAGTGACGAGGCACTACATTCGTTAACATCAATTTCTGGTCAGATATATTCCTGCCTGACGTTCATACCGCAGCAATTGAATCTACAATCCTATGGCAGCACAAATATAGTCCATTCACGGTTACTTCCAAGAAGTATGGAAATAGCGAAGACGGGCTTTACCTGGGGACTGGTTTATTTGCATAATTTATTATCTCATTCGGACTCAGTGGCACAGTTGTGTACACAACCCACGGGAAGATTGTTACACTTGTTAAAAGCCGCTGAATCCTCTACACTCCATTATTGGCTTGTTAGAGAATTCCCGTCGTCGAGCGCGTGTCAAATTTCTTATCTAATAAAAAAAGTGACTGAAAAGGGTTGTAGTTAATTTTGCGGCCAATATTTCAAGGTCATATTCTTATTACCAGTTCTCTACGCGAACTAAGTTCCGCCACGTTGCTGACACTTGAGTCCAAAGTTCTGGGTGTTTCTGCAAGCGCAGGTATTCGGTGCCAGTGCAACGTTTTATATGAGCTGGTATTTATTTTACTTTGATTGAGATTGCTTAAGTTACTGCTTTAGACCGACGAGTTAAATGGATGGAGGTGGCTTACATACAGCTATGCAAGACACTTGTAACTAGAAATGATAAATGTACGACTTAACCCGGGATAAAAACGAGGAACCTCGAGATCTAAAGCTAACACTCTCCTTCCTGGGCTGGTCTTCCTGTGGAATAGCAGGAGGACATATATTAATTTAAGGCTTCGGTTATTGCAAATTATAAATTTTACCGATGTGTGCTGTTATTATGGACATACGTTACTTGTCTCGTTACTAAATTCGATATGATATAGGCTTTGTATTCGGCGATAGTGACATATCCAGTAACAACTTTGAGCAGTAGCACGGTTTCCGAATCAGGAAAGATCAGTGTGTACTGAGCCTCGAAGTATAAAACGCTTGTGTTACAGGCAAACTGAACGAACGCACACTCTCACCTACCTACGTACTCCACTCATGGTGCAGTGAGTTCACGAGTACCAGACAATGCCTGTGTAACACCTACGTATTAGGTTCCTCTGAGTGTGTGCGCGCTGCAGCGTCATGNTCACGAGTACCAGACAATGCCTGTGTAACACCTACGTATTAGGTTCCTCTGAGTGTGTGCGCGCTGCAGCGTCATGCCGAAGTGTTAGGAGACCGGACAGGTGAATGTTCCAGTCCATCCTCTCACATCACACCTTTCTGGTGGTACCACTGTACGAAGCCCACTGTGACCACAAATGCACGTCCATTTTCATTACTATTAGTGACAGTTTAATTCTTGGTTGTCTGCACTAACACTGTAGTGAGGGGACGTAACCGAGCTTCTCTTCGGACGATGAAAGCATCTCCTCGCTTGAGGTATTGTGACTACCTTGACGTGCACCGTGAAACATGTCTGAACGTTTTACAAACAATTCATTGGATACTAGTTCCCAAAGATTTTTCTGCAAGCGTACAACTAAAATGTTGTATCTTTACAACACATTATTTTATTAAACGAACAAAATAGTTTATGTAACTCCACTTTTATAACAGTACTTACTATTTAAAATCCACTATCAGTTGTACACATCCCACATTAACATTTCGTAGATTGTGCTCTAATTCACTTGTGGTGCTCGGGCCGCGGTGGTGTAGTGGTTAGACTACTCGCCACCCACCTAGGCGAACCGGTTTAGATTCCCGGCGGGGTCGCTCCCGGATATTCGCTAGTGGGAATCGTGCTGGACGATGCCGTTGGTTGGCGGGTTTTCTCGGGGATCTCCCGTTTTCCCCACCCTTGCATTCCGGCGCTGCTACATACTCATCACTCTTCATCCTCATCGGCTCTCAAGACCTCGATGTTCAGAGCCACACAAATCTCTACACTCGCTCACTCACTTGCGGCGATACTTATTCTTGGCCATTATTTTCCAAATAATGTTTTTTCGTAAAATACATAAATAGTTTACAGTGTAGTTGTCCGAGAGTGGTGATCCTCCACAGTTAATGGAAAAGGACAGGATATGTGGAATACACAGACTATTCCTGCCCTGGCTAACAAAAACATACTTCCAATGCTCGACAACTTGGTAGGGCGTTGGAATACTTAGCGTTCAGATCGTTTGGGACCCGAAACAGGTTTAACAGTGTGATTTATGGCAATTATTAGACTTGGCGACAGTAGAGTTGCAGCAAGCTAGTTGGGAGAGTGGCCGGCTTAAAAGGCTTGTACTGCAGTGATGGTGGGGACCAGCTGTAAATTGGTGCTACAGTCCGTGAAGATTTAAAAGCTGTGACTGTTGTGGGCGAACAGCCTACCTGCAATGGGTGCAAGGCTTGTGCCCGTCTCGACAGCTTCTGACTGCTGCGACCCGACACTTTATAGACTTCGTATCCGTCATCCGTGGATTTGGGACATGTTGCTTCCATTGGTCCCAGCTGCTGGTCACTATGCGATACAATAGCAAGTCCTAAAAGAAACAAATACAATGGAATGTAGGTAGTACCCTTAAATCAATTAGGGCCCACCAGAATTTCTATGTTGCGACCGATCCATTGAGAATAGATTAGTTGTGGTAGTGGTTAACTCTGCATGCTAGATGAGTTCATAAGATATGTATCCCTCTGAACAAATGAAGGATACACTGAGCCGCTACAATACTTTGGTGCTGCCCTAGAGATACAGTAGAGGTTCGGATAGCACCCCAGTTAGACCACGAGCCTGGCTTCAGTAAGAGGGCCTCAGCCCTTGTAGGAGTGTGCGATTGTGTGTATCAATTAACTATATTGGGTCTTTGTTGTTTGATCAACAGAGGTGAGAGCTGAGAACATCTACGATAAAAGGGCGTTATCCTGTCCCTCGCCAACTTGATGGTCGGGGTTACAAAATACATATGGTGTGGCAAAGAGTGCCGAGATAAAATAACGAAGGAAAATCTGGTAGGTGTTGATCTTATGTATATGCCCCAACACAGAGTGTAACTGTGTGATTCGTGAAGGTCATGTGGTGGAGGTGTCTTTCCAATATTCAGTTATGTGTTGTCGTGGCGTTCAATCCTCAGCTGATCATCGAAATCACGAACATGCCGTTGCACTGGCAGCAGTCTATTGGTAGGATAACCCAGCTCCTCGCATCTCAACAATCCTACAGTGCTCGAATTACATCATATATTCATAATTCTCCCTGTGTCACGGGCATGACATAGCGTGACTAAAGGAACACTCGCTCACCCTAGTCACTTAGCTTTAATTTCTTATAGTTTCTCCACTGTGCCTCTATTAACACCCCATTAGGGAGAGTTCAGACGATACTACTAGATAACCACAAGAGCCATGGAGTTGTAGATGTACAACTTTGTATTCACTAAAGTCGTATCGTCATCCTGTAAACTTCGGGCTGACAACCTTGCTGATTCTTGATGTTACAATTTTCGCAGACACAAGAGTATTTTGCCCAAAAAATGTATAACTAACGTTTGGAGCTATAAGAAGTTTGAAAATTCTTTTGGTAACAGTTCATTATTGTCTCATAATTACAAAAATAGCGTACGAAGGACTGCGATCCTGTCTCAGTAACAAATAAAATGAATATGCGTTTGAAGTCTACTCTGAAAAAGGGGGCTCTAGTTGTGATGTAGTTAACTCTACTTGTTACTTGTTGGTCTGTGATTGCACGAGCGAGGGAGTTGATAGATGTACTTTATGGCAGGTCACGGCTCGATGGGCATCAGCAACTCGATCGGCTCCAACACGTTCGACATCCTGCTGTGCCTGGGGCTGCCCTGGCTGCTCAAGTCGACCTTCCTGCCCGTCATCGCCGATAGCCACTACGTCATCATCAACTCCAAGGGCATAGGCTACAACGCGGGGCTGCTCATGTCGACCCTCGTGCTGCTGTACGTCGCCTTTGCCACCAACGAGTTCAAGCTCGACCGCAAGATCGGCATCATCACGCTACTCATCTACCTGGGCTTCCTCAGCCTCGCCTCGCTCATCGAGCTCAACGTCTTCTTCCCCGTCAACCTGCCCTCGTGTCCTCTGTGAGGCACTCGTGCTGCTGACACACGTGATGACAGTGTCACCTCTCTCCGGTCTCTCCACACAGTCGCCTCCAACACTGGACCACTACTTCGCGCACAGTGCGGAGAGAACCAACAGGCATTTGGAGACTGCTGTTATTTAATCTTGTCGATATATTTTGAGAATAATTCTAAAAATATACTAGTACGAAAGAGAAAATAAAGATAAGTCTATCAGAAACCATTTTGCCTGTGTCGCAATTTTCAGTCACTTAAATGCACTAAGAGAGATGCGCCGTTGGGTTTTCTCACAACTCTCCGAAACTGGTCTCTAGAGGATGTTCGTGGCTAATGGAACACTTTTGAAAGCCCTGATTAGGATATACTATCCTTCTCATTTTACATCCTTCCGCCATATGTGAAGTTAGCATTGCCACGAATCGTCTCACATTATTCGTGCGTCATACAAGTTACACATTGGAACTTTTTGGGAGGTACATGTGTTAATAATACGTAAATTCGTTGTCTTGTATTTTAAAACATGAAACAGTAACTGCAGTTGCCACGAATTCAAACATTAGACTCGCAAAACAACGTCAAGTTTTAGAATCATTATTGACTTACTGCTCACTTAACCTGGGCTCCTGCATGCCAATGTGAGTAGATGTGTAGTTACGGTAGTGATTTTTTATGATGTTGACTTCAAAAGTGCTCGCTTTACCGTGAACAGTCCAATTAGTGTACTTTCTGGTTNGTAGTGATTTTTTATGATGTTGACTTCAAAAGTGCTCGCTTTACCGTGAACAGTCCAATTAGTGTACTTTCTGGTTTTGTAGTTGGTTTTTCGTTATTTGAGCAACTTTAACGAAAACCCTCCCTAGGCCCTTTTTTCAGCCATCTGTGTATTTTTCCATAGACACAGGCAAATATGAACACTGTCGAGGGCCTATTCACTGGTATCCATTCGCCGAACACGGGACGCAGTGATATTGATACAAATATACTCTGGTGTGAATGAAAAAAAAAAGCAATTTATTTCTGTGACTAACAATTTTATAGTTTCACGTTTAATAATAGAAGAAGATATTAAATTATCTTTTCTATTTTGTAGTCGACACTGCTGTAAGAACGTTCGTCAGTTACCAGAATGTTTATTAATTTTAAAGTTACATTTAATTAGTATTCAGTTAACTGTGCACACGAATTTAACTGACAAGTACAACCGTGTGTGGAGAGAGGTGGCAATTGTGGAGAGAGGTGGCAATTGTGGAGAGAGGTGGCAATTGTGGAGAGAGGTGACAATGTTCGTATTCGGCAATACAAATGTACACTCGGAGTTACCAAACACGAAATGTCCCGCAGCAAAAAATAATAGAAAACTTCACCAGCATTTTAAGTTATTAACTTGGCACACTATTTCGATATGTTCTACCTTACCGGAGTGATATCCACGTCAGCGAGGCACATGTATTGGAGGAATAAAATTTGTATTCAGTTTATTACTAGAATTAATTTTTACATACCCTCTGTTTAACATGCTTTGTTCAAAATGTTACCTTCTGTCTGTGACACGTTGCAGAGAGCGTGCGATAACTCCACGTTGGTGCCGCGTGCGTATTATCGCCCTGCGTATCACTGACCTTACCAACTATTATGAACAAGAAAACAGTGTACTATATTTCCGNGCGTGCGTATTATCGCCCTGCGTATCACTGACCTTACCAACTATTATGAACAAGAAAACAGTGTACTATATTTCCGCCAACAACAATTATATGATAAAGAAGAGCGCCCACTCTGAATGGCAGAGTAGGGAGCAGCAAAGCCAGCAGTGCGAACCAACAGTTGCACTGAATACAACAGTTAGATTCAAGACTACAAAATATTACTCGTAGTTGTAAATCCGACTGTGGTACGGCTGTAGTAGTTCAAAGAGCTTTGTTTCTAAAGATGTGACACGCATCAAAACATTAAAATTATTTCACTTGATAATGAATAATTTTATTACACTAACTATAATAAAATGTATCAAAATTATACAGAATAAGGAATTAATTATTTTAACTCTTTCAGACTCCCTTTAATTTACGGTTTTAGGCTTTGCAAACGAAAAGTTTTATGATGCGTGCTGTACTTAAGTCGACACAACACTTTTTCGTTTTCACAGCGAATGAGCTGTAGGATGTATGTTCGGCTACTGCAATATTAACCAATTATGACCTTGACGAGTAAGACGGTTTATGAATAATTTACCCACAAGTAAGATCATTAGTCATTTAGCTCCGCAGAGAAGATCAAATATTACCTATACGTGCGCAATATTCACAACAGTGCGCACAAGGTCTGAATGTGTTAACACACTCTCGTGCACACAATCGATAGCAGAGCACGTTATCTGAGTAAGAGCACATTCAATACGCCACAGTCATCTCCCCTTCCACTGGCTGACAGTTGCACAGTGCAGTGGGCGTGTCCGCTAATGCGTCGGCCAATAGGAAAGTGTTAAGTGGTAACACAGAAAACCACNGCAGACGACCAATAACGACAGTTGCACAGTGCAGTGGGCGTGTCCGCTAATGCGTCGGCCAATAGGAAAGTGTTAAGTGGTAACACAGAAAACCACAAAACTGGTATTCTTGCAGTGTGTATTTAGGCGACACTCTTGTATGCTGTATCGACAGCAAATGTGCACATATCGCAATCTGTTAAAGATAAATACCAGCATTTTATAACATTCAAAATGCACNTGCACATATCGCAATCTGTTAAAGATAAATACCAGCATTTTATAACATTCAAAATGCACTGCAAAATACCAAACATAATCTATGTTAGGGGACCCACATTTGCCCTCTGAGTTGGCCCACGTGAGATGGAAAATAAATCCTCATATTGTAACAATTATATTTACGTCTGTCCAAAGCATATGTTTGAGAAATCTGTTTTGCATTCAGCCGGAGAGTTTTGAGCAGCTTTCTTTAAGGTGAAACAAATATTACTTTGAAGGCATGGGCTTGTTTACAGCTAGAAGATAATAATTAATAAGTTCATCAATGATAATGTCTTACATTAAGTAACCTGTCGTAAGAAGTGTCACAACATATNAAGATAATAATTAATAAGTTCATCAATGATAATGTCTTACATTAAGTAACCTGTCGTAAGAAGTGTCACAACATATGACACCAATCTCTCGTAATAAAGACTATGTAAAAAATGTAGCTCGTATATTGAGAAAGTTCCATACATTAATAATGTTATGCACCAATGCTCTAATTTGGTGTTCACATTATTAGACAATTCAGAATTTAGGAAAAGTGTTACTTTACATTCTACTTCCATGTATTAAAGAGTTAATATATATAAATCGTAAACAATATGCTTTATTGCTGGTTTCACTCGAATGGAGACACTTTTAACAAAATATGCTTGTATTGTGTTTTATTACTTAATTTATATTAAATTATGTTTGTTTATTCAGACACACTTTTGAGAAATATTATAGTTACGTGGCATATTTTTTAGTTACTTTATGTTGTTAACATATTATATCAGAATTCTGTTGTAGCGTAATATTAAACGCAAATAATTTTAAACGCTCTCGTTTTCGTTAAGAAAGTATACTAAAAATTACCTTAATGTTAATTTTCTTCTAGAGAATATAAGTGAATGATATTATTTCTCTGTAGAAAAAAAATGTTTGCATTTTATTGTAACATAAATTTTGACGTTCCTATTATGATTAAGAAACAATGTTTTATGTGAAATAAACTGTCATAAAACCACAAACTTAGTAATTACTTAGCACCCACTTTTTCTTCTTTGGACTATTTTTCTGCTGACCTGTCTATACAGTATTATGTTAGATGTAATTAAGTGTTTTAATTATTCAGTATCTTTACTTGCTTTTTTTCCGGCCTCTTTCAGTTTACTTTCCTCTATAAATAACAGATATTTGTTTTTTTAATGAAAGATAAAGTGTGTAATATTCACTCAATCTTGCCGCAACGTGGTACGTAGTATCTGTACTTCATTACTTCTAGCACGCTGTGGTATGCTATGAAGTTTTGTATAGACGCATTAAGCATCTAAAGCTCCAATGATGACCAGCTTTAAGAAAATAATATCAATTATATCTCCACCTGGTGTGCTTTCAAAGTTATAACATGTATTTTGTTAACTCGCGTAAAATTGTAATTTCGATATAAACTGACTGGTGAAATAATCTTATTTGAAATGATCTCAGAACTGTAAAATATCGCATTATTAAAGACTTGAAAGTTTTATTAGGCTTTAAAATAAGATACCTCTTTAATGTGGATTATTTTTATATCCATGATACTCGCATCATTAGCCTAATAAAATACTTAGCACTTTTATGTCGATTTACGTTTGAAGTTCGAGCACTGCTAGGCTATTTCGAAAAGATTCAGATATAAGGTTTTGAGTTCGAATTTCTACAACTCCTAAAATCTTGCCGTGCGCTAATTAGAGACCAACTTTTTTCATAGCGTTCCGTCAAGGAACCATGTGAATTCTATAAACGGACATTTAATTTTCAATGCATTTAAGAGGCAATGAGTAATTTTTAGTGTACAGGATCAAACTCTGAGTTAAGCAGTTCGCCAACAGAGCCCAGACTTTGCGCACAAGATCTAGCCGTGAATTAAACATGAGGCAGACCGATTAGTGTCTTCTGCGCATGTACCCAACATTGACCTTCCGTACACAAATACAACTGTCTAAGGCGCATAGTCAACAAGGATTAGCATGTTTGCTTATATCTTAATTTTTNCCTTCCGTACACAAATACAACTGTCTAAGGCGCATAGTCAACAAGGATTAGCATGTTTGCTTATATCTTAATTTTCGATACCCAAGTATAGAAACATCTCAAAGCACTTGCTAACATAAACAGTGTTATAACCTGAAAACCTGTCCGCGTCGNGATACCCAAGTATAGAAACATCTCAAAGCACTTGCTAACATAAACAGTGTTATAACCTGAAAACCTGTCCGCGTCGAGTGTGATAGTCATATTGACGGGAAAGCAGTTTAACGTTGGGACACGGAGACTGGTTACTGCGCAACTAGGCTGTGCACTTTACCCCATTTTGCCTCTACAGATTAAGCATCGTAAGAACGTAGAGGAAAGAAGAGATTAGCTGTTATTTCGATTATGAAAGTAATTTGAAAGCAAAGAACACCCCAGGCATTGTTATACATATAAATAAATAGTTTTAACGGTGAAGCAGAGAGAGGAAACACTAATGGGCGGAACGATTCCTTTGTGATCTCAAAAAGTTTCGTCCCCAAAAGATAGGTCCCGCTAGTTAAATAGTTAGATTTGTATACATGGCACTTTCCGCTCTATAAAATTTCCCTGCTTTGTGTGGAGAATAATGCGTATTTTGTNTGGCACTTTCCGCTCTATAAAATTTCCCTGCTTTGTGTGGAGAATAATGCGTATTTTGTATAAAGATATCTACCTAAAACAATTTCTGTGGACAAAAGTTTTTTCTAGTGTTATTATGTACCATGTAATTTAAGAAAAGCTGAAAACTAGTAAAATAATTTTTAAAAGTTTAGTATTAATTTGCACAGTAAGTAACCCTGCTTTTACTATAGTGGTTTAACAATTTATTAAGGATAAAACTATAAAATCCGTTAAAGTGGCAGATTAAAAAANCCTGCTTTTACTATAGTGGTTTAACAATTTATTAAGGATAAAACTATAAAATCCGTTAAAGTGGCAGATTAAAAAATTACAAGACAGTTTATGAAAATAATATTTACCAAGGAGAACCAAAGTGTTGAACGCACTGTTTTATGTATAATTGTATATAATAAAAATAAAAACTTACAATTACATTTGTTATTTAAATGTATTTCACATTCCCGCAGCCAATTAGCATAATTTCGACAACAGACAAACAGAACTTGATATGTTGCCAATGTTAAGAGAGTATTTCATGATGTCGTTGTGCACTTAACAGGTACATAAAGACTTAAGTCAGTGAATTGTTTACTGATCAGTGGAACTCAAATATTACAGAGAGAGATTTTATTATTACGAGAAAAAAGGAAAGTGCCTGTAATATTTTAAACTTCGAGAAACATCTATTTTATACCCCTACCCTCAGTTTATTGGCGATTCGTATCCACATAAATTTATATTTATTTTGTAGTGTACCTGTTAACTCTCTGTGTGATAATCAAAATACATTTGCCAGAATTAAAAATGCTACAAATCTAAACAAACAATCCCGAATAGATCATGTCGAGTTAGTAATATACACTTCGTGAAATTATGGTTAAAAATGCAAAAATGTTGTATCAGAATTTTTTTTAAGTGAACATGTTGCACCATTTTTAAATATACACACAAAATTTGAACCTGACATTTTTTTTGTATGTGATAGTTCAAGTATTAAATTTTCACATACTTCTCAAGTGACAGTGGCCAGGCTATATGCGGCCATGCAATTATGTTGCATGCGGTCTCTACCGAGATGATAATCTACCTCTCTCTCTCTCTCTCTTTCTCTTAAAACGAAAATCTCTTTAAAGGAAATATTTTGTGGCGAGCGAAAGCAAACAATATAAGACTGTAGAATATGGTTTTGATTCACATTTACCAGTATGATACATTACAAAATGTAACTGATTCATATTTACCAGTACGATACATTACAAAATGTAACTGATTCATATTTATCAGTATGATACATTACAAAATGTAACTGATTCACATTTCCCAGTATGATACATTACAAAATGTAACTGAGTGTATGTCTTCCAGTCGGCAAAGCAGCGCGCGAGTTTTTTTTTTTTTTTTTTTAATTTTTGAAAGNTCCTTTAAAGCAATTTAAACCAATAACATATAATTTCTGGACTAAATTGTAGAAATAAATATAAATTTACTTGAACAATATAAATGTCTAAGAATTAAGAATACATTTTCTGTTTATTTTTACATAATGTGGTATTATTTTGGTGTAATACCATTTTACATAAGTGACATAAGTAGACGATCAACACGCGCCACAGATACACTCATCACAGTATTTAAAACTTACCGAAAAACACAAACAATTTAATAAATTTAAAACTACATATATATTTATTTATGTACAAAGAGAGTTAATATTAGAAATAAAACGTTAAGTGCAACCCTAGCGTAGATAAAAAGCGGCAAAGAAAATCCATAGTACTCATTTCTCTTAATAAGCCTATACTAATAATTAAAATATAATAGTGCAGTTCTTCAATAATGTGATTTTCGATAGAAAAAAATTGTCACACACAAAATATTTAGTGGCAAATATACAAATATGTCAATTTTTACTGTTTATTATTTTTAAAAATAATATGTGTTTTACATCTGTATTTACTAAATACCAGTGCAATACTGCAATATACTTTAACCATTATATTATTTCATAATGGAATTAAGCACGCCTTATTATATAGCAGCATTATATTGGATGAACAATACAGAACTTTTACCTGCGTTATCCGTGTGTATTGTAATAAAGGTTTATAGTATTGTTTACCAAACAATTTCTTGGGCCATTTGTATCCTCTTTTTGATTTAACATTCATAAGCAAAAAGACTAAGATAGAGATTATGATTGAATATCACATTTATCTATACTATTTATTACACTGTTATAACAGACAACTCAGTAATTCAACTGCTTGTATATTATTGGAGAAGTAGACGTAAATAACTTTTATTGAAAAGAATATCTTTTATATTTATCTAAATATTTGTATGGAAAATTCAATAAATTTAGTAAATTAATTTAATTCCAACACTTATTCCCTTTACTAATATAAAATTTTAGATATCACCACTTATTCTCTTTTTTAAAAAACAATAATTAAGGTTTTTGTCTTATTTTAAATTGAAATCAACATTTGTTTTTGTATTAGATTTAGCTTTCATGATCATAGTTTTTCTATATGAACAATCAATAATGTAAATTTGTCTCCTAGATTAATAAAAGAGATAAATACATTAGAATTCACTACTGGTTTATAATAAAATTCATGATTTCGGTGAATTGTATCACGTTTTGTCTTAAAATTTCTTTAAATCGTAATAGGCCAGATATATTTTAAGACAAAGTTGTTAGTCAAATTCTAAATTCCAATTACCTTTAGAAAAAATTCAATTTCTTCCATTCTTAAATCAAATGTTTCTTGTATCACAAAATCATTGAACATAGACAAATAAACATTGTGATTAGCATAATTTTTATATTAATTTGAAAATCAACTATTACATAGCAAGGAATATTGAACTGTAATTTAATAAACTGTTCTTTTATATCAAATTTCAATGTATTTGAACCATTGTGCACTACTTTTCCTAGTAGTTGCTAACAATTAAAACTAATTGATAACTTTGTATGTTTGTACATTTTTTCTTTTATTGCGTTAGCTATATTAGTTTTATATTCCACAATAGGCCTGACTTCTGAATTATGATTTGACCTTTATATGCATAACCTTAAGCAATATTTCCATGAGCATTTTTCGTTTGACATACATATAAATAGTTATTATGAGAAGAATTACGGACAAAAGTTACTTTATAGCTCTATCTTATAGTTATCAAAATTTATGTTAAAGAAAATTAAAAATCAATTATTTTACAGATGTTTTTATGATATATGATTTTCCTTATAAAAGAAACAAAATTAATGTGCTACCATTAACTTATATGTGTTATCAAATGCTGTCACACAATAGGTTTTTTATTATAAAACTAATAGTGACGTTTATTGCTTTAATTCATTAAAGAGATAGCAGATCAAAATAATTGATTCGTTACTTCAAATAACAAAATGTGTTATAAATATGGTAGAATACAGAACTTTGAGCCAGTAATCTGCGGGAATTTACGTTTAATGATACCAGACCTCTTTGCTAAATGTTGATTCTAAATCTATTCTGTATAATTATGCTTTAAAAACATACGTATATTTAAAACACAGTATTATAGTTTCTGCTTTACACCATCAATATAGTAACGATTTTGTATACACAATATAATTTGGTCCTCTTCTAAATAAAATAATTATTAATATGGCAGAACATATTGATGGAAAAGACACTGTCGTAAAAGATTTTCTAGACAGTAAAATTAGTGAAACAAAAATTCACTGCATTTAATGATCATAATACTGATACATTTATAGATGCAGTAGAATATGATTTAAGTAATTACAACATGTGTTATTATCAATCACTGCGAAATACTCATGAATTTAAATAGTAGTAAATTAAAAGAAGAAAAATTTTATATTTTCATTTATCTGGAAAGTAAAATTGTAAATAGCACTGTTTTCCGTTTAGATAACAATATCATATTCTTTAATATTTTGATAGACTGTACTCTTTATAAAATAGTTTTTTGTAAATCAAATTTACCCTTCGGCGCTATTAAATGGGATTAAAAAATGTTGATTAGAGTAAACCTTTTTGCATGAATAAAGATGATATAACTTTTAAAGTTAGTAAAACAAAATTTTTAATTACTATGATGATTTTAGTACAACAGGAACATTTGTAAAACATAAATAGAAAGATAACTATATAATAATATCTTATATAATTTTGAAAATAAAAGAATACACAGTGCTTGAAGTGTAAGAAAGAATTACTGAAAATAATATCATTAAATTAGGAAATACTAAAAAGTGTAGAGTAGTACAAAAATATGTATGCGCAGTATGTAAATATAAAAAAATCAACATTCTTAAAAAAAATGTTTTTCCATTCGTGAGGATAAATGACTTATATAGACCCATGTAAAGGATATTATAAATGACTTATATAGACCCGTGTAAAGGATATTATAAA
>NQII01004217.1:0-10210 GCA_002778355.1 Clitarchus hookeri
GGCGTACAGCACGTACGTGCCCTCGCGTCTAGGGCGCCCAACCCAACCACGTGTGCTATCACTGCATCGGACGTCAGCCCCCTCCCTCCCCACTCAACCGCTGGAAGTCTACGTATACGCTAAACCCCTCCTGCTGCGATATGTACCTACCTATATCATAGCAGGAGCTGAGCTGTTCATGGGAATGCATGACACCGCGGCTCATTTGTCAAATATAAAACCAACCGTACCTACCTGACAGAAAAGCACTACGTTAAAAATGAAAATTTTCTTTATTTTGACCACATCATTTTACTGTAATATAATCACAGAACATGACAAATCAGAGGCTGGTGCGACAGACGAGACGTGAATGATAGAAGTTGCACATTTTCATGTTGTGGTATGATGAGGTTAATTTTAAAAGTCCAGATTGAAGGAAACTTTTCGAGTTGGTATGGAATGATTAGCAAGAGAAGGAATATTCCTCGGTAAAGCACACGATGACTGATCAGCACTGCGTCTCACTGGCTCCGAATCGGCAATGTTTTACCGTGTTGCAGAAAAAGCGCTTTCGATTCGCTCATTTCAACGCTGGTCTTGAGTTTCCCAAAGCCGGAAAAAGAACTTCGTGGTCGAGAAATACAAACGCTTGCTTGAATTTCACGGCACTATCACCACAAATACCAAGAGAGGTGGTACCATGGTAAACCACTAGACTCGCATTCGGGACGACTTGGGTTCGATTTCTGATCCAGCCGTATTGATTTCAGTTCATGGTTCCATGCTACATGCGATTGACCACTCCTTCAGAGCTCATGCTTCTCTGAGAAACTTGCTCCGTCTTTAATGACCTTGCCGTGGACGAGAAGTCACTGCCCCACCTGCCTCGACCTGTGACTGCGCAGTGAGAGTCGTGGGTATACAGCACGTACGTGCCCTCGCGTCTAGGGCGCCCAACCCAACCACGTGTGCTGCTATCACTGCATCGGACGTCAGCCCCCTCCCCCCTCAAACCGCTGGAAGTCTACGTATACGCTAAATCCCTCCTGCTGCGATATGTACCTACCTATATCATATCAGGAGCTGAGCTGTTCATGCGAATGCATGACACCGCGGCTCATGTGTCAAATATAAAACCAACCGTACCTACCTGACAGAAAAGCACTACGTTAAAAATTAACATTTTCTTTATTTTGACCACATCATTTTACTGTAATATAATCACAGAACATGACAAATCGGAGGCTGGTGCGACAGACGAGACGTGAATGATAGAAGTTGCACATTTTCATGTTATGATATGATTACGGGGTTCATTTTGAAAGTCCAGATTGAAGGAAACTTTTCGAGTTGGTATGGAATGATTAGCAAGAGAAGGAATATTCCTCGGTAAAGCACACGATGACTGATCAACACTGCGTCTCACTGGCTCCGAATCGGCAATGTTTTACCGTGTGGCAGAAAATGCGTTTTCGATTCGCTCATTTCAAGCTTGATCTTGAGTTTTCCGAAGCCGGAAAAAGGAACTGCGCAGTCGAGAAATAAAAACGCTTGCTTGAATTTGACGGTACCATCACCACAAATACCAAGAGAGGCGGTACCATGGCAAAACACTGGACTCGCTTTCGGGACGACTTGGGTTCGATTTCTGATCCAGCCGTATTGATTTCAGTTCTTCACGGTTCCATGCTACATGCGATTGACCACTCCTTCAGAGCTCATGCTTCTCTGAGAAACTTGCTCCGTCTCTAATGACCTTGCCGTGGACGAGAAGTCACTGCCCCACCTGCCTCGACCTGTGACTGCGCAGTGAGAGTCGTGGGTANTAATGACCTTGCCGTGGACGAGAAGTCACTGCCCCACCTGCCTCGACCTGTGACTGCGCAGTGAGAGTCGTGGGTAGTCGTGTGGTTTCCCCATCCAGAGGATCGTGGTTTGGATCGAGGCACTGGCCCCTGTACTCATCACGCGGTTGGTTGATCTGGTTCACCGTCATACTGAGGAACACACTATAATGACCAATCGCAGAAGTAGCGACTATTCCCGAGAGCTCTGGGTGAATGATGGGGCTACAGTTCTCACTCGTGATTGGTCCAAATCATCCACTCGTCCGGCATTGCATCAGAACGCTTTAAGAAGGGCGCCGTATGGCAGGCAGCCAAACACAACGCAGATTTTCCAGTCACATCGTCCTTATTTTAAAAATGTCCAATACTTTTGGGCGATGTCTGCTTGCGAACAGCATTTAAGAGGAGTCGAGTCAAGAGATTTGGGCGGCTCTTAACATTGAGGCCTTTGGAGCCGATGAAGGTGAAGCTATGCGAATATGGAGCAGCGCCGGAATGCAAGGGCGAGGGGAAACGGGAGATCCTCGAGAAAACGTGCCGACCAGTGGCATCGTCCGGCACGATTCCCACGTGCGAAAATCCGGGAGCAACCCCACCAGTTATCGAACCCGGTTCGCCTAGGTGGAAGGCGAGTAGTCAGGCCACTACATCACAGCGGCCCCAATAGCATTAAAGGGATTTTTCATGTCCGAACACTAGTTACTATTTTCTTTTTATGTTTCTAATGCATGCCTTAAGAGAGTGAAAAAGGGCTGAGACGACTGTTTCACAGTAATTTTTGGGTATAATAAAGATTACTTAACATACCATAGGGACCTTTAGTAAAATTTTTATTTATTATACTCTAAAATGTGGGGGTCAACAACGAAATCCTATGAGGAGAGTCTACGAGAGATACAGACACAGCACACTATATCAGTGTCTTACGCATAAAGGCGACCACGCATCCAATGCACGCATGTAGGTTTCTTTAAGGCTCCCGCGCTTCTTAAAAATGTTTTACCGTAACTACTTTCAAAATTTTTAACAAGATTNACCGTAACTACTTTCAAAATTTTTAACAAGATTTTTTGCATGTCACGTCATAAATAATAGCTTCACGCGATTTATGAAACTATTACAAATTCACTGTCTTTATTAATTTTTTTATTAATCCCCGCCGGCAAGAAATAAGGTCACTTACCTTGCCGGTGTTCACAGGAATGATACTGACAAAAGTAGTGAAGCAATACATGTTTTGGGCAATGTGCAAAGCAATTATTTATGCCTTCTATGATGCGTGTCATGGCGAAAATACTGTAAATCCAAGGTGGCGGGTAGTAACCCGTCATATTTGTCTCCCCAGATCTCATACGNGTGTCATGGCGAAAATACTGTAAATCCAAGGTGGCGGGTAGTAACCCGTCATATTTGTCTCCCCAGATCTCATACGGTTTTCATTGTAAGCAGTTGCGTCTATTGTAATTTCAAAACTGTAATTTTTCAAACTTAAATCTTTTAAGGGCAGAAATGAAAGTCGATATTTTGTTGCCCGTTTAGAAATCTGGTTATTGGGCCGTACATATAGTCTTTGAAAAGTGTCAAATTGCATAACAACCACTTAAGCATCCCTCAGTTTACGACATTAACCAACGGGGGTTTTTTTTACCACAGTGACAATGCTGTACCATTTTCTAAGCAGATTGCCATATTAAAATATTATAGTCACCGCTTAGAATTCTGTGTAAACAGAACTCAGGCGAAGCTTGTTTACGCTGTTTCCCATCGCTGTCGCGATGCTTCGTTACTGCCTGATGAGATATTGAGGTGTTTAGCATTTTTTTAAAACCATGGATTCCCATTACGAAGACGGGACCTTTTGATTAAAATGGACGCGCGGACACGTGGCTTCCGTCTCTTGCGCTCGTTCAAGTTTCCTGCTCGACCTCCTTGGCCACGCGTGTGCCACGCTTCGCCGGTGGCGGCCGCAGCCGGGAGAGAGAAAGCGACGACGGTCGTCTGCAACTGGAACCACGTGTGTGTGTGTGTGTGTGTGTGTGTGTGTGTGTGTGTGTGTGTGTGTGTGTGTGTGTGTGTGTGTGTGTGTNTCGCCATCAGCATGATCGCATCATTCCTACGTCCGTCAAGGGAATATTTACAATCATTATAAAATTAAATATTTTATAAATCTTCTGATTCCTACACTGACGTATATGCATTAAAGAACAGAAAGTAAAATAAATAATTTCAATATTTANGGTAAACTGAACCCTATTGAAATATCTACTTGCATGCACGTTGTGTATTCTTCCACCACATGCAAAATTAACGTCGCCATCAGCATGATCGCATCATTCCTACGTCCGTCAAGGGAATATTTACAATCATTATAAAATTAAATATTTTATAAATCTTCTGATTCCTACACTGACGTATATGCATTAAAGAACAGAAAGTAAAATAAATAATTTCAATATTTACAGCTGTTTAAATAACACTTTTAATTGTACGTTCGAAAATGGAACTATTTTCCCTTCGTTGTCGCCAACTTAACTGGGAGCATGCCAGTTAGTGTTCCCGTTGAAATATACGCAGGTAGGGACAGTGAAATTCTTCAACTATTGATTTTAATAGTGCTCACTTTACCGTGAACAGCATATGCCTATTTTGCACGCGCTAGTCACAGCTAAATATCGTCACAGGTGAACAGCTTGAGGTAGGTAGCGAATTAGATAAATCCAAAACAAGCTAAATGCAAGTAGACTGTATCCATCACTTCGCTAACACCAACTTTGATGATCTATGCAATCCTGTACATCACTTTCAGAAGAAGCGATACAATTCCAGGCTGGGTACGATATACCATTTAACTTCCTGCAGGAAATGACGTACCGACTGTCCTCATGAACAAACACACAGCATTACTGTAGGATTATTAAGGCATAGTACACGTTGCGTTCTGTACGTGTTAAAAACGTAGTATTGCCAATGCGCTAGGCACGGTATCGCTGCAGCCGAAGTTTTGTGTGCTTTTTACACGAAAACGGCGGGTCTTTGGCAGCTGCGACAAGAGGGCCATTTTTGTTAATTATGTCTTACTGCTCAATTAACCAGCATCAGACATAAACCCTAACGATAACAATTTTTTTTAAAAATAAATAAGGAGGCAACTTCTGCTATTTTCATTACGGTTGGAGGTAGTAATGATGTTTTGCTTCTTGGTTGAAGATCCTGGTAGCATAAAACAGTGTTCGGATAATTTTATTTATAAAGTATCTTAGTTTCAGATATTTCGTAAAAATACAGTAAAAAAATCTTTATTTTCAAGGGCTCTTTTCTGCCTTAATATTTATTTCCGTTAGGAAGTATCCTATATATTTACCACGTAATTTTACAAAGTAATCAACTTACGGTGTTTGTCGGTCGAATTCAACCCCATCCTCTATATTGTGAATCACTAGTTTCTAGAGCTGACCAAGTGATACTTATATTACACAAATTCTAAAATGTGGCACGAATATATATCATAATGGATTGCCATATACATTTGTGGCGACCACCATCTCGGCATAGTCTGTAGCTCATGAATGCCTTTGGGAGGTGTTCGCTTTTTTTGAAGAGCCCTGAAGCACTTCACAGAAGAAGCTGAAAATACAAAGCGATCACGATAACGCCTACGACGACGAGCATTCATCACCAGTATTTAAGTCATCACTTGTGTGCCGGAAGGTTAATCACCATGCAAATTTTTAACTAATATTATTTGCACTTAAGAACTCTCACCTACGGCATAGTCAAGTATTGAATTCAGAACCTAGTGGCACGAAAGAAGTGCCGTAGTGACTTCAGTCACTGGTATAGCCTCGTGGACAAAGAAATTTCATTTTTTATCAGAGGCGGATCGGGTCGGCGGGGGGGGGGCAAGGGAATTAAGGGGGCTTTAGACTCCTCCCTACAGTTGGTACCTACTCCGGATAGAATTAAGTTACTCTAGATACATAACTTTGTTAAAATTGTGGTATAATTTGGTGTACTCGGGGTACCAAAAGGCAAATGTAAAAGTTTCATGGTGTGATATTTTTATTCTGCATTAAAACTTCAAAACTATGTGGTCTCTCGTGAGCATGTTATTTAAACGTAACGCTTAACGTCAGAAGATTACCTGCCCCCCTTTCCTGTCCCACACATAATAAAGGAAGCCAGTCCCTTCAGAGATGATATTGGCTTGTATCTTAGATTCGTACCTACATGATTATAATTGCGAAAATATGACAGTTTTAAGCTTGATAAGTTGTATTTTTGAAATTTCATGTTCCTTACACATAAGTTTCGACAATTAATTATTTAATTAATCTAAAGAGCTCTAAAGTATTTAATTGATATATAAACATGCGTGTTTGAAATTAATGCTTAGTAGTAAATGTAATGCAGCTATTTTAACAAAATTTCGTAACATATTGTTTTTGGAATAATTTAATATTCCAACTAAACAATTGGTTTTTATTTACCCAAAGTAATTCTCCCGCAGTAAAGTTTCCCGCCCTTAAATAGGTTCCTTGATACGCCACTGATTCTTCGGCCTTGTACACAAGAGCAGCGATTCCACTTAATTCCATTTAATATGGCCCTAGATCCTGTAAACCTAACCGTATTTGGAATTCTTTATTACAAACTGTATCTTAATAATTTTGTTTACTAAAAAATATAAGAAACATATAAAAAAATTTTATACGAAGCACGTAAAAAAATACTTGAACGAATTTACGTAAAGTATCATGGGTAGTTTCTTGTAATAAGAGACAATGACAGATAAAATTCAATGTAATCGGAAGACTGAGGCAACGTTCGAAATATTACTACCATTATTACAATCATATTTAGGAGAACGTGGGAATTAAATAAGACAATAAAGAATTTGAAAAAAAAAAATTTCAGGTTTTTCGAAGCAAACATACAATAATAACCACAAAAAGGTTGCGCTGTATAACGTTTTTTCGTCATTGTCGCAAAAAAACCGTTGATCAGATAGATGTTTTCTGCCTATGTATATCTTACACCAAAATTTTGAGACTTAAGTTCTACCACATTACCGCACCACAGTCTTCTCCGACGTTTCATGTGGCTTCTGTTGGCTGACGCTCACAGCAATACGTTATCACCTGTAGCATATGTCGATGATGTCAGCGCAATTCGAAACTGAAATTCAATTAAATGTTATTGTAAGTTACGAACTTGAGAGCATTCCTCCAAAAAAAAAAATGTATCCGATAGGTTGGCAATTTCCCTAGCTAAGCCTTCCGTTTACCTAGGAAAAGCGTAGATGTTGATCGCAACAGTCAAGTAGAGCACAAAACAATATTCCTGCGATTTCTATACCACGATCCTAGAAAGACTATCTGGACGCGAGTGTAAAAAGCTGACTCCGTTAGTGACTTGTTCAGCAGATAATGTAGCACTGCGTATGCATCAAGCAAATGTGTCTAGGGCATAAAGAAATAAATGTTCTTCACCAAATAATAAACCTAAGTACCAAAACTTTAGACTCTGCCAACAATAGCGTATATCCAAAACTTCACTACCATTACGTAACCTGAAATATTAATACTATTATAATTTGTACTTCAAAATTGAAAGATTAAAGTTCTCATAACATTAGTTGGGTCGTAAAATATATTTTATTTATTTTGAAAAATGTAAAGCTCAAAACAACTCACGCAGGACCAAATAGTAATTAAAAATGAGAACTCCGATGACTTGCATGCTAATTTCGTGCTATTTCTAATCTTGACTATAATTATTACACCGAAGAGCCAAAAAAACTGGTACACCTGCCTAACATCGTGTAGGTCCCCTCGAGCACGTAGAAGTGCCGCAAGACGACGTGGCATGGACTCGAATAATGTCTGAAGGTATGAAAGAGGCAATTCACATCATAAATCCTGCAGGGCAGTCCACAAATCCAATCTGCGCCAATTTGAGAAAGGGAGGCACGTCTGTCACGTTTAATGATTCTTGTCAGTCGTCGTCTGTCCCGTTCTTTCACGATCTTTTTTCGGCCGCAGCGATGTAGAAGATGTGATGTTTTACCGGATTCCCGATATTCACGGTACACTCGTGAGATGGTCGTGAGCGAAAATCAAAATGTTATCGCTACCTCAGAGATGCTATGTCCCATCTCTCGTGCGCCGACTATAACAACACGTTCAGACTCATTTAAATCTTGATAACCTGCCATTGTAGCAGCAGTAACCGATCTAGCTGCCAACCTTATCGCGCTACTCTCATTGGTTCAATACCTCTTATTTGCATACGCACGCCTATACCAGTTTTTTTTTGGCTCTTCAGTGTATAAAAACGTGAAAATAAAAAAGGAGGGAACATAGATTATACAGTACATAGTTATGTGACCGAATTAACGGCGAGGCTGGCTTTTTTGAAAAATACGTAAGGCAATTCTTTGTATGCTCGTGAACTCAAACACGGATTATTTTTGCCGAGAGCCGGGGTGGCAATAATTAGTTTTTCTTATCTTGTGGCCGTGATGTCTAAATAAGATAGCATAATGTTTGAATAGGCAGAGGGTTAAACAGCTAGATTCATATACATTTTTGATTGTTCTAATACTTTTAATCTCTTACTCAGACTGCAGCACTGGGTACACAATACGTTTATCGTTCATCATCAAAATTCTGGCAACCTTGAATGTGAAAACCAGAATGGGAACAAACCTCAAAATAACACGAAAAATAATGCATTAAAAAGTTAGTTTACAAACGAAATATTTCGTACAGTAAACCGCGGCAACTTTGCGCCTGCAATTTGAAGCTAGATATTCAAATTTTTATTATTACCTATCCCGGTGATGTTTGCTACCCTTTCACCAAATGGCACCTAAACAAATATTTTGAGTGGTGCAATGTTACCCCAGCAGCTTTACTGTACTTTTCAGGGGAGAAACCCATGGATCCACGTTTGACTCATTAGGAAAAGTATCTGCACTGTTGGGCGTTTTCATTTAAAAACATTGCAATACAACACTGCTGAAATAAAATTAAACAGAGACAGATTCATTTGAAAATGCCATGGTCAGTGTAAACATTGTGATTCTGAGGAAAGATGGTGTACGTACAGATTGTCGTAACTAAAATAAATTTATTATTAAATGCCAATAGGTTAGAGCGTTATTACCGTATGTCAGTCTTTTTTTAGAAGTATAAACGTTGTGTGTCCACCTGTATATTAGAGTCCAAAACCTTGACCAGTATTTAAATTACGTAAATATAAAGTTTAAGGGCTTTTCTGTAAAAAAAAANATATTAGAGTCCAAAACCTTGACCAGTATTTAAATTACGTAAATATAAAGTTTAAGGGCTTTTCTGTAAAAAAAAAACTCCAAAAAGTCGTATATTTCGACTCTACTAATCACGTACAACACGAATATACTAGGGGCATTAACGCACGACGAATTTCCTAACATGTACCCACCTAACCGAACAGAACCTAACTCCACGATGGGTGAATCACTTTTTTTTACGTTTTTAAACTAACCTAGGATTGTAAGGTTGTAAAGTAATATAAGATTATACAATAATTATCAAATCTCCGATCAACACCCTACAATCACAGACTATATGGGAACCCTATAATCCTACGTTATTTTNACAATAATTATCAAATCTCCGATCAACACCCTACAATCACAGACTATATGGGAACCCTATAATCCTACGTTATTTTTAATAACTGCAATGCTAGATTAGTTAAAATCGCTACAATCCTAGGTTAGTTTAAAAATGTAAAATAGTGATTCACCCATATTGGGGTTAGGTTCTGTTCGGTTAGGTGGGCACATATTATACAATTAGTCATACGTTAATGACGCTACTATAGTCGTGTTCTGCGTTACCTACGAATANACTATAGTCGTGTTCTGCGTTACCTACGAATAATTCTAGGTTAGTTTAGAAAGAATGAGAAATTGTGGGGTAAAAACGTCCGGAAAAAGCCTTGTTTGAATTACGCAATATAACTACATTTGCAAGTTAAGCTACCTGATAGGATTTGTGGGTTTTACACTAAACTACGAATTTAGGTTTTTAGGGATTTAAAGTAGCGTAAAACACAACAAAATAATATTAATGCACTCACCAATTTAGGTGGGTGGTACATACTCTGTCGACGGCCCATTCAACCTCAGATCACTCGATGAAATCACAATCTCCCACAAAGCGCCACATACGCGCATATAACGCACTGGTACACTCGTTTACAGCCGAATATATACACAGAAGCACTCGTTAATAGGCTAATATAACGCAGAAACGTAGTCTTGCTTGCTTTCTTCGTTTTAAATCACGAACGGAGCAACATCTAACTCACCATGACCCGCACCTGTAGCCACA
>NQII01004217.1:11636-46523 GCA_002778355.1 Clitarchus hookeri
ATGTAGTTTGCGACCGAGTGAAATTGGATGTAAATTACCAATATTCTTATCTATCGACTCAACAAAAACAACAAAAGGCCCTGGGCTATCTCGAGGATAGCATAATTGGGTAGGTCTAACCTGTCTTGCAGTATTTAGTGGCTCCATCGAAGAGCCATCATGCCCTATACGATTACTCTTTGCGTGACGACTATCATTGTGGGCTTGCCCAACTGATAATTTTCTCTTATTTGTAGTATGCTCATCTACATCCATCGCTTACCTGAGGTCAATATTTATAAATCACAAAAACGAAGTCGACCACATTACCACCACCTAATTCCCTCATACCACCCACAGCAATCCACAAAACACTCCTCACTCCACGACGACTCAGAGACGAATGCTCTAGCCACACACTGGCATACTAACGTATGACCCGTGATTAGATATGCGCCCGCTAGATTGCGTTGAATATGCAATGCGCCGCCATTAATAATGGCGGTAGCCTTTAATAGACGTAATCATCAAATTTCGCGATTTCTTTAAATATTTTATACTTATTTTAACATTAAGCCGTCTTGAATATAAACAAGGTAAGCTGTGCAGAACCCGTTTATGCAACTTTTGTTGGTCTAGGACGTTTCGTTCAAAAACGTAAACAAACTGTAAAAAAAAGTCATCTCGCAAATTTGTTCAATTTTTTAAAATATGTACAACATATTTTAAAGCTATGCCCCTAGTATATTCGTGTTCTACGTGATTAGTAGGGTCGAAATATACCACTTTTTGGAGTTTGTTTTTTGTGTTTTTCAGAAAAGCCCCTAAACTTAATAACTACCAAATGTAAAATAGTGATTCACCCATCGCGGGGTTAGGTTCTGTTAAGTTAGGTGGGCACATATTACGAAATTAGTCTGACGTTAATGTCTCTAGTATATTCGTGTTCTGCATCATTAGTAGAGTGGACAAATTTACAGTATTCAGGTCATCGATGTTGGATACAAATCGTTTAGGCCAACCACATTTCTGATAATTGTATCTGGCGGAATGGTACACAGTTCGCACGAAATTATAAACTAAGCAAAGCTCTCAGAAGTGTTCACTTGCTCGCAATCTAAATATGATTATTTCTGTTGAAATCGATTTTCTCAATTCTAAAGTGGTTGTGATTTTTAAATCTAAGAGAACATAATCAATGAGAATATGTGATTTATATAAACTATGAAACTATAAAGTCCCCACAACCTTTATTTCAATGAAAATGTTGTAACTCTCTTCACGCAGCTGTTTGAAATAAATAACAATCTCTGATGCGCGAAACATAGTGTATGTATAAAAGTGTTTTACGAAGAAATATGATAAAGTGATATTAAATACAAATTTTCAGTCGAGACGTGGCAGTGCTGGAACACCGTACATCCAGCATTAATATCAGAGCAGAAACTTGTACTTCCTAACACGGGGCTAGATCGACGAGGATGCTGAGGCTTACCTTGTTGGTGACATGTTCGACGTAAGTCGTCGTGGACGTTGGTAAAGACGCGGCTTCGTGGCTTGGCAGGCGATCGCAGACTGTCGGCATGGAGGCTTGAAGCTGCCCCCACCTCTCACCACGTCGATGCCGCTATCCTTCCAACGTGTATGGGTGGCGTCTAGCAACCGTCCGACGCTACCTTCGACGTCATCAAGGTTTTAATGTTACCCGACTCGAAACAACGAAACTCTCTGGTGGGATGTTCCTCAATGCCCTGGTCAACGTGTTTCCCGACTATAGAAGGCATTTTATTTCGTCTTGGGAGAGAGCATGGATAAGGACCTCACGATTATAACATTATAACTTGGCCGAAGACACATCCTGCCATGTTTGATGAGGTAATTTTATAGAACATGTATAGCAAACTATTTTAAGATAAATTTCATTGATATTCTGCAATATAACAATATTTGGGCTAAGTTTATTTTGCTATGGGAGCCCATTATTAAATATAGCTTCATGTTATTTTTATAACAAACGTTATAAATGTAACGTATTTGAAAGCCTGTTTGGCTATTTGTATTTCAATAATGCTTGTATTTTTGATATGGGCAGTTAATGAGGAAAAAAGACAATGATAATAATAAGCCCGGAGATAAATGAAAAAAACTAACAGATTTTGAATAATTTCTCACAATTTTGGAGGTTAACTATCGTGTACTCTAATTCATATAAGGGAATGATTGAATTTTCGCAATTTAGTGCGACTGCGTTATTGGTTTGTACTCTGCTATTTAAACTCTGCTGCTTGAAGCTTCTTCGTAAGACTCATTTTGATGAGTGGAACGGAAGGAAGGGGAGTTGAAGGTAACTGTCATGGAGTGGTGGGGTTACCCGTGGGTGCTCCCGCTGTGACAATGTTACACACACGGACTCAGGAAAAGTTTGCACTGTATGCGTTTCCAATTCCTGCATTTACGTATTATATCAAAGGCGAACCGCTACAAGACATCAAATATAATTAAACGAAAAGTTATAAGTCAAATGTTTCTAACGACTTAAAACCACGTTGTCTTACAACAGACGTAGGCATGATAGCGCGAGAGATGTACCAGCTTAGGTAATGTTCTCTGTAAAATTTTTTGTACTTTTGCCAAAATAATTGGTAACCATTAAATAAAGCTTTCTTATACAAATTGCAATACATATATTTGTAATATTGAATTATTGTTGCATTATTATGAAGTGGACAATTATTATTATTACGCGTTTGAAAACCACTCTAATTAAAAAGTTATTCATCGAAAGAGAAAAATCTTTGGAATTATGATCCCCGCCTCCCACAAAAGAAAAGTTTAAGTTAATTTGCTAGTCCGGATATTAGAATCCACATCCTTAGGTTTGCAACGTAGACAATTTTCCGTACAACCACGTAAATTTAAAGTCTAGACCTTCTTTTATTGGTACACTGAGGCCAATTAACTCGGGCAAGAATAGGTCTTTAACAATCTCACCTATAGTGAAGAACTGAGGTTAGTGGTTTAGGCAGTTATTGAAATACAGAAGGACATTAGGTTTGTAGGTGGATGGAACAGTTGCACTGCTGGCGTTTGATGATTGCATAAAATATTGTTGCAGGAACTTGGCTTTGTGACGGCAATTACTGGCACTGAAGACCAACGAATTATCATTAGACTTCAGTATGTACGGCTGGTTACGAAAATAACTGGGCAGGGAAAATCCACATTGCCGTGGGATCGCATATGCTTATCTTTCCCGGGAAAGTAAAATGAGGGGCACCAAGTTTTTACACTCGAAATAACGTTAAAGAAAAACCATTCCAAAAACCCTCCTTTACACCTCCCTCCGCCCGTCAATTCAATTATAACTTTTCAAAGCGCGCTATTCGTAAACATATTCAGTTGTTTAAATAAAATTATTTGACTGGAATAGTTTGTAGCCATGATTCCGCAACTTAAAGTAATTCCTCATCATTACAAAAATTATAAAAGTTATAAAAATATGGTTCTGCTGAGGTTACAAATAAAACATTTTACAAAGGATGTTGTATTTTTTACAAAATTTGTAAATGTACAAAAATGTCTTAATACTACTTACCAAAACATTTTATCAGTAAAACCAATTGATTTTAAAGCGTTTTTAGTGATGCCTTTTAAAATATACTGAATTGAATTCGTATATTGACACCGCCTAAATTTTATTTTTGTACTTGTAGAAATATTAACAACATCAAATAATGACATGTACGACAAGTTAACCATTATTTAATTGCACCGAAACCAAATCTTTCCCAGGCAATAAAGACTTTTAAAGGCGATTCATGGCAAACTGAACATTTCGGAAGCCCTGCTCAAGATCTTATTGTATGAACATTGTGTATTCTTCCATCATATGTAAAATTACCATTGCTATGGAACTTCTCACTTTATTCATGCGACGGTAAAGTGAAAATGTAAAATTATTAGAAAAGTAAACTTTTTACAAATTTGCGAATTCTTTTACTAATATTCATGGAAAAGATATACAAGAAAGTAAATAATTGGAATTTTCACAAACGATTAACTAAAAATTTTACTTTAACGTTAAAACGCGGAACTACTTTCTTTCCGTCGCTACCAACTTTTCTAAGCGCATGAAAGTCGGTTTAGCCGTTAAAATATGTGCAGGCAGTGGCAGAGATATTTTTCAAAGGTTAATTTTAAAAGTGCTTAGATAATTGTGAACAACCTATACATTTCAATGATGATTTTATAATAGGCCTACATGCGTTTTAATTACGACGCAAACATAAGAAAATTACTTACGTAAATATGTGATTCAGAATATAAATCTCTTAGTGTTTTTTAATGTTTATTTACAATAGAATGACAATGGAAATAAAGTGGGAATCATTCAGAACTTGGAAAGCAAGTGACGGCTTAAGGTAAAACAATGTTGATTGAAGAAAATAACTAAGCCATAATTTAAATTAAGTGGAACCTGAACTGTCTTATATGATGGCCTTATTCATTAAAACCATATTGAATGGACGCAGACATTAACGCAAGGTTCGGAGGTAAAAAGATGGAAGAGACTAAATCGTGACACGGATCATCAATTAAATTACGAAAGCACTCAGGACAGCTAATAATTGATTATTTTAATGGCTAAGGAAATTGTTAAAATCTTACCTTCATGTTCGTCCATTATGAAGCCGGTATGTAATGGATCACAGGAATTTTAATTTATACCCTCTGTGCTTAATATTTTCCTGAAATCTAAGGCAAAGACATCCCGATACCGTCTGGAGATATACATTTCACGAAAGGAACTCTTAGCTGACTACGTTATACATATTTACTTGCAGATGAAGACTGTAAAAACATTGTAATTAATTTATGTAAAAATATGTGACGATTTTTAAAACCTACAGTTGTTGAAATGTCAGCTACAGTTACAGTCATTAGAAATGCGACCTTATCGTTCCTACGATCTATATGCAAAGTTTGTTCGTTTAATTTATTTTCAAATTAAGAGAAATTTTGTGCTTGAACTCTTATCATAAATACAATAAGAACAAATATACATTTTCAATTTACAAAGCGTTCTTGCGTATCTTTAATATATATGCTTACCTTTATTTCATTACAGTGGACATAACCAAGTATTCCGTACAGCGTAAGCATGCAGAGG
This sequence comes from Clitarchus hookeri, assembly GCA_002778355.1. Taxonomy (NCBI): domain Eukaryota; kingdom Metazoa; phylum Arthropoda; class Insecta; order Phasmatodea; family Phasmatidae; genus Clitarchus; species Clitarchus hookeri. Next base: position 16,786 of record NQII01004217.1, read on the forward strand.
AAAAACAATTTAAGGTAATCTTTGCCTTCTTTATGTTAATTCTGGAACCCATTCTTAACACTTGTCGGGCAACCATATCAACCTTAATTTACAAGTTTCTTATAAATAAAACAGTTATCAAGGATATATCAAATCGAAACATATTTACAAGCGATTGTCGATGGTCTTTTAGATAACGCCACCATAGACACTATAAAATGCCTCCTTCGCTTTTTATATATCGACCACGAGATGTTAGGAAATATTTACGAAAATAAATATCTCAAATTTAAGGTGATTCCTACTGAACCTTTTATACAGCAATAAAACGAAATGCATCAAATGGCCTTAATTTAACAGAACTTCCAATCAGAGCACTTCTGATCCTAATTGTCTTCCAACATTTCTACAAATACTCCTGTCAGTAATAACACTATCATTTACGAAGTTAAGATGATATTTTCTTTTAAAAGTAATACGTTCACGGATCCTCAACTTACCGCGAAGCAGCCGTTTAAGGCTAGGCTTAAAATAGACTGTCGCACCCACCAATCGTTAATCCGTCTGCCAATCATCCGTCAACTATTTTTATCCGGTAGTTGAGAGCGAATCACAACAATCCGTCATGCGTCGATCCTTCTGTGTGGAAAATATCCACTGTGACGACCCAACATCACGTTCTTCCTTAGATAGAGATAGATTTCCAAGGGAGCTATTAGAGATGTGCAATGAGCGAGTTTGATCACCTAATTTATTCAATTTCATGATGAGGTCACGAATGGGCTGTAATATTAGGCGAGTTCGAGCACTCGGAAATGGTATGGTGAAACTCGCTCATAAAATGCACTTTGGTCGCTCAAACCGCATTTGGTCATTCGAGTACTCGAAAACGCGGACCACTCGAAGTACACTGAAGAGCCAAAAAAAAAACTGNATCTTTGGAATTATGATCCCCGCCTCCCACAAAAGAAAAGTTTAAGTTAATTTGCTAGTCCGGATATTAGAATCCGCATCCTTAGGTTTGCAACGTAGACAATTTTCCGTACAACCACGTCAATTTAAAGTCTAGACCTTCTTTTATTGGTACACTGAGGCCAATTAACTCGGGCAATAATAGGTCTTTAATAATCTCACCTGCAGGGAAGAACTGAGGTTAGTGGTTTAGGCAGTTATTGAATTTCGGGATGATATTAAGTCTGTAGGTGGACGGAACAGTTGCACTGCTAGCGTTTTATGATTGCATAAAATATTGTTGCAGTAACTTGGATTTGTGATGACAATTACTGGCACTGAAGACCAACGAATTATCATTAGACTTCAGTCTGTACGGCTGGTTACGAAAATAACTGGGCAGGGAAAATCCACACAGCAGTGTGATCACATATGCTTATCATTCCCGGGAAAGTAAAATGAGAGGCACCAAGTTTTTACACTCGAAATAACGTTAAAGAAAAACCATTCCAAAAACCCTCCTTTACACCTCCCTCAACTCGTCAATTCAATTGTAACTTTTAAAAGCGCGATATTAGTATACGTATTCAATTGTTTAAGTAAAATAATTAGACTCTAATAGTTTGTAGCTATGATTCCGCAACTTAAAGTAATTCCTCGTCAATATAAAAATTACAAACGTAATAAAACTATGTTTCTTTCGAGGTTACAAATAAAACATTTTACAGAGAATGTTGTGTTTTTACAAAATTTTGTAAATGTACAAAAATGTCTTAATACTATTTACCAAAACATATTTACAGCATAACCAATTGGTTTTGAAGCCTTTTTAGTGATACCTTTTAAAATATACTGAAGTGAATTCGTATATTGACACCGCCTAAATTTTATTTTTGTACTTGTAGAAATATTAACGACATCAAATAATGACATGTACGACAAGTTAACCATTATTTAATTGCACCGAAACCAAATCTTTCCCAGGCAATAAAGACTTTTAAAGGCGATTCATGGCAAACTGAACATTTTGGAAGCCCTGCTCAAGATCTTATTGTATGAACATAGTGTATTCTTCCATCATATGTAAAATTACCATTGCTATGGAACTTCTCACTTTATTCATGCGACGGTAAAGTGGAAATGTAAAATTATTAGAAAAGAAAACATTTTACAAATTTGCGAATTCTTTTACTTATATTCATGAAAAAAATATACAAGAAAGTAAATAATTGGAATTTTCACAAATGATTAAATAAAAATTTTACTTTAACGTTAAAACGCGGAACTACTTTCTTTCCGTCGCTACCAACTTTTCTAAACGCATGAAAGTCGGTTTAGCCGTTAAAATATGTGCAGGCAGTGGCAGTGATATTTTCCAAAGGTTTATTTTAAAAGTGCTTAGATAATTGTGAACAACCTATACATTTCAATGATGATTTTATAATACATGCGTTTTAATTACGACGCAAACATCAGAAAATTACCTACGTAAATATGTGATTCAGAATAGAAATCGCTCAGTGTAATATTTTTTTTTACGTTTATTTACAATAGAATTACAATGGAAATAAAGTGGGAATCATTCAGAACTTGGAAAGCAAGTGACGGCTTAAGGTAAAACAATGTTGATTGAAGAAAATAACTAAGCCATAATTTGAACTAAGTGGAAACTGAACTGTCTTATATGATGGCCTTATTCATTAAAACCATATTGAATGGACGCAGACATTAACGCAAGGTTCGGAGGTAAAAGGATGGAAGAGACTAAATCTTGACTCGGATCATCAATTAAATTACGAAAGCACTCAGGACAACTAATAATTGATTATTTTAACGGCTAAGGAAATGGTTAAAATCATACCTTCATGTTCGTCCATTACATTTGTAACGGATCACAGGAATTTTAATTTATACCCCCTGTGCTTAATATTTTCCTGAAATCTAAGGCAAAGACATCCCGATACCGTCTGGAAATATACTTTTCAGGAAAGGAACTATTAGCTGACTACGGTATAGAAATTTACATGCAGATGAAGACTGTAAAAACATTGTAATTAATTTATGTAAAAATATATGACGATTGTTAAAACCTACAGTTGTTGAAATGTCAGCTACAGCTACAGTCATTAGAAATGCGACCTTATCGTTCCTACGTTCTATATGTAAACCTTGTTCTTTTAATTTATTTTCAAATCAAGATAAATTTAGTGCTTGAACTCTTTTCATAAGTACAATAAGAACAAATGTACATTTCCAATTTACAAAGCGTATTTTGCGTATCTTTCATAGATATTCTTACCTTTATTTCATTACAGAGGACATAACCAAGTATTCCGTACAGCGGAAGCATGTAGAGGAAAAACAATTTAAGGTAATCTTTGCCTTTTTTATGTTAAATTTTCTGGACCTCATTCTTAACGCTTTCGGGGAACCATATCTATCTTAAGTTACAAGTTTCTTACAAATAAAACATTTATTAAGGATATATCAAAATGAAACATATTTAAAAGAGCTTGTCGGTGGCCTTTTAGATAACGTCACCATAGACACAATAAAAAGCCTCGTTCACTTTTTATACACTGAAGAGCCAAAAAAACTGGTATACCTGCCTAATATCGTGTAGGGCCCCCGGAGCACGCAGAAGTGCCGCAAGACGACGTGTCATGGACTCGACTAATGTCTGAAGGCATGCAGGAGGCAATTTTCACCATGAATCCTGCAGGACAGTCCACAAATCCAATCTCCGCCAATTTGAGAAAGGGCTGCACGTCTGTCACGTTTAATGATTCTCGTCAGTCGTCGTTTGTCCCGTTATTTCACGATATTTTTCCGGCCGCATCAATGTCTAAGATGTGACGTTTTACCGGATTCCCGATATTCACGGCACACTCGCGAAATGGTCGTGCCCGAACATTTCATATGTTATCGCTACCTCGGAGATGCTATGTCCCATCTCTCGTGCGCCGACTATAACACCACGTTCAAACTCACTTAAATCTTGATAACCTGCCATTGTAGCAGCAGTAACCAATCTAGCTGCCGACCACATCGCGTTGCTCTGATTGGTGCCATACCCCTGTTATTTGCATACGCTTGCTTATACCAGTTTTTTTGGCTCTTCAGTGTACTATGAACAACGAACGAGTGGGCTGTCCAGGTCACCCGCTCTCTCACGCCCCCTCTGACTGCGGTGGTGTTGCCTCACAGCGTCGACACCACAACCACACAGGAAATGTACGTGATTGTTGTGTGTTCACCGCAGTCTTAAGGGGATAGCTTCTTACGCGTTAACGCGACCGTAAGGAATGGCTTCCGAGAATTGTGAAGACGTTTCCAGGAAAATAACGGAAGGTATGTATGAAGTGCACGTGGCCAACAAAAGGAGACGAATTGACGTGTGGGATGCATTTGCATTATTTAGAGATGCTACGTCGAAACACCTTATCGGTTTCGTTCAGTTTTGCAATTGTAAGACTGTGGGTTTATTCAATGCGGGTTCTTGGACAACACATTTAAATCATCAATTTTGCTGCGAAAAAAACACAGTAAGTGATGCCTCCGCTCGTGTACCTGTTTTTGTGAAATGCACCGTGACTGGTAAATGTGTAATGATGTGTGGTTTAATGGAACTTGCACAGGAAGCGATTAGTGTAGGGGAAACTTTCCGCACCACGTTTCCGCAGCAGACGTGCAGCCCCATCGCAACTCTGTCGCACGGCGTTATGGGGACATCGGAAGGTGCTGAAGACCCGAGGTAATTCCCAACGTGCAATATGCTGCGGAGAAAAAGAGCTTGTGCAATGACAATGGACTTGTGTGGACCGATGATTTGAAGAAATTGCTTTACTTGATGGCTACTGCCCATTACATTGATGAAGAATGGCGACTGGTAAACAATGTACCGTTGACGACAAGGTTCCCAGATGTTCGGAAGGGTGGAAACAACATCCGAGAGAAACCATTTGATAGAATGTGGGACGCTGCAGAAGTGTCAACGTGACATTTGTGACAGACCAAGGACCAAACGTAAAAAAAGGCGCTGGACATCTATGCGAGGTTACCGCGTGCAACTCACTACATCAACACGGTCTTGCGGGACACGTTGGATGACGAGACGCAGCAAGATTAAAAACATTCCGTGCCGTCATCTATAAATGGAGCCAAGTATATTGTCGCGTATCTCAAAAGATCTGGACACGTGAACAAGTCACCCCTACGATGCGTGGAAACACGATGGAACAGCAAGTACGTAATACTTGAGTCCGTTCACTCGCAGATAGATGATATACGTCAGATTTTTGATGTGGGTGCTTCGGACAAACTTCAAGGTTATACTGATACTTTTACTGCTTATCTGCTGTCCTTCCACAGATTCTTCAAAGAAGCTACAGACGCCCTGGAAACGGAAAAGGAGCCAACCATTCAGATGTTTTTGCTGTGGTTATATAAATTTAAAATCCTATTGCACAGCACTTACCAGAGACATTGAGGTTAGGCATACATGTATAATTGTTACGTAGCAAGAGGGACTATATATTTCTACCGTACGACTCGATTTCACACGCCATACTAGTGTTAATGTTTTCGGGCTTATTTAAACTGTCGTTAGTATGCACGTAATAATTATGCTTGTTCGTACTACAGAAGAATAAATTTCATTAAGGAAAGCAAAGAATTGAAAACCAGAGCACGACTGAATTTGGATTTGAAGTAGGAGGTACATTCATTGCATCTCATTGAAACATTCTTGTTCCCTTCTTTCCGACGATTATCGGCGATGCCAGAAGACGACCGAACTGAAACCTTTAACACCGTACGCAGTTTATGTGCCAATATATCTCGGCAGGGTGGCAGCCATGGAGGACCAGAGGCGCTCAACGTCCTACCTTCACCACCAAAATGAAGAAGTTTGTTTACCGAGTGGCAGATGGATGACGTCCCTTGCGTCAGATGCTAAGTTGGATACATATCTCGAGCAGGGAAATGTCGGAAACGATGACCAACTCTCGACGTGGTGGCATTAACGAAAAAGTACATTTCCTCACAACCCTNTGGCATTAACGAGAAAGTACATTTCCTCACTACTGTCAGCTCGCACGCACAGTTATTCGCATACTTGCCACCAGTGCATCAAGTGAACGTGTTTTTAGTAATGCTGGACATATCACTACCAACAGACGGTGCCATATGTTGCGTGAGCGGGTGGACGATTCAATTTTCATTCGTGGTAATATACATGTGTTACGATATTTGCAGTTTCCAATGTATCCGACATCTAGAAACTTCCATATGTAACAGTGATGACTGTGTGATTTATACTGATTTTGTTCGATAGTTCCATCTGCCTCAAAGGATATATATATATATATATATATATGTGTGTGTGAGAAATGTCATTTTACTTATTAACTACTTGTAACGTTAACCGATATCACCTGACAAAGTCGTATTTCTATGGCCTATAACGAGGGATATGAAGGACCTGTACCGTCTTTCAGTGTCTCTCCACGTGCAGGAACGTTGTTTCGCGAACGCTGGGTGGATTTGTGAGTGTTCGTGTCGTGCGTGGCAACGTCACGCCAGCAGGCGGAAGAATAGTCGTCTGGGCGAGCGAGCGAGTTTAGACTTACCGAGTCTCACTCTGTCCAATCCGTGACAGAGCGCCGTGGACAGCCATGAGCCTCANTATAACGAGGGATATGAAGGACCTGTACCGTCTTTCAGTGTCTCTCCACGTGCAGGAACGTTGTTTCGCGAACGCCGGGTGGATTTGTGAGTGTTCGTGTCGTGCGTGGCAACGTCACGCCAGCAGGCAGAAGAATAGTCGTCTGGGCAAGCGAGCGAGTTTAGACTTACCGAGTCTCACTCTGTCCAATCCGTGACAGAGCGCCGTGGACAGCCATGAGCCTCAGATGTTCAGGCCGATTTTGCGCCCGAGTTAGACTCGTGTGAATGAGCGAGTCCCGTTTAGTACCACAAAAACGAGCGAGTAAATTTGTGACCTTGAACATCTCTGGATTAATATTTTGGGGGACTGTTTTTTTTTTATTTTTTTTTTTTCACCCCCTTTGAAAACAAAACATTGCCCGTAACTCTATACATTTTAACGTAAGCAATTACCGCAATACTCGCAGTTAAGTTGGCAGCGAATTACGAAAAGTAGTTACAATTTTTTAACGTCTTACTATTCATGAAGTGAAAAATTTTTGTCACTTGCAATTAAGTGCATTTTTGTTGTATGGAAATAAGAATTAAACTTGATGTGATTGTAATTCAATAATGTTTCTAACTTGTTTACTTCATTACTTGCCTGACGCAACGTTCAAGTAACCTCGTTCATTTTATTTCTGTCCGCACTCTCTTGTCAACAGAATAGTTTTTCACGACTAACGTAGTTTTAAGCGACAGTTCTCGCCACTAAATTACAATTTTCATTAACATAATAAGGAAAACATTTTTATATCTGTTCTGACTTACGTGGAAATGTTTATTACTGCTTTCTGCTGTATTTCAATGTAATTTATTGTCCCTAAAATTCTCGTAATTTCACATGACATGCCAACATGAAAAATGTGATGTTTACATGCAATTGAAGTGTACATAAATTTTAAACCTAGAATAAACTTGAAGAAACTTTGGATGAGTGTGTTTTGTAATATTAGGATGTTCTATATATATATATATACATATATGCATATACGAGTACACACAAGCAATCTTCTTCATGTGTGTGTTATTTAGTATCCACACGATTCCCTGAACACCTGTTCACAAGTTGGTACCTTGGCACGTATGTCACTCGTTTAAAAACAATAAAGCTATGAAAATGTTTTATACCGCACGTGAAGCATTTATGGGGAATTATAAATAAGTTAAAACAATGTAATAACTTCTGCCCGAATGGTTTAATTTGTAAGAGCTGATATATTAACTACTAAGAAATAGTTTCCACGGCTAACCTTCAACGTAAGTAATTTGGAGGAAATACCAGATTCCGTATTAAATGTGTGGATGCAGCTTCATCATNACGGCTAACCTTCAACGTAAGTAATTTGGAGGAAATACCAGATTCCGTATTAAATGTGTGGATGCAGCTTCATCAAATGCGTTTTCATTAGCCAGGTATTGTGATGTTAATATTCTGACCTGGTTACGCCCATATCAGTGTATGAATTTAAATTTAATAAGTTAAAATACATCATTTCCATAAGCAATTGGCCTAAGCAATTGTAAGTTAAATGTGCTTTANATTTAAATTTAATAAGTTAAAATACATCATTTCCATAAGCAATTGGCCTAAGCAATTGTAAGTTAAATGTGCTTTAAAAACTGATTGACTGGACGAATTTTTACGAAACTTGCAAAGAATGATAAATATTACTTGCGAAGTTTGCTGCAACAATTTGGATCTGTTCGGTTCAGCCACTCAGTTTCATGACAATAATTTTCCTAATTTCTCACGTAATAGCAACTCCTGTACTTTATTTATGCGTAGTTTTGTATTAAAAGATTGATTCGTGAGGTATTTAGTTAATCAGTCGTACCCTATTTCGGTGGAAATTTCGATACATCTCAAAATATGTTGCCAGTCCCAAAGCATACCTAGTGAGCATAAGAATTTTTAATATTCTAGGGGGAAAAATTACAAACGTATTTCATTTCAAATGATCTAAATGACCAAATTGTTTTCTATAATTATACTCGTATATGTTGTCAAACGTAATTTTTAAGTCATTAAACGTTGGTATAAGACACGCTGTCTTCTGCATGAAGGTATATAAACGGCGTATTCTCTAAAACAGTAACTTTCTTAAGAGTATGACGCGTATAGCGGATGAGCAATTCAGCTATTCACACTTTTTAAAGAAGAACGTTCGAAACGTCTTGACGTTGTTTTTATACCAAGTGAAAGAATCATGTTTAACTCTTCTGCTATTTTGNAGAAGAACGTTCGAAACGTCTTGACGTTGTTTTTATACCAAGTGAAAGAATCATGTTTAACTCTTCTGCTATTTTGCTCGCAACTTAAACCGAAACATATATTCTTATGGCCATGGAATGTTAAAGGTATTTAATTCATATATAAATTGAAANCTCGCAACTTAAACCGAAACATATATTCTTATGGCCATGGAATGTTAAAGGTATTTAATTCATATATAAATTGAAATAGAATCGTGAACAAATAAATATACATACACCAATAATATTTACGGAAATAAAAATAAATGTTTTTGTTGTAATGATAATAATAATTGTTACTTTAAGTTATTTATTTAATGACTATGCAGTGGACATATGAGCAACTGTTATTAAACACCTGCTGCTGAAGGCCAAATGGCTATGAGTTTATTTTGATATGCAGATAGATACACAACCAACGACTGAAAGTAAAAATTTATCAGGGTTTTCAAAAGTTGTCACTTTACCGTGAACAGCAATTACGTGACATGATACCAATTATAATTCGATGAAAGTACGAAGTCATTTGAAAAATCACGTTCATAAAGGTTTTTTTGCGTAAATATGAGATTTTAATTTTAAAATCTTGACACGTAAGAACGTCAAATATAAATTGACCACACATTTTCGTTTCAGCTAAAGTTTGCATTTCAGTAACAGGGATGTTTATTTGAAAACTGGCACTTGGATCTCGTGCTGTAAAAGTTCAACTTTTGTTTAATTTGGATTTCAATTTAATCTCAAGTGTTAAAATTGAAATATGGGGGAACAGCACTACATATTTTTATGAAAGTAAATTACTATAATTTTAATTAGATAAATTATTTTTTCAGCCTTATCGTAACGTATAATTTTTTTTTTATTTTAAGATTGGCGGGTAATAAAATATACCAAAATATTAAAATTCATATAGCTCGTTTAATTCATTTTTAAATAATTGTTTCCTTCCATTGTGACAATTTTGTTCAGACTACTATTTCACATCACAACGAAATGGTATGTCATAATATGATATTATGTCAGACATGAAGAAAATTATTTAACTTTTTGAAAGCCATTATACAAATAATTATAAAATTTCCTGAGTAGGCGATGTGTTACGTAAAAAAAAGTGCAAATAAGGCACAATTTTACAGTTATTGCACAAGTACGACAAAATGAAACTATGAAGTTTCACTTTAAGAAGATGTAACAAACTTTCTTTCGCTGTCGTTGAAAACAGCATATATTGCAACCCATAAATTTTTTTCTGAGATATTCGTCATTGCATTCATTCACGTAAATATCGTGGAAATATTCTGACACTTTTAATCAAAAAGTCAGCATTAAATATGAGAATTTTAAAATAATTTCAATTCCTAACTTTTCCACCGAATTTAAATGAACACATATTCTACGCCCTGCATTTCGTTCGAGAAAAAAAAAAAAAGAAAGAAATGTTAATAATGAAGTGCACATTAAAATCCAATAAATTTCGTCAGAACGCAGTGGCTCTCTCGTTCATCATTCGAAATTAAAATCATATAAAAAAATTGCACGTAGCCAGTATGAAATAAAGCAGTTCAACGATTGGTTGTAAATAGCGTGAACGCAGGATGGATTGGCGTCCGATGACGACGGTGCAACAGATTGTTGTTGAATCCAGGTGTTTACCAGCCCGCCAGCCGCAGCGTGAGCAGACAACTCCTGGAGAAAGAGAGAGATAGAGAGAGAGAGAGAGAGAGAGAGAGAAAGAGGGAGAGAGAGAGAGATAGAGATGGAAAATTTCATTTTCACCTCACGACCANTAAATAGCGTGAGCGCAGGATGGATTGGCGTCCGATGACGACGGTGCAACAGATTGTTGTTGAATCCAGGTGTTTGCCAGCCCGCCAGCTGCAGCGTGAACAGACAACTCCTGGAGAAAGAGAGAGATAGATAGAGAGAGAGAGAGAGAGAGAAAGAGGGAGAGAGAGAGAGATAGAGATGGAAAATTTCATTTTCACCTCACGACCANAGAGAGAGAGAGAGAGAGAGAAAGAGGGAGAGAGAGAGAGATAGAGATGGAAAATTTCATTTTCACCTCACGACCAGTTCGAGCTGCGTGCGCCCACTCTGGAAGAAGGGGTACGCTCCTAGACCTAGTTCGACAGTTACGACAAATATTTATGCTACTGAAATTGGAGAGGGGGTGGGGGAATACAGACATTTTACACAAAATTACTTCAATTCGTTATTTTACACGTATCACTCGCTCTGTACTCCCAATTTTTACAACTGAAATGGATGTGGATAAAATGAAACGTGAAAAATATTTCTATATCATGTTACAAAATTTTAACGACATACAACCAAAAAAATTATAACGTAAATATTATTTATCGAATAATTTATTTCTTAGTAAAATTTATTTCCTGTAGCATCCGGAATGGAAATAATTTTGAATTTAATGTTTTAAACATTCAACTATGTAAAATTCTTTTTTTTTTTTTTTTTTTCATTTGCAGTGTTACAAAGCATACGCATTCTTCTTTAGTATGCAACATTTATCGTAATTTTCTGACATCATTCTAGTGTGTGCTCTACTTTTTAATGATTTCTGCATGTTATACCGTCGCATGCAGATATCGGTTTGAAAGCCACGCCACGTCTACCTGGAACATGGCCCCTGTCTTTCATTATAACGGTACTTCAGGCTGTGGCAGCTCACTGACTGACATACACAGACTATTACACTCAAGAGCCAAAAAAACACCATATCCGCACGCATACGTTTATTGTCTCCATACCTTGGTTAGTCTGTAAAGCGATGCGGTCGGCAGCTAGGTCAGTTACTGCTGCTACAATGGCGGGTTATCAAGATTTATGTGAGTTTGAACGTAGTGTTATAGTCGGCGCTNTAGGTCAGTTACTGCTGCTACAATGGCGGGTTATCAAGATTTATGTGAGTTTGAACGTAGTGTTATAGTCGGCGCTCGAGAGATGGGACATAGCATCTTCGAGGTAGCGATAACATTTGGATGTTTGCGTACGACCATTTCACGAATGTACCNCGAGAGATGGGACATAGCATCTTCGAGGTAGCGATAACATTTGGATGTTTGCGTACGACCATTTCACGAATGTACCGTGAATATCGGGGATCCGCTAAAACATCACATCTTCGACATCGCTGAGGCCGGAAAAAGGTCGCGAAAGAACGGGACAAACGACGACTGACGAGAATCATTAAACGTGACAGGTGTGCAACCCTTTCTCAAATTAGCGCAAATTGGTTTTGTGGACTGCCCTGCAGGATTCATGGCGAGAATTGCCTCCTGCATACCTTCAGACATTAGTCGAGTCCATGTCACGTCGTCTTGCGGCACTTCTGCGAGTTCTGGAAGGAGGGGGGAGGGCTACACGATATTAGGAAGGTGTACCAATTTTTTTGGCTCTTCAGTGCATTTTAATATATGAGATTCATTCGGATTTTAAATTGCAGGAAGATGAGAGGCGTGTGCAAGTTCCTGGGTGGAGGATGCACCCTAGCAGTGACAAGGCAGGGGGTGGGTCACAGCACGGCCTCGCCTTGACCTCCGATCCCGGGGACGACGTAGCTCCACCAGCAGAGACCTTTCACCGAGAAGCCGCGCCCAGCTTGTATAGTAAGCAGGTGGCGGGAAGGAAGTGGACTATATAGAGGAGGCGAGGAGGGGGAGTGCGGTGCCACTGGACACCGCGCTATATANGCGAGGAGGGGGAGTGCGGTGCCACTGGACACCGCGCTATATAACACGCCGTCGCCGACCAACAAGGCACCACTCCGAGGTTTGCAACCGGCGACGAACTACACCCTCCTCCGCAGAAATGAAGGTCCTGGTGAGTATCACGTCGTAGTGGAATACTGCCCGGAGACGTTGTCCTGCTGTCGTAACATGGGGAACGCCCTAGACACTCAAATGCGGTAACTTAGTGGGTTTGGACATGTAATAATTCGCGAGTTCAGTAACCTGCAAGCTAAGCTTTGTCGCGTGTGATGTACTTCCCGCGGATCCAGCGCCCAAAAGCGCAGAGGGTACCACTGGGTAAGAATTCACGTTCTGACGACTTTACAGCGTGTAAAAGTAGCCACCCGACAGCCCGAAACCTACACCGAGAAACTATTTTTGTTGTGTTGTTTGAAAGATTCTTACATTGGGGGTTAATAAATAAAAACGCTATATTTTCAACATAAGCCATTGATTGCTTCAATGCATCGTCACATAAAACTAAATCTGAGATACTNATAAAAACGCTATATTTTCAACATAAGCCATTGATTGCTTCAATGCATCGTCACATAAAACTAAATCTGAGATAATGTGACGGCATAGTGAAGTAATGGCTTATGTTAGTAATATTGCGCTAAGTTACTTTTATTACGTTACCTTTAAATAAATGTATTTAAAATGTTCTAAGTTAGTGGGGTGTAAAGTTATAAAATATATTTACAAGACTTCCAGACGCCCAGCGTTCCCTTGAAAAATATTTAATCATTACCTTATGAATTTTCTTATAGTTCAGAGACATGCAAACGTTTTGCATCATAGTTGTGCAATATTTAGCCAGCAACAGTCTCGTATTCTCCTACCCGTTTTACTGCTAAATGCTTCTTTGCCGAACACGAGTGGTGAGTCGTTTTAAAGATTCTTGCAATGGGGAGTGAATGATTAATGTAATATTTTTCGAATAATTTGTTAAGAATCAAAACGTTCACTTACAAGTTTCGAAACCGTCTTGCTTCCAATCAGTTTTTTACTGAATTTTCACTATTCGCAACTCTGTCATTCATGATCGAAATAATTACCACGTCCGAAACATATTATATTATACTTACCTGAAATCTTTTTCTCCCGCCTATCTACGTTTATTTTAAAACACCTGCACCTTTTACTCCACATCCTCGAGGTGGTGTAGAAGGTGAAACACCTGGGTTTTAGAAGTGGTAGTTACGCCTTCCAGTAAAAGGCTAGAGTTGCAGCAGCCAAAATACTAATTCCGGTAACAAGTACGTGAACNGTGGTAGTTACGCCTTCCAGTAAAAGGCTAGAGTTGCAGCAGCCAAAATACTAATTCCGGTAACAAGTACGTGAACGCTGATTGGTTGTAGAGGTTCCGTAAGGTACAGCCCACGCGAACACAGCTCTAAGACTTCAGTCTTGCACACAGTCGTGCATATATTAAGGGGGCCCGCATACCTGGAGCAGTTCTCCGCGTTCGAGGCTCGGAAGCGCGAGAGCGATAAGGACGACACTGCCACGCGCATCGAGTGCGCCATCGCCACTACGCACAAAGGCTCTGAACTGGCCTGCGGTGTTCTTGCCGTGCTGCGTGTACCCGCGGGACTTTCAGCGGTGACTGTATCATCTGTATTTGGTCGAGAGTCTGTTGCAATGCTCTACACAGGGCCTTCTAATACTTTTATATTAATTCTAACCGAATTCTTTGAGATACAGTGCTCTGGACATGCTGTGTATAGCCGTGTTGGCGTGCTCCGAAATTGTGTTTAAGGTGTACGTTACGTCTTTGAAGTAAGCGACAGGCATAGAATGAAGTGCGTATTTTTTTCCCGTAGATCAGCACATTGGACAAATATTTAATAGTTTCGTTTAAAAAAATAGAAACCTGGATTCCAAACATTTTGGAAAGCAGTTCAAGTGCCAAGTATACGAGGTCTTTACCTGCTTATTGGGTGGAAGCTGATGATTGGGTTAGCAATATTGTCACATGTTTATTGTGGTCTTCATCAAATAATGCGTGGACCGATTGCAGAAAGNCATAGAATGAAGTGCGTATTTTTTTCCCGTAGATCAGCACATTGGACAAATATTTAATAGTTTCGTTTAAAAAAAAAATAGAAACCTGGATTCCAAACATTTTGGAAAGCAGTTCAAGTGCCAAGTATACGAGGTCTTTACCTGCTTATTGGGTGGAAGGTGATGATTGGGTTAGCAATATTGTCACATGTTTATTGTGGTCTTCATCAAATAATGCGTGGACCGATTGCAGAAAGNTGATGATTGGGTTAGCAATATTGTCACATGTTTATTGTGGTCTTCATCAAATAATGCGTGGACCGATTGCAGAAAGAATGAGATCTTACGAGTTATTGAATTCTAACTTTTCCAATACTGGATACGTAAATTTATCTCGTCTCTATCGATAGGTTATGGCTAGAGACGTTGGTTTATCACGAGAAAAGTTTATTGTTTCACAGTTTTCGTCGTACTTTACACATGTCCAACAGTTTTCTCTCGTTATTGGCCGTCATGCGTGTGTAAAACAACTATCCTAATTAATTGGGCCAATGAGGATCCTGATACTCCAAAGCAGAAGGTTTGTGATTGGTGTGCAAAATAATCATAATCACACAGGTTTTTGTGGATAATACTGTTGGCTGCTGCTGTAACGCTAAACTTTATAACTGGCCCTCACTTGTGCAGTTAACCATTAGAATATTTTCAGAAGTTCCTTCGTGTTAATAAGTATCAGGTGTTTATAAGCATTCTTCATAGCAAAATATTTTTAATTTGATTGACCTGAAAATAACAAAAAAATTTTGCTACGATTAGAAAATTATTTAGTTTACAGATTATTTAGTAAAATTTAATATTTAGATTGTTAAGTAGAACAATTATGTGTAGGTTATTATTGAATCAAAGCATTAGTCTGTTGCGCAGCACTATTTATGTTCATGAACAACATGGCCGTCTGTTTACAAACTGATAATATTAAAAATTGCAAGATTCTGAAGGAATAATACGGTCCTATTCAGTGATGTATTAAACTGTAATATCGTATAATTGTTTAACCGTAAGTAAAACGCTTTAATAGAAGCTAAAATTTAATACCTGATACGCCAAAGTGATTAAACTTTTCGTCTGTATATATTTGCAGTTGTTTTAAACTCAAGTATATAAAAAGTATTGAAGTTAAAAAAATATCTGAAATTTCGTGTATCAATGTCACCGTAATACATTTATTTGCCCCAACAAGCCATTTGTGAGATTGTTGTACTTTAAAGAGCCGTGTTTATGTTGCTTCTCATGGGAACATATGCAGCAATTAATGTGTATTTTTTTATTTGTGTTACCAAAAATTTACATTTTTTCCAGTATTACAAAAATATATAAGTAATCTGCAGTTCAACTGGGCTACTGCACTCAGATACAAGTCAGGTAACGCCTATTCGGTTTACAACGCGCAACTAAAGTTTTGAAATATTTATCCAACTGGCTGTAAGTTGTTTACAAAATAATTAATTTGGCATGCGTTGTATTATTCCCGATAGAATTATAGTGGGAAATATTAACGATATTGATGAAATACTGTCACAAATTCTGTTATATGTGCTTGAACTACGGTGGTCTTAAGATGACTAGCTCTTAGCCGGTAAAAGTCATAGGAATTTAACTAATTTTCAAATAACTGTAGTAGTTTTATTTGACTCTAATTACAACCAATAACAACAATTTACGGTGACAAATTATAACGCGTTGTTTATAAACACACAATTACAAAATATATATTAAAAATACTATCTGTTTGTAAAGCAAATTTTTTATAAGAATTTTACTGTAATTTAATGTAATTTAATTTCATTAAAACAAATCTCTACTTACACACGGGATTTATATAACCTGCAGAGATAAATTGTTAGTTTATCTGGTTCCTGTACTGTGACTCAAAAATAGATCTAATACTCGTGATCTCTGAGGCATGGCCCCTTTTTTTCGGAGGAGACCAAACTGGTGAAGGCTTGAGGTCCCCTTCTGTTTGGAAGAATTAGTCTATGGTCGAAGCCAGAGTGGTACTGAACTCACAATCAGACGATATGTTGCTTTTATGACTTACTTGCACAGTAATGCGATGTGAAACCCAGTCAATTATGTTGTCATTCTGCCCAACCAGGCTCTGATCGTCCTGTCCCTGGCAGCCTGCGCGCTGGCAGCAGACACCAAGGAGGAGAAGGCAGTGGAGAAGCGAGGTGCGCTAGGCCTGGGCTATGGTGGTCTGGGCTACTCCGGCCTGGGCTACGGAGGCTACGGCCTAGGACACGGTGTGGGCTACTCCGGCTTGGGTTACTCCGGCCTGGGCTACGCCGCTCCCGCCGTAGCCAAGGTCGCCTACTCCGCGCCGGCCGTCAGCTACGCATCTCCCGTGGGCTATTCCGGCCTGGGCTACTCCGGCCTGGGATACGGAGGCTACGGCCTGGGACACGGTGTGGGCTACTCCGGTTTGGGCTACGCCGCTCCCGCCGTAGCTAAGGTTGCCTACTCCGCGCCTGCCGTCAGCTACGCCGCTCCCGTGGGTTACTCCGGCCTGGGCTACTCCGGCTTGGGTTACTCCGGCGGCCTGGGCTACGGAGGCTACGGACTCGGCCACGGCCTGGCCTATGGCGGATACGGTTACCACCACTGAGACTTCACCATCTCCCATCGCGACAACTCGCCTCATACATCACAATGAAAGCGACCACCATCTCCATTCTGAGGCTATCCTAGCCGAGAATGCTGTATGTTGAAACATCCTCCACTTCCTCAATGTNTCCAATGGCGGATACGGGTACCACCATTGAGACTTCACCACCTACCATCACAACTCGCCTCATACATCACAATGATGGCGATCGCCATCTCCTGTCTGCGGTATTCACTCTGAGGATGCTGCATTCCACTGCGCAAACCACCTGGTTCATTCCACCTGATGCCAGTCGTCAGAGAGCTACACACCTGTGCATCGGAATCGTCTCAAATTCTCCTTCATGACGACAAGTCGTTCCGCTGCCAAAACTTTTGTAAAATTGCTCAAATAAAATAATTGTACAGTTTTATCCTCCTTTTTTATTGCTATCATTCTTCTTGGAGTGTGTTCAACATCTTTATAAGAACAATGAACTATATGTATTTTGTGTGTATCTCTTATTGAAAAACGGATTACGATTTTATAGGTCTTCCTTATCGTTTACATACAAATCTGCGTACTCCTATTTGGGTCGTTACAAGTTCTAGTTAGGGTGAAAATTATGTTACTTGAAAATTATCATTTCCTATTTTAGCCCAAACGCAAAAAATTATTATGTGCTGTAAATTATTCTGCAGTCTTATTTTGTTGTTTATTTTTTCAATGAAAATAAGTTTAAGAAATTTTCTGACTTAATTATAACTGATTTTTAATAAAAATAAGTTGAACAAAATATTAATGACATGACTGTGTTCTTTCCTCATACTTAGCACAAAGAAGAAAAAACCGTTTTCAATTGGTTTTTCTTCTTGTCAGTAATATACGAGAAAAATTTTGGTATACTATGGAAAATAATATAATATCTTCACAAGAAATGTTGTTTAATAATTATCCCTTAACTAGCAGACATGAACGCCATATAACTGCCCACATTTTAATTATGGCCGCTTTTGATATGTTAATAAGCACTTTATCTTTTACATTTTAAGAACAGCAATCAAATTCACTTTTATTTACTTCCAGTTTCGTAACTAGAAATAGTAAACTGTGCTTAGCGTACANAATATAATTTCTTCACAAGAAATGTTGTTTAATAATTATCCCTTAACTAGCAGACATGAACGCCATATAACTGCCCACATTTTAATTATGGCCGCTTTTGATATGTTAATAAGCACTTTATCTTTTACATATTAAGAACAGCAATCAAATTCACTTTTATTTACTTCCAGTTTCGTAACTAGAAATAGTAAACTGTGCTTAGCGTACACCGTTGTTGTGTGTTTAATAATTAGCTTGAATATATATGTGTGAAAACGAATTTAATTTTTAAGGTGGTTTCTAGGAGTTCCTTTTAGGCAGTCTAATATTACAAATAATCTATAAACAAAATGTTTTAAAATATTATTGGGAGATTGATTTCAGGAGCAGTTAATTTCAGAATCCGATCGTAGAGCTATAATGAAAATATTAAATGAGCAAAGTAAACTGGCAGCTAGTCACGAGAAACACTTTAGTGAGAATGAGAGCAAGTTTTGCATGGAGTAAATGTTACATAATTAAACTGCGTGGCATGGCGCTAATAACAGGGAAGTTAGGCTCTCAGGAACATAAACGGCGAGTCCAGTACCAGTGACACACAACCGAGGAAAAGCCCAGGGGCATAGAAAGAGAGAGAAGAGAGAGACAGAGATAGAAGGAAAAGAAGTGTAAGTCCACCGCGGACTTGGAGCAAACTTTCTTTCCTAACAGATTCCGGTGGCGATAACGGTGCGTGAGGAACTGGTAAACATGCCCAAGGGCGACTGTGAGTCACTCCCAGTCACTGCCCGCTGAGAACCGGTCTCGTTCAAAGAATGTATTACGTAGTGACTAATGGGATCAAAATGTGCCAACAAAATAATTTTAGTATTTTGAGAAGAGTTATTTTTACAGGGCTACTCGACGTGGATTGCTTCTATAATTAAACTCTACACGGTTAATAAAACATAAATACATATAATTACATATCACTGTTCACTGCTCATATTACGGTCCATATACAAGCAAAATTTCGCATCAGACTGTGTGCAGATTATTTTCCCAAGGTTTGTTTCGCAGATAATAAATATAGCTCCTCGTGCACACTAATAGAAAATACGTTCCTCAGCGTAGCAGTGACACCCATATCGCTCCCGCACTTCTTAATTCTAACCCGGATAACATCTCTAACTAGGCGAGATCCTCAAAGGAAGAATTAAAATGCGTAGTGAAGATCCGAACTATTTATAACAGAATTCCTATTTGTACAGCAAGGTGCGCCGTAGACTCTCCCAATGCTGTGTATGGCTTAGAAACTTCCACAACAGTTTAGGATGTTTACTTAAAAACTTCTATACTATATTATCACAAATCGCATAAAAATAAATCAAATAATGCCTGCGTCTACCACTCGTTGCAAAATATTCCCAAAAGGATTGGAGGAAAAATGGCAACGAATAGAAAAACCAGCAAATTTTATGGCGAGACAGCTATCAGGTGGACGCCAACTCACGGAAAGAGTCAGAAATAAAAAATTTACATTACTCAAACTTGAGAATTTATGTAACTGTAAAATCCCCTGGTTTGTTCTTCTTTTACTGTCGGTTAGAGGGGAAGGAGTTTGAGGTAATGAGTATGAAATGTATGATAAAATATATCTTAATTTATATAAAAGATAGCACGAAGTAAAAGTTTGAAACACAGGTGCGATACTTCATCACAATATGCGATGTGCATTAAATAGTAAAATACAACCTGTTGTGGTTTTACAGAAAATATGCACATTATTTGGCAAAACATCTTCATTACACCAATAAAATGTTTTACGAAATGTTAAATTTGGCGAAAAAAGTTTTTAAAGACTTACACATACAAAATTAAAAATTATGAACCACGTAATTTACATTAAAAATAATCAAATTTGGCATCCTATTTTGGCTCATTTCATTTCCACTAGCTATCACGACATATATAATTCAATAATATATCTTTAGTAAAACGCAGAAATATTTAACTTAGATACAGTCAAGTAAACTTCCATTGTCCCTTTGCAGTTTATGGAATTCCAAGGACTAATGTTTGACGAGAATGATATCTGCTGACTGCGAAAATTTTGTAAGGACGCAGAAGTCTGTCATTCACAGAAGTACTTCTCTTGTTAGCGAATAACTACTGTAGATTTAAAATGTCATCTCGTAAGCCAAGAAATGTCTAATTCTGCAAAAATTTGTCAGAGGTACAAAATATTGAAGTGATTTTACTTACACCTTGTGCACAAACTCGTGTGGGGACATGGCGAGATGCATTATACCATTAATGATAAAGGTTCCATAGTATATTGGAACTTCATTGCAGGGGCAGCGGAACTAAAAGCGTAACCACCTACCAAATTTAGTATTTTACCTTGGTTCTCCTGGCCACCAATGCAACTAAAATATCTCTTGAAAAAATACAGAACAAACAAAATAGACCACGCTTGCGATAAAAGAACATCGATTTTTCCGGAAGCTATCTGTTTCAATTTGTTGTTCCGACAGAACCTCGGGTGGGATTCCGAACACATCTCACCCTCTCGAGTCGATATCAGAGACGCAATCATTCGTTTTGTTGGCGCGACTGACAAACGAAAGATGAAGTTATTTCTACATGCAGTTCTGTATACTGTAGTTAAGACGACTCGGCAACGTTATATTAATTTAACATCAAACATTTTCAAACAGAAATTTTAATAAGTTTTTGAGAGAAAGTATAATAATATTGGAAAATAAATAAATTAGAAATTTTTTTTTTCGGAAAATATTTCTAATTTACGGATTGAATTCCTTTTCGTTTGCCAGTTGATAATTTTTTCAGGACGAGTACTTCACTGGCACAAAACAAATAAATTAAGAGAGACTGTTTCGTGAGATGAGTTGTTAGACAAATTATATTAACATTTTGGGTTTTCACATTGAATAAAATAGTTTGTTACTAACACTAGCAAGGCTCTTTACGTATATTTTTTAGCATACAATATTGTGTAAGGGTTTGTGAAATTAAAAGAAAGAAAATTATATTTTACACACAACAAAAAAAAAAATGTTTCCACGGAAATTAAGGCAAAAACGTTTCACTAGAGAAAAATAAGGAAAGACTCGGGATATGAACCTGCCACTTCCATACACGTCGGTGATTTTCTGCAAGCAGCGTCACATACACTTTACAATTATGATTGTGTGCATCTAATGATGGTTCTGAGTTTGCGTGATTTAAATCACATTTAATTTTAAATTTAGTACGTTTCTATCAAATAAATAAATATTAAAAACAATATTTTATTATTTACATACGTGAATACAAAACAATTTCTGCACCAGGTGTATAACCTATTAATATACACGGCATATATAATGAACTAGGACATAAGAAAAATAGAGTAAACTTTTTAAAAAAATTGCGTGTGTTATAAAGTTCTTAATTTTTTATAGATCTAAGGAACTTATCTGGAACGAAAATAGCATAAATTGTAAAAGTTTATAATTAATATATTTTATATGAATATATTCTCAGAGGTGATGGAGAAACGCAATCCATAAATGTCAAAGAGTCCACAGATGTATTTTCTAAATGTGTAGGCTAATAAAAAAGACGCATATGTTCGCACATACGTCGGTTGAAAATTATGCGGTCACCGACTGTCCTAGTGTGTATAGAACACGTGGAACACAAAACACACACGCTAAGAATGCAGAAATTGTAATATTTAAGTTTCAAATATCACCAAAAAGAAAAAAATAGAAATAGCTTAATAGGGAACCCTATAATCGTGGCGTGGGTCAATTAATTTGGATGCAGACGAGATTATTCAATTACGAGACATACAGTTTCTATAAGTTGGAAATATCACCTGTTCAAATCATAGGAATACGCCGAGTGTAAGTGACTTGATAAAATTTAATTTCCTCGTATATGAGCATAAATCCATAACATGTGTCGTTCAAAACTCCAATGAAACACTAAAATGTACTTAGTATTTTAATTTAATTCCTGCACTTTTATATGCAGATTTTCAAATATCTGAGACTTAGAAATTTATTGCAGAATGTAAATAGTATGGCAGCAGATTTCGGTAGATACATTCTTAACTCTTTCATGCATAGGCCTACATAGAAAATGTAATTTTATGCGCTGCAACGAAAAAAATGTTTCGTTTGGAAACGTAGCCTACCTGTACTAGTATAAAACCATTTCATATGCCGGGACCGATATAAACGTGTTTTAGTTTCATGTCGTTGGCAGCAACGGTTTACACTATTATGGAACATAGTCTAAAAAAAATACAATTTACGTCCCTTACATGTGACGGACTTCCATACAGAATGCCATTTTTTTATGTACGGAGTATATCGCTGAATCAAATTTATGTGTAACGTATAATATAAAGTGACCCCGTCACTTAACGTTATAATTTAGTATCATACTAGGTGTCATAGTAGGGTATGTTAAATTCACATATATAGGGAATGGAAAATTTTCACGAATTCATTCTAGGACAAGAGAGACTTCGAACACATATAGATGTTTGTAGTTTGCAAGAGGCTCACAGATAAGTATGCACATCCAGGTTAAGACCGAGCCAATAACAGACCTATATATGCATAAGCACCGGATCTCGTGTCACCTGGTCTGAGGAACACTGAAGAGCCAAAGAAACTGGTATAGGCGTGCGTATGCAAATAACAGAGGTATGGAACCTAGCATCTCTGAGGAAGCGATAACATTTGGATGTTCGCGTACGACCATTTCACGAGTGTGCCGTGAATATCGGGAATCCGGTAAAACATCACATCTTCGACATCGCTGCGGCCGGCAAAATATCGTGAAAGAACGGGACAAACGACGACTGACGAGAATCATTAAGCGTGACAGGCGTGCAATCCTTTCTCAAATTGGCGCAGATTGGATTTGTGGACTGCGCTGCAGGATTATTGGTGTGAATTGCCTCCTGCATACCTTCAGACATTAGTTGAGTCCATGCCACGTCGTCTTGCGGCACTTCTGCGTGCTCGGGGTGGCCTACACGATATTAGGCAGGTGTACCAGTTTTTTGGTTCCTCGGTGTATAACGGGTTACACACTGGACTAGAAGCGAATGGACAGAAATGTGAGGCTCGGAAATACACGCGACAGCGGAGTCTAGCCTACAGGTCGTTTAAAACGCGAGATCTCCCTGTTCCCACGTGGCCGGTATGGTGCAGCGGTAAGATTACTTGCCTCCCACCTAGGCGAACCGGGTTCCATTCCCGGCTTGGTCGCTCCTGGATTTTCGCATACGGGAATAGTGGTGGACGATGATGCTTGTCGGCGTGTTTTCTAGGGGATCTCCCGTTTCCCCCCACCCTCGCATTCCTGCACTGCTCCATGTTCCCCTTACTTCACATTCATCGGCTGTTAAGATCTCCATGTTAAGAGCCAACCAAATATCTCCACTCCACTCTCCTGCCCCTACACACACAGGATGATTCACGAGGAGTTATATGCCACTCACACGGCCTATTACTGACATTATTTAGAGCAAAAATGTAATATAAATAAGGGTCCTATTCTCAATATTTACGATTCTAATTCGACAAACTTTAAATGCCTTAATTATTGCGAATGGGGGACGGATGAAGGATATGGTTTATCAAGGGAATGCACAAACACGCGAGGAACTACTTGCGCGTATCATGCATGCCGCTACAGAAATCAAAGACAGCCGTGTGCAGCTACGTAGAGCAACACAAGCGTGCGGCCAAGTGTATGGAAGTTGATGGAAACANAAGCGTGCGGCCAAGTGTATGGAAGTTGATGGAAACATTGTTGAACATCTTTTGTAAGCTTGTCAGACGCAGTTGTGGTGCTCAACTGCAAACAATGCGGTTTGATAATACATCATTTTATTTACTTCTGGAAGGGTTATTATTTTATTAGTAATTTTGCAGATTTTTCAAATTACTCTGTAAATATTGGGAGTAGGACCTACATGTATAGGGCATATTTTTCTCCAAGTCATGTAAGGCATAAGCCCTGAGAGTGGGAGTAACTCCTCGTGAATCATCCTGTATATCATTGGACTTTTGCTCATGAAACACGCACAGGTGAAACTCTCTGGTGGCCTATGTCTAAGTGGGCGAACACATCGTCTCTGAAGATCATAGAGACGTTCAGCGACAGGGCCTCATCATATGATTCGCACAATGTTTTGACATTAGCGTGGCACGCCCCCCCCCCCTCGTACGTGGCAAATGTCAAACTATTGTGCATTTAATTTTTTTTTTTTTTTAAATGGTCTGTTACTTTTATTTGACGTGTTGCATTCCTCCTTGGGTTACTATAGGTGCTGTAAAAATGCAGACTGGAAGTTTTAAAAATGGCTGAAGTATTAAGTTTTATTGTGCGGTCTTTTGAACCCTATTATCATCCTTCAAGATAAGATTATGTCTTGATTCTTACTGTAGCTACTGGTATCAAAACTTTAATAATTGGATATTAATCAGATTAGTGGACAAATGAACTGTAAATAATGAAACACTTCTTTACTGCAAACTTTCTGTTCTTATATATTATTGATCCGTCGTCCATTTACTGAGCAGTAGGAAAAATATTTTATTTTCACAAGACAAGAACCCTATAATTAATTAATAACCCATAGTACGATAGCAATGAAGCTGTACTAAGGTATCACTTCAAAATATTAGCTATTAACGCAATAAAATTATATTAATTATACTACCATATTTTTTTTTACGAAANAGGTATCACTTCAAAATATTAGCTATTAACGCAATAAAATTATATTAATTATACTACCATATTTTTTTTTACGAAATTGGTATAAAAGGCGAAAGTGGAATTTTTCTTTGAATTAAAAAACAGAAATGGTACATTTCCTGGGAAAGAACAGCGATTTCCACTACAAACAGGAGAATGAGTTATGACTGTGTTAGTAGGTAATGAGGAACGTTCCTCTACTCGACTAATAAATATAGGCTATTCACGGTAAAGTAAGCANTGACTGTGTTAGTAGGTAATGAGGAACGTTCCTCTACTCGACTAATAAATATAGGCTATTCACGGTAAAGTAAGCACTTTTAAAAGCCGTCTCATTTTGAATAATGGTCAATAAATATATTTAATTTTATCCTTAGACGTTAAATTCCGAGAGCAACGGAATATACACACTTAGTTTATTACTTACATGGCAATACCTATTTTAAAAAAGTGGTTAAAGGATATACAAAGTCTGAATGGGAAAATTAAATAGGGTCTCAAAAGGGCTTGATTTAACGTGAACAGCCTACAGCATTGTGAATTCTAGTTCCGCCTCAATTTTATAACGCGAAATTATATGGCTTCCTCCACTCTGTAGACCGCCATGACTAAAACGGCTGACAAAGATTTAGTTAGCAATGCGCTTCGCTTGACAAGCGAACGGAGCTTCTCGGTGAAGAGCCCCGTACCAGGCAACACAGGTGCAAACGGTCAAAGGACGCCCTGCGCGAGGACACGCAAAGCGGCCGTGGGCACACAGGACCTTCACCGTCGCCTCCAGAGGTCCAGGCGCTGCGTCAGCAGGACAAGGAGTCCTCTCCTTCCACCCTTCGTCCTTCCAGACGCTACACGCGGTAATCTGCTTAACGCAACGCGTCACGCTTATTAACGTTCAGCGCGGCCTGCGAAATGGCAATGCGTCCGATATATTCGCTAACCGCGAATTACAGCCGCGTCCTGGGCCTTTTACGGGTATGAAGGGGCGAGGGGTAGATTAACGTACGGGTATTAGCATAAACGCCACCGAGGATTGCTCTCAAATTTCCGTACCCCCCTTTTTTTTTTTCACTGCGGCGATCACTGAAACAGCCGAATAATAACCGGGATTTCAGAAGCACGTAACTTAACATCGGACGGGTGTTCTTGTTCCCATGATACTTTCGCTCCTCAGAAATGTCTGAGAACTTGGACTCGGCTGTAATTTTCGAGCCTTATTCCATCTCTGGTTTCAGGCACAGTGCTGTTTGTATAAAGCGCATCACAACCAAATGCATGCAATCATAATTTAATCATCTTTCATATTTCAAAACGAGTTTTTTTAAATCTTGCAAGAATTTTTGTGTATAAAATATAATGCCAACATGACGCAAGCGCTTCTCTGCATCAGTATTTCCCGGAGTGATATCTGACATGGCATTGTTAGGCTACCTCTCCACAGAATTCCGGATATCTGTATCAAAACTTACGTATATCACTGTCCACTAAAAATCTACTTACGTTAGTCTTCGCACATAAGGCGACCTTTATTGTTAGCAAGCTTATTTGTAAAATGCCATGAATATTATACTGTAATTTCGCGCAGCGAGATTTCAAGCAGCAACAGGGTGGAAACTCGCATTGTTTATATGAACTAATTTTACATGAAAGACGGCATTTGCTTGTATACGTACCTTCGTTTAGTTGCGTACTAGCAATACACCTGGAGATATAAGTAAATAATTGGCTTGCTATTCGCAATAAACCAGTTCATCAGGGCGGGTACCATTCTAAGAAAAAACTTTACTCACGTATATAAATGTCTCCTATAGTTTTGTGAGGAATCACTTGCCGTTGTTAGTCGGAGTTATTTGTAGTACATACATAAAAATCCTAGGAAATAGTAGTGGAATAACTTATTAATGAATAAAATGGCAACACCATGAGAAACTCGCGGACAAGATTCCCCACGTTTACCATACACACACACACGAAAGATTGGACTCGTGTTCTTAAGGCACTGAACCCGAGTAGTCAATGTAGAGTTTCGGGGTTGCTTATTAGCTGCACGATCACNAGTAGTCAATGTAGAGTTTCGGGGTTGCTTATTAGCTGCACGATCACCTCTTCGCGCTCACCCCCTCCTTACTTTTCCTCGTTCCAACCCTCTAACCTGTTAAGGTCATATTCCACGATAATCTTTTATTTAATTATCTTAAAAGGATTATATAAGGACCACATATCATAAACAGAATATGTTAATTATCAAGGATATTTAACAATGAGTTCTCGGGTACTGGTATCCTGACTACATTATAAAATAATTATTTGTGTTTTTG
Source organism: Clitarchus hookeri (assembly GCA_002778355.1). Classification (NCBI taxonomy): domain Eukaryota; kingdom Metazoa; phylum Arthropoda; class Insecta; order Phasmatodea; family Phasmatidae; genus Clitarchus; species Clitarchus hookeri. Next base: position 44,268 of record NQII01004217.1, read on the forward strand.
CCTAAACACATTTAATTGTCCAAGAGAAAATAATAAATATTAAAATTATTTTATCTCGGAGGCAAGAACATCAAGTACTATTTTAAAATAGACTCAGAATGCCAATACCACAGTACCGATTATTTGATATCTTTGATAATTANAACATCAAGTACTATTTTAAAATAGACTCAGAATGCCAATACCACAGTACCGATTATTTGATATCTTTGATAATTAATAGTTATGTTTTGTATATAATATAGATCACATTACATGTGATTTATTTTGCAAAGTTAGGAGCATAGAAACTTGGGCTCCCACATTCCGAAATTTTCGACTTTTCGGTGGTATATTTTGAAAATTATAATCTCTTAAATACAAATATTTACATTTGTGTCCTTATATAAATATATTTCAGATAATGAAATAAAAAAATATCGTAAAATATGGCCTGAGTGGTGCCGTCTGGCTGGATACATTTTTTCGTGTTCGAGGAGTAGACGAGGGAAAGCGCTAAGGGCGACCTAGGCACGCACATCGCATGCCTCATCGCCTCTATGAGCAATGCCCTGTACTGGTGTGTAGTCTTTCTCTCGTCGCCTCTCCTCTTGTGATTCTCAGCGACGACGCTATAACTTTATCGTTTAGAAATGTACATAAATATGCGCTCCATGTTCGCAAGGTATTTAAGCACTCTGTTCCGGAAATTTTATACCTATAAAGATCATAAAATATCCCTTTAAGTTCTTCCTCGCTTTTAAAAAATAGAAATTACAAACTGAAATAAAAAGCACTAACTACCTTTCGGACTCGAAAAAATTATTAAAGGCTATTTGTAAACAGACCACTGAAAAGTGTTAACCAGTTTNTTATTAAAGGCTATTTGTAAACAGACCACTGAAAAGTGTTAACCAGTTTTTAAATGAGAACATTACAACCGAAATTCTGCGTGCTTTTTATTTATGTTTTATTTGCGTTCAGTACATATCAAACAGGGGTATTAAATATGCCAAAGAGTATATTTAACAATATACAACAGAAATAAAGTCATAATTATATATTACAAATATATATCTATAAAAATAAATATACTGCTTTTATAATACAAACAAATGAAATATATGTTTAACAAAACAAAGTTTTAGATTGCAAAATACAATAAACAAAATAATGGGATAGTGATACATAGGGTACACAAAACCCGAAGACATAAAACCTTAGCATGTACCCTAATTACAGTAAAAATATTAATAACAGTAGTAGTATACAAATTACACTTACGATTATACACAACAAAACATTTACACAACTCTTATTATTTGAAGAATAAAGTTTTATGTTTTACTTAATAATGACCACCTCACTATCATAAAAACACTTCTCTAGCAGAAAGCCGAATAGTTTACGGCAAAATAATAAATAGCCTCTAACATATGTAGGCTATGTAGTAGATTGTTACAATACCTTTCTCCGTTTGTTGGTAATAATTTCATTATGCTGCATTTGGTAAAAGAATTAAAGCGAATATAATATTTCATCCTTCTGATATATTTGCGTGATCTGCCTGTCTGACTGACACTGGTGATCAATAGTTTTTTTTACGAACAAAATAGACACGTAGATGTAAATACAGGCGTTGGAGAGAATATTCGAATTTTCAAAACGAGGTTTCCAGTGTGGGAACGTGGGTCGACGGCGTCAATAAGACCGAAGGATGCCTGGATACCACTCAGCTGTACACCGAAGCACCGAATAGATAGGTTTGGATGACGAATGGTGCGCATTGTTCAAGGCTGAGTCTCGTGGCACCGGGTGACGTACATCGACGGGAACTGCGGCGTGCGTGGAGTTCTCGGGACAGACCGGCGCTACGATGGATTTCCAGCGCGTTCTGTAATATAAACGCGAGACAGATCCGCCAAATGATGCCGAGAATTGAACCTGGATACACAGTAAATAAATTGGTAATATTCGTAAATTTTCAACGAATCATTTCGACACAGGGAAAGTATAGCCTTTTAAAATATTTTAATGAGAGCCCTACATTTGTCCGCCAGTACAGGACTGTTGAGAGAGGTCGTCACAAACAAGTTGGCAGACGTCCTCAAACTCTAAACAGGGTTTAAATGGCGTAGTGACGGACCTGAGCGAAGCAGATTACATTGATTTCACGCTGCTCGAAAATTTCCACGAGCGTGTCGTAACATCCGGTTTGGTTTCGCAACGCCCTGGACATTTTTCGTGTGGTTTACGCCGGCGAGTTCGACTTCGAGG
>NQII01004217.1:46658-59414 GCA_002778355.1 Clitarchus hookeri
TCCTCACCCACCCTCCCCAACCCTTTGTCTCTTCTGATACCTGGGAGAGCCAGTGTCATTCCAAAACGCTTGGTTACCACCTCGCACACCGATATATATTATAAAACTTAAACTGGCTGCCAAATTAACTCCGCCATAACATGCGAATCTAACCATACTGAAATATTTTTATTGCGTTAATACCGAACCAGTAAAGATGCTCCAGCAATTAACGGAAGGTCTTTATCTTTTGAAAGAATGAACCCTGCATAAAGTGCCACCTTTTGAACAGTCAAAACGCCATAAAATATAAGCTACATAGAATTAGGAGACACCAGGCTTCAGTTATTTTCAAGATGTTAACCATCGCCACAGAAACTAAAATAAATAAACAATATTACATAATCCAAATATTACATAACCCAAATTAATAAATAACCCGTACTCTTAATTTACGTTATCGGTCATATTTCTGGCTTAAAATATTCTTTTTCTATTTTAGAAAATTTCAATTGGTACGCGTTTGATAGATTTTTTAGTGAACCCGTATAATGCAAACTCTAAATATCAGTCTTGCATTTTAAGAAGGAATGCGTAAATAAAGTGTTAAGTGTTTTTATTTCTTTAAAAACCAGAACATTAATTACAAATACCATTTGTCAATAGGCCTGCACTAAATTTTAACTCATGTACACAAACTGTTCAAGGAAAATCCTCCAGTTTAAAAGTTAATAATTATAACATGAAAACACCATATTGCGAACTTACGGAAACCACCGTAATTGCAAAGAACGCCAGAAAACCAGGGACATTACCTAAGTTAAGATAATTGCAATGCAAGCAAATTATACCGACGTGAAAACAATCGACCATGGAACACTAAATCTGGGGATATTTAATTCCAATTATATTATGAGCATCTCTATTAACACAGATTTATGCCAGAGTGAGTTATCACATTAAAGAATGTTTCAAAATAATATGCAGACACTTTTCATTCTTGGTTTTCAAAAGGAAACTGAAAATTCCAAATATCTTAGGAAAATAATTACGTTTACGATATCTTACTGTGGTAGCGCGGCTGTAACTTAGGACTCGGGAGCTGTGCCAATGTCGGGCCACTTCTCCCCGGGGAAGGAAGCAATTGGACGACGGTGTTACGGCAGGTGGGAGGGAGTGCCTGCAGATTCGTCTGCCCGCCTGCCAGCTACCTGTGGTTGGTGCTTTGCAAGTCGTTCTGTCTCTCTATTTCACTTGGCTGTGCGGAGCCAAGTATTTTCTTAGGCCGGCGAGACTATGCATTCCACTACAGTTTCTAATCAAAGTAACAATACGTTTTAATTACGGTGGTTTCTGTAAGTTTGCAATATGGTGTATTCATTTTACAATTACTAACTTTTAAACTGAAGGATTTTCCTTGAAGAGTATGTGTACATGTGTAGAAATTTATTGCATGCCTATTTACGAATGGTATTTGTAATTAATGTTCTGTTTTTGAAGGAATCAAAACACTAAAAACTTTATTTATGCATTCCTTCTTAAAATACTCGACTAATATTTAGAGATGGCATTATACAGGTTCATTAAAAATCTATCAAACTTGTACTAAGTGCAATTTTCTTGAAAAGAAAATATATATTTTAAACCACAAATAAGACCGATAACGTGAATTAAGAGTACCGGTTATTTATCAATTTGGATTATGTAATATTTGGATTATGTAATATTGTTTATTCATTTTAGTTTCTGTAGCGATGGTTAACATCTTGAAAATAACTGAAGCCTGGTTTCTATTAATTGTATGTAGTTTATATTTTATGGCGTTTTGACTGTTCAAAAGGTTGCACAGCAAAGAAGAAATTTTAGAAATCTTAAAGTGACTGAGTAAGAATGCCTAAAATATTTCGCCATAGGACTTCCGTGGAACATGACAGTTATCTGACAATTTATAATTTGAACTATTTCCTTAAATCACTGAAATTTATAAAGTAGTCATAACTCATCATAGCACTGCATTATAAAGAAACTAGTTTTGAAACTGGTGAGATTCTTAGAGTTAAAAAGTAGTAAATAAGTGACTCGTGAAGTATTGATGCGATTCAGTCATTTGTTACCTCGCGAAGCAGCGCGAGTGAAATCAGATGAACGTCGATTGTAGTCTCCTGCCCTACTTTACCTGTCGTCAGGTTTGCCATTCCTGCTTAGCGTGAAGACTGCTTAGAGTTGCATCAACCGCGACGTGAAACGGGCGAAGAAACCAAAGCGGATAAACCTGACTTCACCGAGGAAACTTACGCATTTCTGAGTATCTATTGGAATAAACACGTTGTATAATTTTGTAAACTACTTATTAAATTAATGATTATAGCGGCATGCGTAGAACGTTGTTAACTACACAAAAAACGTTTGCATTTACTTGCGATTTCTTAGGACACAGGTTCTTGCACCGTGGGAGTACTTACAAATTTAATTTGAGCAAATTTATTCTTGGGAATATGAAAACAATAAAACACCTCTCACAGGTTACACGCTATATTCTGAATTAAAGCTAGTATAATTATTTCAGTACTCTCTCAGCGGTTTAATGAATTTGAATTTTAATTCTAATTCGAATTTTTTTTAGCGGTACAATTACAACTATGGTATATGTGCAAAAAAAAATTGGTTCACAGATAATATTTTTTGTGAATGTCTAGATATTCATTAAATTATTAATAAGATGTTTTTATATTATTTGCAACCGACTAACTCCGTTCTCTTTATTTTGCTGGGCAAATGACGGCATCTATTAAAGAATTTCCTGGCGAAAGCTTGAAAGAGGAGAGACGAAATAAAATCTATTATACCATTGTCTGAACTGAATTATTTGTGGGTCCTCAGTATGGAACGACTAGGTTCTGTTGCTAGAAATTAATTAAGTTGATACATTTTTGGAATTTTTTTTTCAAAAGATGAGAATGTGTTCTACTTAGTACATACCGTAAATAAACGTATTCCTCAAATTATTTCAAAACCAGATTTGTATCTCGAAAATATTACTAATTCGTGACTTTCAAACTTTCTTAATAAAAATAATACATCAATGTCATGCATTCGGAAATCCTAAATAAGGAGGGACACATAAACAGAAGTTATTTTGCATGTACAAAAATTATTTTCTTTTTTTTCGTTTATGCGTACAATTTAAGAGTTTCACAAGAAACGTATCACGCATGTAGAAGACAAACGAGAATTTCAGTGATTCGCGTTTACGCGGTCCTTGCTTGTCGTTAGCTTAGAACACATTCTCAGATCGTGTGTCTAGCTTCAAAGTCAACATCTACCACGTGCGTGGCATGGAATGTGACAGGCTTCGGGAAGGTTTTTTAGAAAATTTATTTTTCAAAGGCTGATTAATACGTTCTTGGCATTTCATTTTCGATTTAAAGAAATAAACCAAAGGCGTGGGATACTTCATTTCTTAAACAGAGTTCAAAACTTCCAAAAACATTCCATACGTAAATATATATATATATATATATNCAAAGTGGTATAAAAGTTTCGACTTCTGTTTAACTTAAAAGTATATCATATTAATGTTTTTCCCACTAGCTAGGTTCCCCTGATTTTACAACCTATTAAAATGTGTATCGTGAACATTATTTTACCGTCATAGCGACGAAAACAGCGTACAACGAAACATCGGTAGATAAATTTCAGCAGAACACTTCATCGTAGAAGGAACGATGATGCTGTAAAGTATTAGTATCTTATGTTGTTTATATCAGTTCTGGGTATTACTGTAGGTTTTCTGTTGAAGGGTACTACAAGTTATTTAGCAAGCAGTACGGAATCATGCTGTGTTGTATTCAATTGCACGTATAGTAATAGATAGGACGATAACACGCAATTTTTGGTATTTTCTTTTACGTTAGTAATTCATAAATGGTACTAGAAACCAATGCGATTGCTTTCCCTATATTTGCAGACTACGAGTGTTATGGCAATAAAAGCCAGGTGAATACTAAACATAATTTTTTAGTGTTTATAATGATGTGATTACAAATCAATATTTGTTCTTATAAATAAAATGTATTTTTCGGCGTACGCAATATAAAATTATAAATCATGTGTTAACAGTAACCTGGTTGGCCTTTCTGCACTGTACCAAAATTATTTACATACATTTCTTCTCCACTCTTATTCTTTGTAAAAAAAATAATTTTTGTACCGCGTAAGAGTTCATTACAATCCAAGTGGAGTGAATCGAGGTCAAATTATTTCATGTAGTTACATGTACGTGTAAATTAAAAAAAAAATATATAACAAAATCTATATTAGTTTTCGGTTATATTTCACAGAAAGTATCGTTAAACTGAAAGTATCAAAATGAGCGTTGCTTAATTTTTGCGTAAAATTTAACACCACTTCGTTTGCAAATACTGGAACACAAGATTTTGCAATCAGTTTTGTGATTATACAATTATATTAAATATAAATATTTCTCAAGTGTACTCTGTGAAAATTTATTGTTTTCAGTTCTGATTATTAAGATTATATATTTGTTGAATATAATTTTTTTTTGACTACGCAGTATTTACTACCTGTATTCACACTCTTCATTTAATGTTTCGAATGCGTCTACTGTATTTAAAATTGAGTGTTATAGTCTTAGCTGATGTCCACCACCTGCATTCAGCTATTTAATTGCTTTCCCAGCGTCCCTACATTGAAATAGACGATATATTCGTAATTTTAAATGCACCCGCAATGCCCAGTTTTGATAAAACGGAATTTTTGATCATCTTACGCACAATCATGCGTATGCTGGAAGAGTGTAAAGTGAGATATGTGTTTCCAACGTTTCCATATGTTTTCAGGTATCAATGGACAGGCGGTAACGCAGGAACTTAATACAGGAAATATCTGCTTTCCAATCAATTATTTGCACTGAGTTCAATAATAATTATTAATGGGCAGTAAATGATCACCGAGAACAAACTGAAAATTCCATTGAATTACGTAGCAACTCTTTTCGGAATTCACTTTCAGAAATACGGCTGTGGGTGTGCCGATGCTTGAATTTAAATACACGTTAACTTCACTACCCAATGAGAATTTTTCTTTCTTGACGAATAAAATTCAGTAATATTCTAGTAAATCTTATAATAATTTTCATGATCCTTTTTGAGGTTTATACACCATCTGGCTCCTACAGTTTACTGACGTTTTTTTTAACGCTGAAATATGCATTCATGGCGGCTTCGTATGTTCTTGAGTTATGAACCATCAAAAAAGATATTGAGAGGGTACTGCTGTACCTGTCATATAATTTCACGGCTCACAGCCAAGCGTGCGGAAGTGGCACTTATCAACGTTTCCAATATCTTCCAGTCGTTCTTAGACCCTTCCCAGGTTCTTATTCAGTATACCCGACCCCTTGGGAAAAGAGTATTTCGAAATTCATATCAGCGAAGGTCTGTCTTGGCGTATCTTCACATCTGAAGTATGGATATATTTTATTTCCTAAGGTTTTCATTCCTTCCTGAAGTTTTATGAAGACACAGGGGTAAGCTGATCTTAGGATTTGATAGGGTGCCAAGTGCGAGATAAAAACATTGTGATGTGCGAGAAATGAGAATGCGTCAGATGTATTGAAATATTATTTTGGTTTAAGATATTTCTTTACCTGCCAGGCATGTAAACCTGGTTTTAAAGTTCAACAACGTTTTATGAGATGGTGCTAAAAATTTTTATACTGTTTACTAAAACAGTCAACAATCTACCGTCATCAAAGAAGAGCAATAATAATGGGCTATAATCTAACATTATGTAAAAATGCAAATAACATATTACACTGACTGACTATATTTATCAGCAAAGTAAGAATGTAGATCTCATAATTCCACGAATAATCATATCATTTAAAATTGGAAAAATGTATTCTTAGCAACCGAGTATACACACATTGTGACGTCTCAAATAAAAAATTAACACAAAATCCCCTTCTTTTACTGGGAGTGTAAGTAAACCAAACGTCAATGTATAAATTACATACAATAATACAAATAGGGCCTAATTGGCTGTAAAAACCAAAACCTTCAAAAAACGAGAACACAAAAATTATGACACAGAAAAAATCTTCACTCAGAACACGGAAAGATTTTTCCCGTTTCGGGAAAATTATTCCAGAACAGTCCGGTTTTACTGAAAGTTGAGCACGTGCTGTAAGTGGAGCACATTGGATCACTAGGTCACAATTTTTTTTTCCTGTTGCTCTAGGTTATGCACTATCTATTATTATTTGAGAGATCGTTTCGTTATCATATTTCTGAGACATGTAAAACCCAACTCCCTGCTCACATTTCTCGTAAATTAGGTAAAAGGCAGTGCCCTGATGTGTAAAAATGTTGTTCATTGTCGCTAGAGATCGGTGAAATTTACGAATTCATTCTGCGGCGAGCTGCACTTAAAAAAATGTGTACGTGCGTTTCTCTTATTATTGGGCGGCAGTGGCTTATACACGCCCTGTGCGAGTATGGGCCTTTCGTGGTTACTTCCAACGTTCCTGAAGCTCTGCTGAAGTTACGCTGAAGTTCTACTCTAAGGTTACTTGTCCACCTAATTCAAACAAAGCTTAAATAAGTCTAGAACACTACACCAAAGGGACAACGCACCACATTCGCGCGTGCTTAGTTTAATAACTATTTTTTATGAGAACTATTGGTTACTAGGCATTACCAACACACCCATTTTGTCTCTGTTTTTAATCACGTCAGTAACAAGTAAAATATTATAATCTATATATGAAATATAAGTAATAATTTTATTTAACCTAAAAATTAAATTCTTTTATGTTAACAAAATTGTAATGAGCGTGTAATAAATAACGTATGCAGGAAGCAATCAAACACGTCTTACGTGGGGGTTATTTTTCAAACGTTTGATTAAAAAAGTGTGGCGATATCACGAATAGACTATAAGGGGCCGCGGTGGTGTAGTAGTCAGACTACTCGCCTCCCACCCAAGGTGAACGGGGTTCGATTCCCGGCGGCCGCTGGTCAGCGGGTTTTCTCGGGGATCTCCCGTTTCCCCCCACCCTTGCATTCCGGCGCTGCTCCATCCTCACATCACTTGACCCTCACAGGCTCTCAAGGCGCCGATGTTAAGCGCCGCCTTAATCTCTTCATTCATTCACCCTCGCATTCAAACTGCGCTACGTATTTCCCAGTTATTGTTACTTGGGAATGAGGTATATGTTAGAAATTTACTTCGGAAATAATCTTCAGATTTGACCTTCATTTGTTTCTAGTGTTCTCCGACAGAGTTAACCCTTGGCATACCTATATTATTAAAATTTCATAGACTATTATAATTTTATTTTATATTAATATATATTACAAAATATCTTACGGTGCCCACATAATATAAAGATAAACTGAATTACCATTATTTACACTGGAATCAGTCTGAAAACGACCATAAAACTGCTCCAAAAAAAAAAACAAGGAAGCTCTACAAAATATATCAGAGAAAATATAATATTTCTGACATCAAGATTGTTTGGTTGTTGTGTAGCGCACCAGCATGGTATTCAGGAGTTTTTAAACTCCATCCTGGTCGGATATATTGGGGAAGGGGCTCTTACTTATGGATATCTCGTGAAACACCCTAAGCACATGTCAGACATCAATATCGCCTGAACACTTGAAGCTTCTATTACTTTGTCGGCTGCTGTCAGCACGAGTATTCATTTCCGTTTTTGATTCGGCTACGCTTGATACCCTAACGTTGACGCCGGAAGTTGGTAGTTAGCGTGCATTCCGTGCAACGCACAAGAGAAAGTTTGTTCAACCAATTATGAAAGAAAAACGACGTCGCTGTGTTTTTAAACATACTTTCGTCTTGAAACATTTCCGCGTAATATAACTAATTTTCGCCACACACAATACAGGGTAACGTTTGTGTCATTCGTTAGTTTGAACCTCCAGAATGTTCCTCCATTGACTTCACCTCCCCTTAGCATCGTTAAAGGAAAGGAAATAAATAAAGATTTTTAATCATTTTATTATATTTGAGTAGGTGCAGTGTGGGTAATGCTACCACTCGAAGACAAAACACGCACCGATTTAGTTTTATTGTTTCACAAATATTTTAAGGATTCAGTTATACAAGATGAGTGCAGTCCATCAAGATTAAAAAAAAAACAAATATTTTATAAAAAGTAGAATAGTATTTAATGCGTAAAATACGAGACAATCCATAGTCGAATATACGGCAACCTTTAAATATTTCATGATCGTGTAATATGAACTTTTGATGACCCACAATGAACGCCCAGGTTAGAAAAGCCATCAATGCAGTTAGAGGCCATCGCTCGTAAGCGATGCACAAACCTTCAGAAACTACCGTAAAGCTCAACAACTTCGTGCCACTTTTTGATATTTGCAAGCATAATAACCCTTTTTTTTTATTAATAAAACGGGTTGGGAATTTTATCCAGCGTAACTACACATCTCAAAAATGTAATCCTGTGGCCAAAACAAATCTTGGCAGGAAGGGAAGGGGGGGGGGTATTGTTTTTTGAGTTGCCCATTGTTGTATACACAAGTAAGTCAACTATGGGCCACGTCTTCTTGTCCCATTAAAATACGTGTCAAACGTGCCCTGGCCCAATGTTGTCACGCTACGATTATTCACGAGTCAAAACTGTATACATCTTTGTTTTTTTTACATTTTCCCTCAATGTTTAATACGTGTTTTTCATGTTTTTTTTGTCAAATATGTAAAACTGTCAATTGAAAATCTTTATGTTATTTAAACGCTAGATAACTAGAGAGCTCTCTCGTTCTGAAAGCAGTTGTGGCCCATTGTTGGGTCGCTGGCCCAAAGTTGTCGAATCTTACGGTATTTTTCTGCTCTAACGTTAGCTTACTACTCGATGTTCCTTCGTGTGTTTCTCATAGCAGAGTGACGACCTACTAGCCGTGGTGTCCGCAGTTAACCCGCGACTATTTCCCGTTTTAGTTTTGATCATCGCATAACACGTAGCTTTCTAATTTACAGTAGGGATTAATTTTTCCCCGTTGGAGCGGAGTTCGCATACTATAGGGAATTTCATAATTATGTGATGTTACATCAAGCAGCAGTCTGATGAAAGTAGAAAAAAAACCGAAAATTAATTTACAAAAATGTAATACCGAAGTGACGGGAATTTCTGATGTACATGTTTTGCCACACAAATGTCAAAATGTTGCATAATTAGCATGCTGACTAAAGTTGAAACTTGTTGGTGATGTCGTTATAAGAAGATAATGAAAATTCATGAGAATTTTTTAAGTGGTTCGAATATTAGTTTATTTTAAGTTTTACAATAAAAAATCATTTCAAAATAGAATTTAAACAATAATGTTCAGCAAACAAAATGCCACTATTCAAATAAATTATTTTTGTGGTGTTTTTAACAATTTAAGATACACTTAAGTTGAAATAAAACGTTGTTCTCGTATAATTTATTGAAATTTGCTTGGCACAATAAATAAGATTAAAACACTCGTAATTCTATTTTCAAAAGTAGGAAAATGTTATGATATCAATTTTTTATTAGCATTTAATAAAAAAAAATCTTAAAACGACGGAATAAATATTTGGACTCTTAAACATCCTTAACGTTTCGCTGGCTTGTTTGCTTACGAGGAAAGGATCGAAAATCCTGTTTTTACGCGTTCGCGTATGACGTATATAAAGTTTAAGTTTTAGTAGCGGCCTACTTATACATGCCTTTTGTGCTACGTCACCGATATGTATATATATTTTTTCGCACGCACTTAAGTTTTAAATGGGCTGCAAGTTCGTCATCTCAGTGCAACAAGTGGACGCACCGTTCTAAGAGTGAGTGCAGTTTTTATTACAGGATTCACTACCTTAATGTTTTAATAATTCTCGGTCAGCAATATTCGTCAGTAATCAGAAGTCCTGAGTGCAGAAGCTTGCTTGCCATTTACTGAGCTTAAACGACGAAACCATTGCTCGAGCACGTCACTCTCCTGAACATTATTCTCTTTGAATGAAACAGCCTCATCAGAAATCTACGATTTCATTATTTCTTTGGTAGTCATAAATTTACGAGTAAACAAGCCAAATCTAAAACTATCATAGTTCTGAAGCAAAATACGAAGGTTCCGTATCAAATGCGCAGAATTTTGAGTTCACCGATCACTTACAGAAAAATGTTTTCCGGCAGACAGAAATTTATGACAAGTAAAAAGGTGCTTAAAAAAAGGATAAGTGCTGACAGCTCGCTTTCGCTCGAATTGTTTCACAAAATACTACACTGGAATTGCTCCGACGAGAATGATGCTTCGTAAATGCTTAAGCGCGTGCCCGTACGAACTGAACCATTGGAAGGACCGGGGCGAACTGAACTGATGTTCGTCTAGTGGTAAGTACAAGTGTCTCACTGACTCCCGACGTCTGCACGCGTTTGCCGACATTCAAGACACGTGAACCAGCTGTTTCCACAACACACCGAGCACGTGGCACGCTTGCTATAAAGTATAAAGTTTGTTATTGGCTGGCATTCAACCAATAAGGTCCCTAGTTTCTTATGTCCCGAAAGGAAGATCCCTGAAAAAAAAAAAAAGAAGACACTATTATCCAACCAAGGTGTATCGTAATATTATTAGTGTCAATTACGATGTTGGCAAGGATGATACAAGTTGGTGTCGCAAGGTCGTCAGTGTTGAAGAGAGTCATGTTCTTCTGTCTTATCTGTTTCGTTTTGGACTTCAAGGTATAACAGCTAAACCAGGAAATGGTGTTCTGGAAATTTGCTGTTTCCGAAAGCATCACAATGCTCCGAATTCTGCTTTCACTGATTTGTCATCATTCGATCTTCGTGATGTAATACGCTGGAAGACTTTAACTTTACATGAAACTGTTTACACTCAATCTTTTGTTATCAGTATTCTATTCCAAGCAGATATCTTTGTGTTCCAGTGCCCTTCAAGCCTGAATCAGAAATTTCTATCCTTAAAGTACTTCCCTGAAACGCAGTTAGTAAAATGCTGTTAACTAACGATTATGCAAGGTTTTTTTTTGTTTTTTTTTTTTGCTCGAGGTCTCATCTTGCTTTACGTAAAATGACCAGCGGCATCGTTCGGCACGACTCCCACATGCGAAAATCCGGGAGCGGTCCCACCGTGATCCGAACCCAGCTCGCCTAGCTGGGAGGCGGGTTCAACGTATTTTATTGTTTTCTTGAATGCAGGTAATTTTTAACGAGGTTAAAGTGATATATGAAGTACCTATACGAATGACATATCGTTTGTGGAATATGCCGAACCGTTAAGAGAATTATCTGCTGAAAACATGTTAAGGTGATAGGCCTATCGTTGTTGGCGCGAATGCGCGTATAACCGCAAAATTAAATTATATGCGAATGTGACTTTCAGACAGCAAAGGTAAAAACCAATTATGTAATCCTGCTTTGCATTTTCAACTTTTATCACACCAAATGTATTCGAAAAGCGAAAATAATTAAATTTGTAAAAAAAAAAAAAAAAAAAAAAAAAAAAAAAAAAAAAAAAAAAAAAAAAAANTTTTTCCTTAAGTGGTAGGAAAAAAGTACAACTATAATGGAGTAATTTCATCTGTGGGCTTTCGCCGCTTGTGATGAAGTCCCACTGCACGCTTTGTGCATAGGGTCGATAAAGTGTGCGGCGTGCGTGTTAGTGTCGGCCGTATTGCTCCATCGCTTGTGAGTTTTGAGCACGCAGAAGTGCCCCAGGTGCATAGAGGCCTTGATGATTCTCAATGATAAATATTTTACAATCTGCTCGCCTATCTTCACGTAGTTACGAGTTACTAAATCTTTGGATGTTCGTCAACGAAGAACAAAAACTTGAAGTTTTTTATGGTGGATTTAGTGCCCCCGTCGTCGATGCCCAGCGAACCGCACATGTTTTTTTCCCCCCAGCAGTCAGAAGCAAACTATTAAAAGTGTTAGCTCCCAGATTGACGTCTCCGATTCCGTTCATCAGTATAAAATTTCCGAGCAGATATCTTTATGTTCCAGTGCCCTTCAAGCCTGAATCAGAAATTTCTATCCTTAAAGTACTTCCCTGATACGCAGTTAATAAAATGCAGTTAACTTATGATTATGGAAGATATTTTTTTTTTTGCTCGAGGTCTCATCTTGCTTTTCGTAAAATTTTACAAATCACATTTACTAGTCGATTAATTAATACGATAAAATTGCTGGAAATATTAATATGTCACTCTTACTCAAATTACTAAATTAATTAGAATAGCAGAAACCAGCGACTCGGAGCACTGCAGTTCGGTAGACGTTATAATAAATCACTGTTATGTTGGTAATTAAATCACTGTGATAATCACTGTGATTTTATTTATGAACTAGCTTACCCGGCCATGCGTTGCTGTGGCATAAAAGATTTTGGTTCTCTTCATTTCTGTGAAATTAACTGAAAGAAGTATCTGTATTTTCAAAATCTTTATTATTGAAGTATTTGTTCGTATACAACGTTTTTAAGTTTTACCATCTTCCGCGCGTATGAATAAGTTGGATGGTTCAAACAGCTGAAATGTTCGAACAGACAGCTGTCAACAAAGGCGCATCCTGACGTGAAAGTATGGTAAAAATTATTTTGCAGATTCTAGTACCTTCGCAGGTAATACAGATAAAAAAAGGTGTATAAACACTCGCGGGAACGGAGGGAAGGTTTATAAAAAAACAGAATGAAAATTGGTAAATTATTTTGGAAGTTATACTCGTCC
>NQII01004217.1:59431-118299 GCA_002778355.1 Clitarchus hookeri
TATATATAAGGAGCAATTACTCACTTGTTCACGGTGGAAGTTTAATGGTTTTAGAACAACTCAAGTTATCCCAATTTAGTTTGTGCTTTAGTGTGCAACGGGCTAGTCAGAGTATGTGACCTCTTGGTGCCATTCGTTGGTTATAGACAGAGTTGAAGTACGAAACAACAGTTATTTAAAATATCTGCATTATTTAGTAATGAACATGTTCTTTCAGTTCTTTGAAAGATACTGCGTCTCATTATTATAACGTATTAAAACGCTAACTCTGTGGTGATTGGGGTACCTTTTACTTGGACGGTGTTGAGTTTAGAGTAAACTTTTAGGTCTTCAATAGTTGTTCGGTGTTTAAACTTAGAGCTTCGAAAGTAACAATCGGACAGTTCCCAACGGCGTTATTATGGAAGAAAAAAATAATCTCACAAATTTCACCTATTTTAAAGTGTGTGAAAATACTTATAATTTTACATCACCTACAATAAAGTTTCTTGTCTTGAGATCGCACACGGTGTTGCTTTTTGTAAACAAATTACTTAAAAAATACTTTACTTGCTAATATACAATTTTTCTAAAGCCCATTATTTATGAGGAATGGTAATTTTCTCTTTGTTGTGCAGGATTACGTGACGAACAACTTTCGACGAAGAGGGTTAAAGTGAACCTTGGATTTTCGGGTGTCTAAACCATAACGCCAATATCACTCAACATTAATTATATGACGATTTTTTTTTTTTGGAATGAACTAGTTCGGAGCTAATGACCACACGCAGAGATGGAAATAAGCCGTGTTGTCTATTACTCATACGACTCACTGTGTATGAAGGCTTTGAAAATAATGGAAGTGTCTCGTTTGCCGTATAATTACGGCGAATGCGTCCCAGCCATCGAGGCTCATCTGCACAGAGCGGTGTAAATTCCAAATTACCCGCAATTAGCTGCAAATCCCTAATACCCGCGTGGAACCAATTACGTCTTTTTACCTCCGCGTCGATATCGCCACAGGTGGAAATTTTATGTAATTGCTGTTATTTCAAAACCCATTAAATAAGGCCATGTTCAGTAAACTCGTCCCGATGGAAGAACACATCGAACTGCAGTCTTTACTGTTTAAAAACATCATGCATGTTAGTAGTGACCTATAAATCGCAATAATTCTCTCCTCTCCACATCGAGTATATTCAAAATGAAAAAAATGTGTGTTGATTAACAAAAAACTCTAATCTCTGAAAATAAAATCTTTCAGGCATTTCCATACGAGTTTCAAGGTTATTAAAAACAGCGTCTACAAAGCGTGTTTTTTCAAGGGGTATACAAGAGATTGATGATTATAATATCAGTACTTCCGCCGTGGGTGAATGTATCTGCGTGGGTTTCTTTCTCTTTTCAGGCAAGAGGTTTTGATGCAATATCTTCAAGGACACCTTCAAAATTCCTTTGTTATAAAAAGGAGAGGGCTGCAATTATCTCAGGGGGTTTTAAAAACTCAAGCCTCTAAATGAGTGCTATTCTTCCCTGTTACATGCTCTTNTAAGGTTATTAAAAACAGAGTTTACAAAGCGTGTTTTTTCAAGGGGTGTACAAGAAAGAGATTGATGATTATAATCTCAGTACTTCCGCCGTGGGTGAATGTATCTGCGTGGGTTTCTTTCTCTTTTCAGGCAAGAGGTTTTGATGCAATATCTTCAAGGACACCTTCAAAATTCCTTTGTTATTAAAGGACAGGGCTGCAATTATCTCAGGGGGTTTTAAAAACTCAAGCCTCTAAATGAATGCTATTCTTCCCTGTTACATGCTCTTACGGCAGTGAAAGACACTGCAGCAAGAATACAGATGGTTCATTATTGACTGAGGCTTTTCGAAAACTCCGCTTTGTTAATGCGTCTGCCCATTTCGTATCGCTGAGGCAAGCGTAACATTCAACGCTGCCGTGACGCAAACAACTGTTATCCGTGCCCCGATCTAGGAAAACGGCGAAACTGCTAAAAACAAAATAACACCATCACCATTAGGACAGCGTTTCTCGTCGATAGCGAGGTTGTTAGTGAACGGTTGTCAGTTGCTCGGAAAATCAGGAGTCGCGAAAGCATTGGCCGGGGATGGCGTGTATAGGTGTACCATCCTGGCTTTCAACTGGACTGATTTCCAGGAATCATTGGCAAAGGCTCGGGGAAACTTCGCGACGTCATTTGACGGCCAGGCAAAAATTGTAGAGTGCTGCATACTCCCTAGGCGCTGTCATTTCTTCGTTGTTCGATGCCATCATGATAAGCACTTTATCGTGTGTGCCAGGTTGCAGGTCATTCGCTCGGTCTCTCTCTACACGTGCATTACTGGTTTGCAGTCCCGGAGGGCGTCTCAGGAAACTAATGGGCCAATCAGAAAAGTAACAATAAAGTATAGAGTTATATATATCTTAGCGTCGCTTGAACTCACGAAGTTTATGGATCTCTAAAAAGGGGAAACACCAAAATAAGTACGGCTGGATGGGAATCTTAACACACTAGCTAAGTTATTTACCACTATATTATATGGTTGGGTCACTACACTTTAAATAAATTGTTCATACTTATGGCAAATCCTCTTCAATTTTGCCTACAATACTGTAAATTTTAGTGGGTTGCGTTTTCTACAATTTACCGCCATGTACATAGTTCGGTGTAATTTTTATTTTTTACCTGGCTGGAGTGCATTGGGGAAATCCGAGCGGCTCTTAACACCGAGGTCTTGAGAACCGATGAAGATTAATTGAGAAGATTATGGTGCAGCCCCAGAATGCTAGCGCAGGGGAAACGAGGAAACCCCAAGAAAACCCAGCCGCATAGGCAGTGACATCGTCCGGCACGATTCCCACGTGTGAAAATACGGGAGCGACCTCGCTGCGAATCGAACGTGATGGGAGGCGAGTACCCAGACCACTAACCCCAGCAGCCCCCTATTTACCTGGTTGCACGTGATAGGGTCATTTTAACTCCGATTTTTTCTGTTGGTTCAGAACCGTTCAGCGCGTGACAAACGGTATACAAATGAAAAAAACCATAAAAAATTCCCATATGCTTGAAGTAGTTTCTGTATTTTAATAACAACGCAAATTTTTCAGGACTCTATTAATGCATGTGCAATCGTTTCAAAATTTAAGATAATTTAAATTTTGCATGTAACCCATCTTGCGAGTAAAATAGCTGTTTAAAAAAGGGAACGGTAAAATAAAATTAATTATAAAAATTAATTCGTTAATTGAGTCTTTTGCAACTCAATTAATCAATGAAATATATGCCTGCGGCTGCTTGCCAAAAACATTTTTCGTAAACTACATATGTATAAGAGTAAATTCAACAAACCTTAGTGTAGAACGTAAAAATGTAGCGTTAAATTTTAACAATCAAGTACTGTACACTTCAAGTTTATTACAAACATTGAGCAACATAAGCATCGTCACCAAAAATAAAAGTTTTATACGAAGCAGTTCACAATCACAGGATTTTACTCTCTGATTTTTTAAAAACCTTCAACCCCTGAATAGGTCACCAGTAAACACCTAAGCCTGAGATGTAATTTCCATGCAGTCCATTATGATGGCGCACGTGATTGCTAAGATAAAATACAGCTTCCCCTCGATGTTAGCAGAAATAACTGTCATCAGTTGCATGGTCCAGGCTCACAAAATACCACGAGCAGATGCTTCGGTTCGTACAGCCAGGGGCAAAATGCGAAAACCTCCGGTGCTGCATGCTGGTACCATCACCATTTTCCATTAACATGTGTGGGAAGGTAATATGCCAGTAGCAGAATTCGTCGATTGATGGACCAGACATGGTAGCTTCTTAATTATTGTCAAGACCAAATGCATGCATATTCGTCCGTTGTCCGGCAGCCAAACAAAGGCAGATAGACAGATCCATCAGCTGCTATGAAAGACAGGTCATGCCGCAACCGTATCTCAGAACTTGAACTCGGACTTCAAGGAAACCTCGAAATCGATGGAGGCTTCCCACCCTTGTATGCAATCTCCCCCTTCCCCACTCTGGGAAATCCCTTTCGACATTACACGAGTTTCACTGTCGAGAACATACAACTACCAAAACAGATGGACCCGAAATTAAGTTAACAGAACCTCAATTTGAGCCGGCTGACCCTATATCTAACTCAGCTCGGAGTCGAAGTTTCCGACCTCATTCACTCTGAACCTAGAGCTTTGCTTTTGTGTAGTGACCAGACAACTGGGCCACATCTCGGTGAACCAGGTTCGATTCCATAAGGGAACACAAGATTTCGATACACGATAAACACAGCCCTTGCACACACACACACAGAGCAAGTGCGGCTTTTAGCATTTACCAGCTACACTATCAATGTGCATTGTAATAAAACATGGTTTTCACACAAATCTGCTAGCGGCCATTGGAGGCTTTTACTCTTCATCATTATGAAGGGCAGCACCGGAATGAATCATAGCTTGTTAAATACAAGATATTTAGATGCTCTGAAAAAATCAAATTTTTCCCATTTCGCGCAAGAAAGGGTCCCAGATAGTATGCCATTTCGTGTGACGAGAGTCGTATGCCCGTTGGGTGAAAATCTCCGCAATAGAAACACCGAAAGATATTAATTAAGGCGGAGAAATTTCCCACCACCGAAAATACCTTGACAACTCAATTGCTACTAGTCTCAAACTTAATTTAATGCCCTTCTTGTGCTCATTTCCCCTGAATGTTAAATTATATTCTAAATATGATAAATGCTAGAATTTTGAAGAAAAGAAACGTGCAATCCCTTCTTGCAAGAGAAGGATCAAGGATAATATACAATTAAACATAACAAGGGTAGATTGTCCGATGAGTAAAGGAAAAACCGCGATGGTGGTTAGGTTCTTCCTTCAAGTGTAGTAGTGTTAATGTTCCATGTAATAAATATATATATATTTTGCCATCCGACCTCGTCCCTCGGTCGGCGTAAGCCCTTCATGGGTTGCATGTGAACAGGGCACAGGGCCGAGTGATGCGTGTGATATATGTGCTTTGGTGTTTGGTGCGTCTGCACCTGATGTAATATGTACTCGAGATAGGACCGATGCGATGGCTGGAATGCCCGATGAGTATAAAGCTTCGCTGCAGAAAAAACTGCGAGATCTTCGAGCAAGCATCATTTTCCAGTGGCAGACAGGTGTGCATGTATAAGCCCTACGAGCATTTATAAGCATATTGATTAACTAAATTGACATTAATATTTTCAACATTGTGTATTTTTTTTATTTATCAAAATCAGTTTATAACATGGAAAGAAAAGGTTTAGGGTAAAAATATTAAAATATATTTTTTTTTAATTTACTGATAATTATTACTACTAAATTATTTATGTTCGTCTGCGTAAATCTGCGTCCGTATAAACATCACCTTCAGTTATAATTCGTTAAATACGAAACCAACTAGTCACGCAATAGTGGACTTCGTGCCGCCATGCAGTAAGCTTGAAGGCAAAGTCCTTGCAGCAGAAGGGACACCGATATGCCACTGAAAGTTACATAGCTGTTACACTAACAGTCCCAGATGGTTCCGCTGTCATCACGTCGGAAGGAGCAGGAACCATGAATGAAGATGACTTCGTGGAAATAGATGTTGTTCCTGGTAAAGAGGTGCAAGGTTCGTCGTTCATACTGGTCGCAGAAGATTTTGGGTAGTGGAGCCATATGTTCAAAATCACCGTCCATCGACGGAGGCCGCAAGAACTCTCTGTTGCAGATCTGGCACCGAGGCATCGATGAGGACTGCAGTTTAACTTTGCATGACCTTACATGTTTATAGTAGATATCGTTGTAGTAGAAAAGCTACCCACACCGCAAGCGCAAATATTTAATGCGATTGGGATTGTAAAAAAAGAAAAACGTAATTCATTATACCATGCGGTGTGTTGATACGTTCCAGCGACGGTGGGGTGACTTTCCTGCTGCTATGAAACATAATGAGACGCTGCTATGATAAAACACCGTATGTGCATTCGGGAGGACCCAGGTTCAGTTCTCTGCCCAGAGATGCTTATTTTACTTTTTTTCCATGGTTTCTCAAAATCACTCCAGGGATATTCTTGGATGGTTCCTTCACGTGGATCATGCTCGATTCCTTCCTCCAATACCGATTGTGTGTGCTGCCTGGTTGAAAACAAAGTCCAGACAATTTTCAACGACATCGCGAAGCATGGTTGATGCCCACCGTGGTGCTAGGCATTTTTAGTGCAAAGTGCAAATACAGTCAGTACAAAAAGTTTCTGTTCGGTACAGTTTACCTAGGAAGCGATTAAATATACCAAGAGCGGTAGTGTTAAGTGATTAAGCGATGGTGAATAATCGGCCGGACTAAAGTGGTGGGCAAGAGGTAACCGATTAAATACTCAATTTTAATGATAGTTTTTTTTTAGTATTAAAACATTTAAAATTTTTCATCGGCATTAGTTAACATTTTTAATACAAAACATTATTAATTTAATAAATTATGCATGTACTATTGATTGGAAAAATTATTGTGTAAATAGTGTGATAAATTACATATTTTTCTATGTCTTTAAATATGAGTGGCGTCAGCTCGCCTGGTGGCTAAATCGAAAAATTAACGCAATCTATGTGTTGAAAATATAATCCAGTATGGAGAGCGCCGACTGCACCACCTATAGATTAAAAACATAAATAAATATGGCTGCCACCTGGTGGCTAAATCGGTAACTCGTCTGGTGACGAAATCGAGAAAAAAAGTTCCACCTAGTTGTTAAAATGAAAAAAAATTACAAACGAAAAAACCAAGATGTCTGCATACGAGTGAATGATTATTGGTGAGAGGGGTGGAGGTCTACCAACTAATTAGCAAACGAGAGTAATTGGACAATTAGATATATTGGAAGGGGGGATTGGAGGGGGATCAGTCGTCCGCTGTATATGGTGCTGGGGAAAACTCCGAAAATGTAAGTTTTAAAATACATTAAAAATAATAATTTTTACTAATTAAAAAAAAATTTAAAATTTGAAATACTATTTATAATTTTCTTACGAATTTTTTGGATTTTTTTTTGGTTTTCAAAGGCAATAGTCACCAAGGTCAAGGTTAAAGATCCAGGTCGATCTCACCTACATCCTATTGTTTTCTATTGAATTTATGATATTTTTAATACATTAAATAAGTATTTATTTCTATACAATAATGGCTTCCTTTCTTTGGTAGTGTAGCCTGGGGAGAGTTAACAGGACACGGCGTGGCGGCAACTGGGGCTAACAAACCTCTGCAAGTCTCATTAAAGGATGTCTAATCACCAAAATTTAATTATTCTATATTTATATAAATTACCGTTCAACTTGTGCACATTACTTCCAAGTATTATTCTCTCCTTTCAGAAATTTACATAGCATAGTTTTCACGTTATGACATATCAAAATCAAAATTTTTCACATTTTCGTGACGAACAAATAAAATAAAGAAAAAACCATCACATAAATTTCCAAAAAAACTACATTTGGTGGAACACAAACGATGGATAGACAGTAGTAACTGTTTACTGCCAGTCAATAAAAAAAGACCTTTGGTTACTAATTCATTCAGTCCTTCCGTGTAGGTTTTCAGAAGTTCTAAGGAATGTATCAGCAACGATTCCAAGTTTCTACTGCTTTCTCGAGCTGGCTTTCACCCTTTGTGAAGAGTTTTCTACTGCGGCCCTTAAGCGAGTTTCCCAGGATCTTGTTATTTTCAGGTATCAAAAACTTTGGTCTTCTCTCCGACGAGTGTGGATATTGTCACGAACTGGGCGAGATCACGGTTTAGAACGCCTGGACGACTCTGTTTGTTTTTCAAAGCCAAGTTGTTACGAAGTCTTTGATTGGCGGTGCTAGGCGAGTCACGTCTCTACTGCGGTTTTGTATGTTTTCTCGTATGTAAAATGTTATTTTTCTGCCTTGTGTACTCCAAAGTTTTTGAACAAATTAAAACTTTAACGGGCTCCTGTATTTATTTTAACACTTTGAAGTTCAACTAGCGATCATTTCTAAACCAACTATGGAAAGTATCATCTTAACAATATCTTTTTTTTCTTTTAAATTATTTTAAATTTAAATTGTGTGAATGTTTTGATTTGTATACGTACGGATAAATATTTTCCGAGAAATCTTGGGAGTAAAGTGTTTTAGTTATATGTCTACACTTTACTAATGGAGAGAAATTTCGCTCATTTTAGAATGAACGAGTCGAATTTCATTTCTTATTTTGTTAATATATTCAGAATTTATTAGTTATCCTGTTTCAGTTCAGCAAGATTAACAATAAAGCGCATGTTTATTTTCAGGCAGGAATATCGCAGCCTAGGCAGCGTATCAATGTCGATTTTTTTTATCTGTGATCGCTGTACCATTACCACAATGGTCACGCACGAAAAATAACTGCAAATTTTTCTTGGAGCATTACGACACACAGAATGAAAGGAAATGTAGCGGACGTTTCCGATAACCGGTGTGATTTCTCGCCCCTCCCACCTCCCCACGAAATTACTCCCACAACTGTCTTCGCCAGTGTTAGGAACCCAGTCCATTCACGATTCAGAGTAACCATGCACGACAACCGTGAACCAGAAAATTAATAGAAAAATTCACCAGTGGCGAATGCACTGGTGTGCGCCGAGTGTCGAGTTCCCGAACATCAGGTGGAATATTACTTTATTTAAAATTTTTTTTAAAAATATCACATTTTGGGTATCAAACATTATGCGTAACTTAAGGATTTGGCATTTGTTACCCGCATGAAGGGAACAAAAACACAATAACACGAAATAATTTAAAAACAGTATTTAACAATTAACATATTCCGCACATTAGTTTTATTCTGAACACATCAATGGTCAAACACTTAAAACGGTATTTGACATTACACACAAAACCACATTTTCCATAGCCTTTTTTTTTTCTCCTGGGGTGTAGGCGTTTGAAAATTCATTGTTTGATATTTCGGTGCATGACCACCAGATCCGCTCCATTTTCACTCTGGTTAAACTGACGGATGAATCGGTTTGAGCGGACTCGGTCATGATAGTAGCTTCCGGAATTCCGATGTGCATCGATGGACGCCCTCGTGAATTTCCGAACACGTGGCGTGTATGACTGTGGAGTAGTACAGCCAGCTTGAACTGGCGCAAGCCTTCTCTCGTCCTGCCGTTATCGACCTGACCTCAGGTGGAAACATGGGTACCAATAGTCTTCGTTTATTTACAGCAAGCCTTTCAGAGCACCGAAACTGTTTCTAATTCAATGAAATGTGAAGCAATAGTGCCACTCTTATAGCAGTTTTTCTCTTAGGTTCTTCGTTGGAGACGAAGAGAACGGCTGGAAAGGATGTCCCTGATGTGTAGTGTGACCATTGGGAACAGTGGAGGGTAATCCTCTCGAGGGGGGTTTGTCGAGTGCGCTCTCAAGAGGCAAGAGGAGAGAAGACGTCGGCAGACCGAATCACAGACGCGAGCCTTTGGGAAACAGCAGCGTATCAAGAAATCTCTTGCCAGTGAGGTTTTTGGGGAGTAGATTAACTAATTGCACACGCAGATAATCCCGTAATAACACCGTCAAACATCGTGGCACTGTAAATATAGACATATTTTGGGAAATATATTCGTTTGAATGGGGGCCGCAGTGGTGTTTTAGTCAGACTACTCGTCTCAACAAGGCGAACCACGTTCCATTCTTTGCGGGGTCACGCGGATCCTCACATAAGGGAAACGTGGCGGACGTTGCTGTTGGACCGACGGGCTTACTCGGGGCATTCCACTTTCCTCCATCCTCGCATTCCGCCAATGCTCCATCCTCTCCTCATTTCGTTCTCTCATACACTCGACGTCTGGCTGTTAGGCGAGGACGAAAGCATCTCGACTGAACTGTGTCGCCATTCTTCCGATCCTTGTGACGATGCGTGAAAGTATCGCATGTTCACGCATGCTACCGTACATGCGGGCACACCTTGCTTGATTTATATTATTTTCTCGTAAGGTGGCGCGGATGATTATACACGGATACCTCGTTTGTTACCTGCGCATGAAACATTATCATAAATGATAAACACATATGAATATTCCTTACGCACAAGACAATTATTGCAAACACCGGAGGGCAACCAGTGTATTGTGAGCGTCAAAGAGGACTACAAGATGGTGAGTGGTATTTTCAATACCGAGCTCTTTCCTACTTTCACGTCTTCGTTTAGTAACAAGTTCAGATATCAAACTAATCTCCTGCAAACGTGTTTGACATTCTGTAACCAAACATTTTATTGGCGCTCCAGTTTCATGAAGGCCACATATACCCTCTTGGTATTTGAATCTAGCTACATGGCACACACACTTCAACATCTATGTAGCCTACACGTGCGTAACCAGATTTGGATGAGTATTTACTGACAATTTTACAGATATACACAATTAATATACGGAAACGCGTTCCTGTAATGACATAAAACGGTACTGTGTCCCGACAGATCGGGTTCCTGGAACGATTAATGCCGAGTGTACACGAAGCGTTCTTTACCGCTGAAAATAGAAAATGATCGTTAATGGGGCCGTCAAGATATTCACGTCACTTAAATCGATTCCTTAAACATCAATCATGCGCCACGAGCTACATGCATCAACTAAAAACACAAAAAAAAAAAAACTATAATATTACAAGAAACTGAAAAGTATTCATACTTCACTTCCATGTTAATTAAATTATATTATATTCTTGTTCAAATGCCACCCCAAGAGAGATGTGGCGTGTTTTTAAAGCGTATTATTTTGTGTGTTGCTGAACACTCACTTAAAGAAAATTATTTACTTTTCTCGTAATCGCAAAAAAATTATGAATACACAAAAATCTATCAACAAGATTACGGAGGGGTTCCGTCAATTCACGGCGAGTTTCGTAAAATTTACGGAAAGTTTGTTATTAAAAAATAGCCAAATAACTAAAACTTTACGAAAAATTCAGAACAGTTTTTTTTACATCGCTCCTCCGTAATTTTACGGAAACTTCTTCTAACTGTGTTCTATATCCATTGTGAAGCGAAATATTTTTAACTTATTCATTTGGAAAATTTCAAATACATTTCAAAAAATATATAGGCCTAATTCAATTTCTTAATTTGCGTACTCTTTTTGCTATTGATAAGTTTAATTAAAGTAGCTGTATAACTCATTACTACTTATTCTGATAAAGTGAATTATTATTGCTTTTTTTTTATTCCCTATATTTTTCCAGGAATCTAATAAAGAGATGCGTTTTGCACAAAACTGACCTAAAATAACGAAAAATACATGTAAACATCGAGTTTTATTTAAGATTCTAAGACCAGACATCAATTAGTACGTTGAAAATCATCTAAATCTCTGTCAACCAAATTAAATCAATGGTAGAACTATGAAAATGGTTCGCTGATGTGATTCGCAGGTTTTTAACTATTTCAGTAACTCACTTTTTACCGAATAGATCTGATCTTCAGTGAGTTCATTCAATCGCACTGATTGACATTCAATGTTTTAAATACCGATTGCCATGTATATAAATGTTTATCCATCACTATCTTGAGAACATGTACTGAATTGCTTGGAAACTATTTTTTTTAATGGCTAGCAACATGACAACCTTTCGAATATTTCAATTTTCTAAGAGACAGGCTAGGCTAGAGACGAGAAAATCCGCACAAAGTAATAGTAAAACGTAGAAACAGTAGATCTACAACACAGGAACAACACCACATACAAATACGAGTAGTTAAACAAAGACACATTTCTATATAAGAAAAATTACCGGGCACGAAACAACACGGGAACGAAATAATACATGCAAAATATTTCACAGGCATAATACTACATTAATAAAGCAACATGAAGGACAAATTCTGTATAACAACATTACTACTGATAAACAATTCCGCATATTACTGATCATACAAAATAAAAACTTCAAACAATGAAAATTCCAAGCAGTAAAATTTTATCCTAAGTACAATCGATTTTACAAAAGAATTCTGACAGAAAAAATTTAAAATCCAGTGTTATAAAAAGAGCAAATAACTAACCGGGATGCGAACAAGACACCCTGTTCTGTGGAATTATAAAAAACTAAACTGCTTTTACATTACTATGCTTTTGTTTCAAAAACATTTTAAAACTATCAATGACCATGTTCTTTACAAGCATATTTGAAAAATTCCGCAACGAAACAATTTTTTAAACACACATCTCAATATCTTCTTAAGAGTAATATGTTCACCTGTTTTTTTTTGTAACTTGTACACCACAAATATTTAACACTGTGAATAAATTTAAAGTGTTATATATTTTATTAATGAGAATTTAACACGATATCTTCTACGTATAACTTGTAATATTTATTTCGTATTCAATACGAATTAAAATCAGTGAGGGCAGCGATGTACTGGCAACGGCTAGTGAGAAATAGTTCACAGTTAAAATGTTGTTATAACCTAGTTTTTGGTGTGCTATTTGTAAATTAAACGTTTCCTATTGAAATATTAACATTTTTAGGTAGCACTGATGGATAAATGTTTCATTGTCACTGTTGAAAATATCATCGCAAAATACGGCGCGTAAACTCAAGTGACCTGGTGCTCTTTTTTTCGTCCGAGGAAAAAACTTCAATAGCCGGCGCGGAGTAAGTCGCTTTCTCTCTCTCTCTCTCTCTCTCTCTCTGTCTCTCTCTCTGTCTGTCTATCTGTCTGTCTGTCTGTCTGTCTCTCTCTCTCTCTCTCTCAAAGTTTTGCAGCGCTAGAACCAGCAGGAAAATTATACATGTTTTCAATTCTAGCATATCTCATACTTTTTACAATAACAATAATGATCGTTGAATTTGCGAGTTTAACAGAAACGAGATTTGAATGTTTCAACACTATTATAAAGTTTATATGTTTATTGGAAGCTGACAGAAGTGGCGACACGACTTGACGTGTTGCTTTTTTGCAGAACGAAGTGTTATTTTTTCTTCCCGCGAAAAATACTTTAAAATTACCTAATGAAGTTTGTACATGTCATGTTTTTTTAAAACCCACCCACGCATGTTACGATGTTGTGAAATATCTGTATTTTCACAGCAGGAATATAATACTGTGACGTTCGTTGTGTCGGTCGCTGAGTGAAACTGCCATTTATTGCGTCTCCGCTGTGGCAGTTACTCCGGTCCAGTTTGCGCACGAATGCAAATATTGGACTCGCGAAATGTATACGTTTCAACCGTAATCAGTTTTATGACTAAATTAGTTGCCTGTGCATCACAACTTAGTAACTTTAACCCGGGCGTTTGGAACACGATTGTGTGACGTGCTTAAGTTTCCGTGATTCGAATGTTTGCCACTATCCCAACAAATTTTCAGAGCCGAGAAAGAAAATTTCATANTAAATAATCCTAGCAAAAACTAAGTACGCCAAGAAATTTTCGCGGAATAAAAGTTACGGTAGGGCCTATCTGTGTACATGTTCACCACTATCATTTGGGTTGCGTCCTTGAATTTACTGTCTTTTCGTTGTATACGTAGCACCTTCGTTTTTATATTTGTTCCAATTGACGCTGTCCTGTTAACGAAAATCCCCAAAAAATATTAATAACAAGAGTTTAAATAATATAGTTCTTTTCCCGATAGTTGCCGGAGAGTTAAACACAGTCGCGGCAGAATATCAACATGTTTTGCGTGCAATGTGCTATATCGTGAATAACACAAATATGTTAAGAGTTTGTAAAATAACAACTATAAGAACTATTATCAATAAAGATATTTCTTAAAAGTCATAAAGCTGACCAAATTCGGTTATAGGCCAAAATTTGAATATTAGTAATATGACGGTTTCTGAAATATGCCAGAATTTTTCTAACAGCTGAAAACAGTAAACAAAGCATTTGTCAGTTGAAACGTAGAAGTCACGTGGTAGTGTTTATGTTTACATGTTGCGGAAATAAACGTAATCAGTAACCAAAAGCAGAACATCAGCAGGGCTTCAGAAAAGTGCGAAGTAACCGTGAATGGCCTACAGCAACAATACCACAGACGAATTGCACAAGTGGCCTCACAAGGTCACGTATGTTTCAAAAGCAATTAGAATTTAGGCAATTAACGTTTCTTATAATAAATTAATTAAATTTTTTAATTATGTTATCGTTACTTATAAAAGTATTTGAAGTTAAACGCAATGTGATCGCGAAATTAAACGTTGCCAATCTTAAAAATGTTTTCCTTCAGGTTATTTTGTGTCAATTTTAGCCAATTATTTAATTTTAATTGTTGCTTTCTCTATGACAAACTTGTCTTAAGGATATATTTGATAAGTAGTTTGTCCTAGAGCATACGGTATTGCTTAATGCGATATGTTTATCCTGGCTGAGTGTGATGACTGCGAGTATTGTCCAAAAATCAATACAGTATCAAGCGAAATGTATAATACTGCCTGTGTTTTGAAGTATGCGTCTACATCAACACCATATGACTAAGTAAATCCACTTCTTGATGCTGTTTGAGAGTGCCCGTTTATCTAACAGATCGCGAGGTAACTTTTATATTAATGTGACCAATTGTCTGCTAGCAAATTTTTCGATAAAGACGTTATAATCATAAACTCTGCTTCGCTGTTAGTTTTTTTGTACATCAGAGACATTATTAGTATTACGCTGGATAAAAACTGAAAAAAACAATGTTTAAATTGTAGATTAAATGTTTAAAGTGAGACATACAAGACTAAAAAACTTTATGAATCAACTTCCAGTAATGATTTTGGTTTCGGAAAGCTATTTTTAAATATATCTGCGCTTACTGTTTAAGCTTAAACCATTCCACGAACCGCGACGTAATTTTAACAGGCATAGAAGCGTAAAGTTTAATCAACAACTTTTTTTTTCTTGTTGCCTATCCGGAGAACAGAATCAATTCGAAATAGACGTTTCGCTGGATATGTAGAGGAACAGAAGTTTTTCGCATCGCTGGAATGTAAATAGCAGTATTGGGATTCAGTTGGTGTATCCATGCCACCGCTTTGCATAGAGAAAAACAACATTCACAAGAATGAGAGAGAGAGAGAGATATATACTGTATCGCAGATATTGTTGATACTGTATAGTTTAAAATATGAGGCCTAGAGAGTCGGAGCTACCATCTACTCTATATTCACCATTCAACAAACCTGTTTTCATTGTATTGACCCTGACTTCCGAATGTGGTCACCTTGTCCTGCTCAAAGCATATACAGGATCATTATTAAGTCCCTATCAATTTGTGGGAAATAGCTAATATATCTTGTTATTGTTTAAGGCAATGAAAATTTTCACCGTTGAAGGTAGGATAGCCGTGGTCGGTGCCCGTCTGAGGGGACTAACGTACGATGCAGTGAGACTTGCTGATTTCGCACGAAGGTTTAGGAAACCTGGCCCCAAAAATTGCGACCATTCGCCATCTTGTCAACGAAATTCAATCGCACAGGGAGTGTAAAACGTTCCACACAGTGGATTCTGGAACATCCATCTTACGACTGATACGCAGAGTCGAGGCACGAGGGATTAGTTCAATGCATGTGTGGCTTCCTCAATCCGTCGCACGGTGTCTCCAGGTCCAGATGGCCTGCCTGGACACTCTTCGTCCTTTAACACTCCCTGTGTGGTTGAATTAGTTGACAAGATGTCGAATGGTCACGTTTGTGGAGAAAGGTTTCCAAAATCTTCGTGTGGAATCAGCAGCTCTCACTGCATCGTACGTTAGTCCTCTCAGACGACCGCCGACCAAGGGTTTCCGATCTTCAACGGTGAACATATTCAATACCTCAAACAAGAACCAAACGTATTAGCTATTTCCCACAAATGTATAGGGACTTTATAATCATCCTGTATATCATTAACACACCGCCACTAGTCTTCAGCACTAAAAATGACCAAATGTGAACGGAAATTCGAAATCTCATTTCCGTTAGAGCTAGTATGCAAAAATGCGTCCAGGTGTTACTTACGTGTACGAGATTTGTGTAATTATGTCATACAATGTGCATGGAATTTTCAGAACGTAAGAACGCATGTGACTTATATGTGAAGTAACCCTTCGCCAAACTATTCGCTCCACGTACACGCATTCGTGAGAAATTACGGAAAATTGCCACGAAAATAGCACGACGATAATAGGGGAGAATCATCTTTATTTAAATACCGCTTTTTTATTAATAAGTCCTAGTGGAACGCTCTCAAAACGGCATCTTAAGGCACCACATGTGTGGAGCAGGCACTTAAATTACTTGCCATCGTAAGAAAATATCGACGTTTTAATACAATTTCCCTAATCCAATGCCTATTGGGGTGGTTTTCAACTGAAAAACAAAATCATAGTACCCTCCATGGTGGGTATTATTTATTTTCATGTATTATCATTTGCAGTGAAGGTAATGTTGAGCATTACTACTCGTTATTTTCTTGCATGGCAACAATTTTTGTTTGAAATTGAAAGTTATGGCTAGTGTGAAATGTTGCTTAAATCACACCACAGTCTCTCCATTCTCTCTCTCTCTCACTCTCTCCACTTGAGACCCATCGAGGGAGGTCATCTTGCATGGGGTATACGTGAGAAATACAGCCTGATTCTCCTTGTTCTCTTCTGGTTCTACACTTATTCCTTCGGCTCTCCTTTCTCTCGCTGCTCCTCGGACCAGGTTCGGGACTGGTGTTGTCTGTGACGTCCGTGCGGTCACAAGAAGGGTTGGAGAATTGGTTAAGGTATTTTTTTTTGACGGGAGGGTGGACGGGTGGTGCCGCTGCCATGAGTTCAATTTCCTTCTCGACATGAGCTCGAATTTCCACCTCCTCTCCCCACCCCCTTGCACGCCAGCGCAGAGAGGAGCCGCCACACACGCGAAGATGAAGAAGGGGGAGGGGGGAGGGAGGACCCCTACCGCCGTCGACCGCCGGCCCGTAGGAGCGCGTCTCCACAGATGGCGGCTGGACCGCAGCATCCGATGGAACGACCCTGCTGGAGCCGATCGATAACTGGAGGAGCGTGTAGAAACGCGAAATGTGGGCGACCCTCCCAGGCTCCTCGTGTCTCTCCTCTTCCGACAACTTTGCAGAACTACTGCTGGTGCAGGTGGGCATATTTCGCGAACAGCGAAGCACACCCGGAAGTTGTGAACGTCGAGGTTAGTCATCCCCTCTTTCGCACTTAAGCTGGTCCGCCACTAACGAAACACTATTTCGAACAACCTTAAATAGAACTACCTCCCGTTAACTGTATAGAGTACCTTTCACGGTACCTTCAAACTTGCCTAAAGCCCTTCTCAATTTCTACTGCTAGGCTGTCCCTCCGCCTTATGCAAAGAAAGCTTAACCGAGTCTAGAAAATTACACCAAAGCGACAATGCACCGCATTTGTGCGCACTCAGTTTAATAATATTAGGCGTGAGATTAATTTCTTATGAGACAATACCAAAACATATTTTTTCTTCCTGTTTTTTTGAAATATTACAATTTATGAAAAATATAAATACATTTTTAATTTTATAAAAAAATAAGATAACTATATGTTACCGGAACTATAAAAAGTTTGTGATACATGACATATTTATGAAACAACAGAACACGTCATACAGAAGGCGCTCTTTCGAAGGTTTGATTTAAAATTGTAAATAAACCATGAATAGACTACATATAACTGCATAAACTCCGTCTGAAATACTAAAAATTAAATAATAAAACACAGAGCAATGGCATATATACTGTTGATTTTACCATAGAGACCTATTTAATTATGACCACAAGTGTAGCAGGTGACTGTAGACAACATACTGTATATATTTCACATCGTACATTTATTTATAATACTTGTGTTGAAAAAAATTGTTAACTTAAAATCGCAATGCCACGCGAGATAAACCAAATATATTCGTAAAAAATTAGAACATTATTACCAGCGCAAGTTTGTTCTCGGTACTTCAGATATTACTGCAAATGTTTAGAGATAACGAAATATTCAATACCGTCAACCGGCGTTGCTTTGCACCTGACGGTGTAACTTTGCTTGCACCAGTCAAGGTGACTGCTATCGTGCCATTTAGTGAAGGCGTAGTAAACATGGTCTGCATTAAGAATATTCAAAATTAGAAACACCTAGCTAGAGTGCGTGAATAGATTTGTGTGGCTCTTAACATCGAGGTCTTGAGAACCTATGAGAGTGAAGCGAGGTGAGATTGGAGCAGCGCCGGAATGAAGGGGCAGGGGAAACGGTAGATACCCGAGAAAACCCACTGACCAGTGGCATCGTCCGGCACGATTCCCACATGCGAATATCTGGAGTGAACGGGCAGGGATTGAACCCAGTTGGCCTAGGTGGGAGGCGAGCAGTCTAACCACCCAGCCACCGTGGTCCCAACTAGCTAGAGTTCTTTTTTATTGCCAAATCGCACCAAAAGAAAAATTCTGATTGATGCAAAATTGACCCAGCAGATGCCCTGAAATTGGGCAGTTCAATAAAAGAAAGCGAGCGAATCGTAGACCACTTTCACGTCAGGAGCAGACTAAAAACTCTTTGACGAGGCATCTAACTTTTATTCAGTATGTTATCGTTCAGAAACATACGTTAATGCATTAAAGATGCAATTATCCGTAATTGTTTTCCATCTCTCTGTAACGTGACTTTAGTAACAAATTTGTGAATACGATGAAGGACCCTAAAATAACTAGAACTATTTTATTAAAAGCAGTGTTGCAGACAGAACATTTTCGAAATGTAACTGCCTATAAAATAATGTCCATCAAGCTTAATTAACTTGTTTCAAAGTTTTCCCCATTTCTGGAAACATTTTTAAACCCGTCCAGATTTATGTTATTCAATACCTGCAGCGATTTTTGTTTCGTCTCTGATACGTCTTGAAAACTCCTCCTTTTCAGGCTTTTTTTTCATTATTTGGAACAAAAAGCAGTCTCAAGTTGCCAGGTCGGGTGAGTAGAATGGGCGAGAAACCATCGTCATTTTGTTTGTGGTCAAAAACATTAACCCAGGTCTGACACCTAGCATGAGCAACCTACATTAGAGGTCTGCTAGGCGGGTTGCGTCCCAAACAGCTAAGGGGCGATCTTACGTTACTCCGACTAGTGGGCGGTAGGGCGCTAGTTCCGATGTCTGACACCTGATGCCTGCACTAGACGCCTGGCTGGTTCAGTTAGCCAAATGTTGTCCTTAGCGAAGCATCTGCGCGAATACGGAACTGGTTCTCCTCCACGAGAGCACCTCTGCTAATAAAGTGTTGGGTGCCAGGAAGTTTTCTGCTAAAAGCAAAATGACTACGGTTTCTTACCCACCCTTTTTACAGGACCTGGTACCTGTGTCTTCTTTTCACCCCCAAGAATTAAATAAACTATAAAGGGTAACTTTTTGGGGAAACAAAAATTATTGCTCGTATAATATAAACCCTGGTGGTTCGGGACGCAACCAGCCAGGCAGATCTGTCTCCTGAGTTGCAGAGTACCAGGGGTGGATATTTCGGCTGCAAACAAAATGCCAGTTCCTCACCCACTCATTCACCGGACTTGCGACTTCTTTTGGTTCCTAGGAATGTAAGTAAACCTGATTGGGGGAAACGTTTTCAGGACGTAGAAGTTGTGAATCAAAAATCTCTACAGGCTCTGAACAGCATTTCTTCGCAAGGGTATAAGGACTTTTTCCATCATTCACGTCACTCTCAACCAGGCAGTGGTTGGGGAAGGCCAGCTCTCCCCTCCTTGCCTAGCCTTGCTACCCTTCAGGTAGTTCAGTCAGCTACCGAGGTCTTGGCTTGGTAGGCACACAAGGAGATGACGGAGTCAACAGGGCAACTGGAAGTTAGAGGTAAGGAGCACAGGAGGGAGGCGAATGATGTATTTCCTTCCTCCGCTACATCGAGCTCAACACAGCACAACATACAACACAGAATGGTAACATCCAAGTAGGAGACACACAGTGCCAACAGGAAATCAAACGCAACCTCGTGCAGCTGTTCCAACAAAAAACGCCTTCTCACCATTGAGGGACAAAAAATGTTCTAAAGACAGGCAAGATAGCTCGAAAACGGCTGTAATATATGAAAACACATGTTCAAAAACTCTCGCTCCACCGGTGTATATCCCTGACACCTCGGTACTCAAATGGTTGACCTACCAATTCGGCGAAGCCTTTTTCGTGAAACTCACAATCACCAACAGACAGCACCTGAAGGTTCTTGTAAGACAGGAGAAACACACTATTTTCTGCAAGTTCCTCCAGACAAACGATATTCTCTTATACACACACGCTCAGAAAACCGAAAAGGCCAATTAAATAGTCATCAAAGGACTAACACACAATGCAGACACAAAGCACTTAATGAAATAGCTAAAAGAATATGGCTTTAATCCAATACACGTCTGGAAACTCCGAACACTAGCTGATACAACTGCAGTATTTTGGGCTGTAGTACATCAACACTATGAACTCGACGTACTGAAAAGACCCACACTATTTTTAATGTCAGTTCGCATAAAACTGTACAAACATCATGCTGAAGATGTGGTGCAGTGCATGCGATGTTCTGCGCTGGCCACACTCAGAAATACTGCAGANTTAATGTCAGTTCGCATAAAACTGTACAAACATCATGCTGAAGATGTGGTGCAGTGCATGCGATGTTCTGCGCTGGGCCACACTCAGAAATACTGCACACTTCGGTCAACCTGCACTCTGTGTCCTGGATCACACACAAAGGCATATTGTTCCTTTAGAGAACAGGACAAAGCAAAGTGGAAAGGCACACTCTGCAATAAAACATGATGGAAACAGTGCGAAGTAATCCAGAAGCACATTGAGGCACGCAAACAAAGGATGGGACCAAAACCCACTAAACAAACACAACTCACTAGGCAGTAAATCAGGGAAAACGCGCTTGCAAACATTCAGTCACAGGCTGGATGCCCTCCCCTTCAATCACAGAAAAGGCAGACTGAACAGGGAAACACTCACAGGGAACAAGCACAGGGAACAACAGCAAGGGGAAAAAATCACAACTACACAGGAGAAGGGACAACAACAAAACATAAAATACGGCCATGTTAGCAGAAATGCACACACTGGCCGCTTTTCTGCGAGAAACACACTTCATCACCATAGTGGACCACCTTAGGCACATAATCACAAAAACTAATGCCCTGACAACACTCCAGGAGAAGCAAATTCTGCTTCTCACAGAACTCGCCACTCTACCCCATTAAACAAACTAATAGTTTAGGACAACACTAATGTATACTTTAAATTGAAATAAAAAACTATAAAAACATAAAATAAATAAAATAATCCATAACAAACTGTCACAATCCGCAGTAAAATCGTAAATTCTCAACACATTACCCACACCTTTTCGTCTCGGAGTTCTCTGATCGGTCCGGGACGAAATTTAACACGTTTAATAAAACTAAATGGATCTAGCGAAAACACTTCAGTGGTCCGCACACAGGGCTAGCGACAACATCTTAGATACTCTCTACAATACACCAAAGGTCCATACGTACACTGCACCGGACATATAGGGCGCCCTGCCCAGGCTGGTTATGTGGGAACTCGGGAAAGGTGGGAAACAGCCCCAACTACCGCTCGTTTTCNGGGGGGGGGGGGTAACCGAACTGATTAAAATAAACTCAAATTTAACTAAGCAAATTTATAATAAACAAACCCTTTTTAAGTAAAATCATAATTAATAAAAACACTTAAAAATCACACAAAAATATATATACATATATATCAACTACTCATAATGACGCACAGACTTGATAGTTTGTTGCACGTCGGGAAGAAGAGGACTTCCGCTTCGGGTTGGGGCTCTACTGTTACTGGGTTCTGTATAGATCATGGTACCAGGGGCCCTTCCCATTCTAGTATACTAGTAATGACTTTTAATGTCACTACACGATGAAACGTACCCTGAGGGCTGCCTCGGGAGACTAGGGACTCACGTACACGTTATACACGAGATTGATAAGCACACTTGAAGACAACAGCCCAACATGTTAGACATGCATCACTACACTAATATTCACCCCAGCCGGGAGGGTGGAGGGGAGCTTCACTCCCCCGTCGAACACACGAACACGTAAAATTTTACTTATAATAGGCAACACCAATAAACAGCCTCAATAAGGGTCCGGTTCCCAAGAAAACACAGCTACACGGCGCCCCGCCGTCGACCCAATGATTTGAGTATGTGTCGGGGTGCGTTTGTTTTCAAACACCCTGTGAGTTTTGAAAGTCCAAGGCTCCCGGTCTCACGACTCCAAGGTCATTCGGTGGCACATGAGAGACCGTAGGCGGAAGCGGCGGCGGGGGGAAATGTAGAGACAAGAGCATTAAGTCTGATAGACACTATTTCGTAGGCGATCGAATTACGAAATTGTTCTGTCACATACACGATGTTCAATAAAATATTCTCGATATTTTTTGACCGTTCCTCGTACTTCGTCCAATGCTACCAGCGGTTAGTGGCGCATCGCGTACTTCGTTACAAGCACAGTTGTCCTTATGACGAAATATTAACTTAAAACCCAGGTAGATGATTTCGATCACTTCAACCCAACGACTGCAGCTGAACTGTAGAAGTGACGTATTCAAACAACGGCGTGGAATTTTGTTTCCGTTTAGCTTTCTGAAATACCTGTGCTTTTATAAAATAAAATAAAAACGTACTGTTCGTAACATATTCTACTCACATTAAAACAGGGGCCTATAACGTGAAGTAATATTTCATAGCACTTATTTATAAAATTAAAATGTTAAACATTACTCTATGCCACGAGCTTTTGGCATTTCTGCGGCCAAAAAAGATGTTAACAAGTTGCTAAAAGTAGACAATGGAGGCTTGAAACTGATCTACTCACTGCTACTTCAACTGCCGTGGTTATTGCAGAAACTGTATTCGTTGCATTGCGTAATGCAGGTACTGATTTTATAACTGTTACTTGGTTAAATGAGCAGATTTTCAGAAAACGTTTAACAAATGCCTTTGCCCTTTGCTGCATTAGATTTAATGGATGCACTGAACGCCATATTCCTAGTTAAGTTGCCAGACATGAAAAAAAATTGTAAAATGGCTGATCATCGTTTTGAAAGTGTAATGTCGTTGTCAATGAACTTAATTCTGTTTTGTGTATTTACAAGGTAGACTGATCATAACAGCGACACAGTTAATTTCTTACAATTTCACTGCTACATTTTTTTCTCCTCATTAATAAAGGGATCTGATCCTTAACAACAAAAAGTTTTACATGTGGCGGAAGAATACGAAATGAACAGGAAAGTAGACCCAACGGATCGCTGCCAATGCTATCAATTAATCGCGAGTAGCTCGTAGAATGCCTTACGCTCCGAATCTTTGTGGGAGCTAGACAAGTAATGCAAGATTATAGAGGGAGAGAGGGGGGGATGTAAATACAGAAGGAGCTACAGACCAAGGTTCCCACGTCGTTCCATCGTCGTGGGCATAGGAGACCTTCCCTCACTACCAATTCCGTCAGAATGGGGCGTCTGACGACGGTCCTCTAACGTCGTTAACATTTTGCTCTCCATTACGTGAGTCTGCCCTTGGAGAGCTGTTCCGGAACCCTGGGGACTGATAAGACGAGCAACGGCCTCCTTTACTTGGCTCATCGGTGAACAGAGCGAAAGAAATCGGGTAGTTTGGGTACGTCGTGCATTCTCATTTCACTTCAGATACTGAATATTTCTGGACAATATTTATATTTTCCATTTATCCCTAAGAAAATACTAAAAAAAAAAAATTTCATAGTCAACACTGCCGTTCAGCAGAACAACAACAAAAAAAAAAGACAATGTAATTAAGAGATGTAAACCGCAGATTTAAGTGAGTCAACAAAAACACATTCAAGAAGTTTGCAAGTTGTTAATTAATTAATCCGGTTTGAAAGGCAGCGTGAAATTCTTAGGAACACGTGTATTTTTTACTTTATCAATTATTCATTTAAATTTTAAAAAATAAAACATAAGCCATTTCCAGTTTCCCAGAAATGTAATTTTTAAATTTTTTTTTTTTGTAAGGCGTTAAGTGTTCAGGTCACCGAAAAATTCATTATTTTATATTTTCATGAAATGTTGTTCAACTTGAAGACATTACTAACAAGTGCTATTTCCTGGCATGAAAAAAATTAGATGGCATAATTTTCACACAATGGCCTGTCAATATCGCAATTTCAGTGTTTTGGGACATACAAATAATGAAAGCTAACTCATTTACCGAAATGAGATCATTGAAATAATATACCACGAGTAACTTAAAGGAGTCTTAAAAATCATGCTACGAAATACTTTCGCAGTTTGTAAAATTTGCTTAAAACAAGAAAATGTTTGAATTTTCAGCATTGTATGACTTTTTGTAAAGTACTTTTTATTAAGCATACCTTATAATTAATAAGAAATTACCTTTGAGTCACCTTTGTTCGATTCTCTGTTAAATGATTTCGTTTATGTTATTTTTATGCCGCAAAAAACATTAAAAGTGTGAATTTGGAATGCCATGATGGAAAAACAATGCCATTTAAATTGTTTTCATGCTAGGAAAGAGTACATATAAGATATGTTTACACATTGAACGGAGTTTTATTCAAGTGTAATATAACAATTTTTTTGGAGAACAGCACCTTAAGTAAAAAAAATACATTTCATTCGCCCCCAGTATTGCTGTAATTCGGCCTTCTGTTGTCTTCAATTAAATCAGAGTTAAAAGCAATTTTTTTTTTCGAATGTTGATTGTAACTGTACTCAAATGCCTGTGGTAAAAATTATTATGGAACTGCAACCGAAAACAATGTTTTAATGTTACGACCTCAAGATACACACAAAGGTTTTCGAAACCATTAAATAGTTAGGACAATGAAAGAGTCAAATGTCTTCCACAACGTTGTCACCAAATATTTTTTGCCAGACTGATGGATTTATATCGATGGGTTTCTTACGCTGTAAAACTTAATATTTAATTTTGGCGAGAAAAGTGGTTTTTACACGACGCAAAATTGATTTCGCACGAGGCCTCGCATGAAAAATACCATGCGAGAATATCAAGAAAATCTTGTAAGACGAGTCACATTTCAAAATTTGCACGAAGATGCCTTCTTGCGCCGGAAAAGTTACTGTATATTAATATTTCGCTAAACTTTGTTTTTGTAATATTAAATCTCGTGAACACACGCTGTTATAAAATACTTGCTTTTAACTATAACACGATATTTATTGTACTATGCAACGATCTCACAGCACCATCTGAACTACACTCTGTTTCCGCAGTAAAATTAACAAGAGTTCTTCCGTGTGGATATTTTTTCCTCGCGTGGTGCGTTTACGCACAGCTATCGACGCGGCCTCCCCTCCATGCCTGACCATGAGCTGAGTCTTAGAGGGCCTGCCTCGTGTTGTGAGTGTGCCTTCGGCCAAGTGGCGGGCGTCTCTCGTACGCCCATCCGAGTGCTGGCCACGTCCTACCATGTCGAGCCATGGCGATCAGAAGAACCACCAGGTTATCATGGCGGCATGGCCGTCCGGCTTCTGCTCTTCTCATATACAGCATGATTCTACAATCATTGGACAAACATTGAGAGGTGGTAGAGCTGACTAAAACAAACAATTATTGTATAGGAATATATGGGCGGAGGTGACGCGTTGAGGCTCAAACACAAAAAATAACACATGAAATGCAACACATTGTTTATTTACAACGTCGCCACTAAATGCCTTTTTACAGCAATGTTCACAATACTTGCTAGGATTTGCTACCACCGACAGTAATGCAAGCTTGGTAGCGTCAGTGGTGTGATTGGCGATCAGATTCAAATACGCCGGGTATTTCACGCGCGCCACCATTGTCAGCCAATCACGCCATATGTAGAGGTCACCAAGCATGCGTGACTGTTGGTGGATGCATTTCCAGCAACTGTTTTAATATTTTCTGTACGGAATCACTCGTTAAGTATGCTGCTAATGAATATTTTGTGTTTTCGTTAATGTGTTAAGTTTTTGTGTTTGTGCCTCAACGCGTCACTTCCGCGCATATATTCCTATACAATAATTGTTTATTTTAGTGAGCTTTACCACCCCTCAACGTTTTTCCCATGATTTTAGAATCATCGTGTATAGGTGGTCGTATTACCAGCAGAGAACCACCAATGCAATCACTCGTTCCGAGCAAAACTCGTCTGAAAAAAAAAATACATGCTCTATCTCCTACTTTCGTACGAGATCCGCCTCGTGATTTAATTTGATGAAGCCATCTTGCACGGGTTTTGCGTGAATCTTGCTTCTTGTAAATCCTGGCTTTGAGCTGACAAAATACGCAGGAGCAGAAACCGGCCCGCATCAATCCGCGTAGTGATATCGCTCGAAGCTGCTTGCTGACGAAATGTCCGCTGGCGACTGTGTGCTACGGACGTTTGGTGACCGCGAACTGAGCGATACGAACGTCCGCGTTAGGGTTCTCTGAAACGTAAGCCCATCAATGGCATCAACGGTCCTCGCCCGCACGCGATGCCCGAACTTCAGGAAACAGAATTATTGTGATATCTGTGGCTATTTCAATGTTTACACAATTTTGTGTTTAAGAGCGGCGTCCTCCTGGCCGATGTGTTCGCAGATTATTCGTGACTACTTCGCGTTTGTGTGATTCTGTAAAGGCTTAGAATTGAAACCACCTTATTTGAAGCAGGATTTGTTTTTCCCTTGGAGCGGAGTTCGTGTCCAAGACTCACGTGCTTCAAATCTATGTGGCGAGACAGGCCATTTTTCTTTTTAAACGAAGCTGACAACAAGCATTTAACTCGTTGGCGATTGACATCGTTTTCAAAAAGTAACTGCGGCCAGCAGACACACAATTGGTTCCAACGTCACCGAAATGTTTGCCCCACGCACGTGAAGCGTAAGACTGCTGCAAGTTCCACATTTTACTGCAATAAGAGGACTAACTGTTTTAAGTGTGAGTGAAATATTCTGTTGCAGTATTTCCCCAAGTAATGGTCGCGACCCACTGGTGAGTCGCAGACAAAAATCTGGTGAGCCACAAAAAAAAAATTAAATGCGTAAACATACGCATGAGTTATAAATCTTATAATTTAGAACCTACGCACGTGCAATGCAACTGTCAATCAGACGTCAAATACAACGCAGGGTACGCAGTGAATGCGAACCCCGTCGCCTTCCTACTACCCTTCACTTCCTTACTCTACGTAAGAAATACAATGTGAACATGATGGTAGAGCGAATCGGTACGTTTCTCGCATAAGGCATTAAAGTGGGGCCTAAACTTTGGCATTTTTTTTTAATGGGTCGCGGTTCATATAACGTTGGGGATCACTGCTCTATTGGGATTCAGCGCCTCAGTGGAATTTTCTGCGCATGGTACATTCGGTTTATCAGTGGTCCTCAGGGAAAACGTTTTATTTTTTGCCTCGAATGAGCAAGAACCCTAGCGACCGCTGCCAGACCACGTCGCTCTTGAAATGTCATTCTCTCTTCAGATAAATAGCTGTCGAGAAGAAATCTAAAATTTTACAATTTCTAGATAATTCTGAATTTGACAACGTAATCAGTCAAATACAAAAAACCGTCACTACAGATAATTTAGAATGCACTCACTGCAGTATTGAATGATCAGGTTTATTTCGGCCCTTACGAATTTAAAATTAAAAAAAAAAGGACATACTCAACGGCGTGCATCAAGTTAAATAAGTTTTGAAGAAAGTAAAGTAGTGTGGTGTTTTTGCGCCACATTAATATTGGGATGTAATCTTTATTTTAGTTTCTGGACACTGGAACTTTTTATGTTATTTATTGCAATTTTACGAACAGGGAGATAAAATATTTGTGTTCGAAAAAAATTTCGCAAATTCACGTGATCGGCACACGAATAATGTGATCCCGTCTAAAACAATGTTGACGTTTCCTATAGCGGAAGAATGCATGTTGTACATAAAAGTATACCTTAGGAGGGCTTTCAGAAGTTACTGTTATACTGCGGACGGCCTATAATAAAATTCTTGTCGCGTCTGGACACTATCACAAGCCAGAGAGATTAGCTTCTTAATCTGCCCGAGGGAGGGCGCCTGATGCAGCGCTAAGTCTCTTGAATCGCAAAGCTGCCCGTCCCCCCTCAGCCTTGATGCTCGTCACAAGGCCACGCCCTCCCCTCTCAAGGTCACGGCCGCACTGCTTTTGTTGGCTGGTCCAGGGCTAAGAAGGGATTTATCCCCTGCTTCAAGCAGCTGGCTGGTAGAGTGAGCACAATAGCCGCACGATAACGTCGTACAATAGCGACCCCTTGAAAAATTTTCAGGGCACACTCATGACTGATCATTGGCGCAATTATACATATGGAGAGAAATGTTTTCCATTACAGTCTATATTTCTGGGATTTTAGACACCAGCTGGCCCGTGAACTTATTTGTCTATTTCAATTGGGATTTCACAAAAGAAAACTGCTGACATAACACGAACATTTTTTTCATGATAGAAACACATTTATTGCACAGAGCCAAATTACAATATGAAGGGACTCATTTTATCGAATCACAGCTGCCGAAACTCAATACAACTGACTTTTGCAACTTGTGCTATGGCGTGCACAATTCTTCATGCCGGGAAATTTCCGAAACGAAATAAATAGAAGATGTTTCAACAAACTATTATCATGCAAAGAATTATTATATTTTAAGTTTATGGTATTTCAATTTATAATCGAAATAAGCCCTTTTTTTTGGCATAATTTCAATTTTAATCTATACATTCCAGTTTGGTATTTCTTGGATCTGATTCGTTAGGAGCATTTTAAAGTCTTATAAACAATTTTGCTTCCTTGGTTACCCGTTTTTGTCACTGAAAATTCAGAGAAAAAAGATTAATAAGAAGGCATTGCAGAACTTCCACGAGAGTAATGAAAATCATAGAAAAAGCGGGAGCAACATGATGCGACACTCGAAGTCCACCGCTAACCACGAATAAAGAATATTGCGTGTGATGAA
The DNA here is from genome assembly GCA_002778355.1 of Clitarchus hookeri. Taxonomy (NCBI): domain Eukaryota; kingdom Metazoa; phylum Arthropoda; class Insecta; order Phasmatodea; family Phasmatidae; genus Clitarchus; species Clitarchus hookeri. Next base: position 88,464 of record NQII01004217.1, read on the forward strand.
TACCCTTGAGAAGATCACTTTGACTACTGCACTGAAGATTCGTACGCAATTTTCCCCGAAATATAGTTGGTTCATCGTTTATTGTCCAACGTTTGCACACGGCAGAACAAGACGGTTGTACACAGGTAGAGTTGACCCATAATTAATGGCGCATGCTTGCATTAAACTTAAAGTTATAAATGATCTGTGTTTCAAAAACTGCCGTATGTTTCAGGTCTGTAGACTGATTAATTTGTAGCCTCTCAAAGAAATACAACTATGAGCTGATTCCTGTGGAAAAATTCAAGACGGAATTTACAAAGTACACTGCAGAGCCAAAAATACTGGTATAGGCGTACGTATGCAAATAACAGAGGTATGGAACGAATCAGAGTAACGAGACGCGGTTGGCAGCGCCTATATCAGACAACAAACGTCTGGCAAAGTTGCTAGATCGGTTACAGCTGCTACAATTGTAGGTTATCACGATTTAAGTGAGTTTGAACGTGGTGTTATAGTCGGTGCACGAGAGATGGAACATAGCATCTCCGAGGTGGCGATAAAATTTGGATTTTCGCGTACGACTATTTCACGAGTGTACCGTGAATATCGGGAATCTGGTAAAACATCACATCTTCGATATCACTGCGGCCGGAAAAAGATCGTGAATAAACGGGACAAACGACGACTGACGAGAATCATTAAACGTGGCAGACGTGCAACCCTTTCTCAAATTGGCGCAGATTTCCATGCGAGGGCATCAACAAGTGCCAACGTGCGAACTATTCAACGGACCATCATTGATATGGACTTTCGATGCCGTAGGCCCACTCGTGTACCGTTGTTGACTGCACGACACAAAGCTTTACGCCTCGCCTGGGTCCGCCAACACCGTCATTGGACTGTTGATGACTGGAAACACGTTGCCTGGTCTGACAAGTCTCGTTTCCAATTGTATCGGGCGGATGGATGTGTACGGGTATGGAGACATCCTCATGAATCCATGGACCCTACATGTCAATAGGGGATTGTTTAAGCTGTAAGAGGCTCTGTCATGGTATGGGACGTGTGCAGATGGCATGAAATGGGACCCCTGATACGTCTAGATATGACTCTGACAGGTGACAGGTACGTAAACATCGTGTCCGATCACCTGCACCCATTCATGTCCGTTGTGCATTCCGATGGACGTGGACAGTTCCAGCAGGACAATGTGACACCCCACACGTCGATAGTTACTACAGGGTGGCTCCAGGAACACTCTTCTGACTTAAGACACTTCCATTGGCCACCTAAATCACCAGACATGAACATTATTGAGCATATCTTGGATGCCTTGCAACGTGCTTTTCAGAAGAGATCTCCACCGCCTCGCACTCCTATGGATTTGTGGACTACCCTGCAGGATTCGTGATATGAATTGCCTCCTCCATACCTTCAGACATTAGTCGATTCCATGCCACGTCGTCTTGCGGCACTTCTGCGTGCTCGCGGGGGCCCTACACGATATTAGGCAGGTATACCAGTTTTTTGTGTCTTCAGTGTACATATATTTGTATATTTAATTGTAGTCTTCGTCAGATATAACGTTAAATATACTTATAAACACGAGCATGTGTGCACTCAGGCTTTAACCGGAGATTAGGCATGTATTTACGAATTTCTGTAAGGTTTATGACGGAAAAACTGACACCACAAGATGTTAGATTTAGCGTTGTAGTTACCCTGGTAAGTAGGCAACACACTTAACACATGCATAGCAGCAATTACTATTCATACAGTATGGCATGCCGTACAATCTTTATTGTCTATTCACTGTCACTTCCAACTTTTATGAAGTCCTGTTACAGATCTGCTTTGGACGATATTCCTCTGCCTCATGCAAACGAAGCTAACTAAGTCTGAAACATTACACCATAGGGACAACGCACCACATTTCTGCTCACTCAGCGTAACAATACTGTGCATGAGAACTATTAATTACTAGCCATTACCAATAGACTGTTTTATCCCTGGTTTTATTAATAGTAATTCTAAATAAAATATAATAACTTATAGATAAAGTATGAGTAATAAACCAGTTTACAAATAATTAAATACTTTTATGCAAATTGAGGTGACGGAGGTAAAACATCAAATCTAGGGTGATTTTCCAAAGGGTGATTTTCCAAAGGGTGATTTTCCAAAGGGTGATTTTCCAAAGGGTGATTTTCCAAAGGTTGGGTTCAAACAGCGTGAAAAAGTCGCAATTATACTGTCCATGGAATATCATACCAGGAATACCTCCTTTTAAGAGATGAATACCCGCTTGGGAGAAAAAGCACGGCTAACAAATTTTGTGAGCTGATGCGTTATGGAAAATGAGGTAGAAACCACTGTATGACCCATGATCTAACGTGATTAACACAAATAACGGTCTTGGTGTACATGCAATCTATGGCACCCTTTCAAACGTAATGCATAAATAAACTCCAGCTGGAGTAAATAAGATATGGTAAATTACTTGCAATCCACGCTTGTAAGTAGGTAAGATGAAATTCCATATTTCTTCATTTCAAAAGACGTGTCATCCAAAATTCAAGACTGTGAACAAAAAGTGTAAAAGGATTGTATTTTAATTAACCAAACCGGAAATCTTTTTAATCTCTTTCAGTTTTCTCTTCATGTGAATTAGAGTTTTTTTTTTTTTTTGCTGTTAACAGTGTGGCGGTGTTTTTTGCATCAATCGTTTTGAACAACCTGCAAATAATAGTTATCCATGTATTTCAGAGCTCTAAACTAATTTGTATTTGGAAATCACTTAAATACACTTTATTATTCCAAGACATCAGTAACATAAATTTGGAATACATTCCTTTACATTAGAATTTAAACTAATGCGCGGTTTGTTTCATATTTACGAAGAAGTTTTGCTGAATTACACAGAACCTTCAAAAGAGTCTTTATTCCGAGAATCTTATGGGCGCTTTTCGTCTGCGAATAACAAGTCTTTTATAATAAAAAAAGTTTAAAAGCACATTAATACTTTGCTTGCGATCTTTAAGTGGTTGCAACACTTGACTTTATAGAATCATTTCCACGTCTTAAAATGACACGATAGACTACTATAATAAATTTTTAACGCACTGAAAATTGTATGTCACACAATAGATGCAAATGCAGTAACACAGAAAAGAGTTACCTAGCATATTCGCTATAATGACACACCTGGTAACAATCAAGTTTCAATACAAATTTAAATTAATTGCACGGCACGTTACGAGATGCATAATTTGTTATTAAAATATTAGATCGTAGATGTAAATTATTTCAACATGGTTCAGTATGTTTTGTATTTTTTTGTGTTACCTCTTCTTTCTCTGAAAACTTTGGATGTGTTCAAAGAATTCAAGTAAACTCGGTATTTTATATTTAAAAAGCCACTTTAAAACTAACACCCTAAAATTTTATTTACTTTTATTTTTATTTACATTCTTGGTATAGAATCCCGTAAGAAGATATTCTGAAATTCTTGAGATAATAGTATACACACGTAAAACATTTAAGCGTTTTCCATATATTTAATTTTCCTTGTTAATACTGAGTAAAAAAATGTGTAGTTCTAATAATATCTGAAAAAATATTATTAACCTATTCGGAGTAATTACGTACAAAATTCATAGCGAAATTACAGACATTTATATGTACTTTNATATAATTCAGAGCTCTAAACTAATTTGTATTTGGAAATCACTTAAATACACTTTATTATTCCAAGACATCAGTAGCATAAATTTGGAATACATTCCTTTACATTAGAATTAAAACTAATGCGCGGTTTGTTTCATATTTACGAAGAAGTTTTGCTGAATTACACAGAACCTTCAAAAGAGTCTTTATTCCGAGAATCTTATGGGTGCTTTTCGTCTGCGAATAACAAGTCTTTTATAATAAAAAAAGTTTAAAAGCACATTAATACTTTGCTTGCGATCTTTAAGTGGTTGCAACACTTGACTTTATAGAATCATTTCCACGTCTTAAAATGACACGATAGACTACTATAATAAATTTTTAACGCACTGAAAATTGTATGTCACACAATAGATGCAAATGCAGTAACACAGAAAAGAGTTAGCTAGCATATTCGCTATAATGACACACCTGGTAACAATCAAGTTTCAATACAAATTTAAATTAATTGCACGGCACGTTACGAGATGCATAATTTGTTATTAAAATATTAGATCGTAGATGTAAATTATTTCAACACGGTTCAGTATGTTTTGTATTTTTTTGTGTTACCTCTTCTTTCTCTGAAAACTTTGGATGTGTTCGAAGAATTCAAGTAAACTCGGTATTTTATATTTAAAAAGCCACTTTAAAACTAACACCCTAAAATTTTATTTACTTTTATTTTTATTTACATTCTTGGTATAGAATCCCGTAAGAAGATATTCTGAAATTCTTGAGATAATAGTAGATACACGTAAAACATTTAAGCGTTTTCCATATATTTAATTTTCCTTGTTAATACTGAGTAAAAAAATGTGTAGTTCTAATAATATCTGAAAAAAATATTATTAACCTATTCGGAGTAATTACGTACAAAATTCATAGCGAAATTACAGACATTTATATGTACTTTATTTTCGCTGGGCGACTTATATTTGACAGTTATCCTGCAGGGTTCATTTTTCGTATTTGCATAAGTAATACTGCCAAAATTAACGTTATAACTACCAATATAAAGCAAGGATTTTAAAGAGTTTCCTGGTATGCTTAGTAACAAAACTAAAAAACATATTTTTAATGTAATATTACATTGCGATTGGTGCCACAGCTGAGTCTTGCACAACAAAAAATTATGAAGTAAGTGTTTAAGAACTGGGGTTTGTATAAGAACATATAATAAAAGGATTCAATAAAACTATGTTCCCACTTTAGATAAGTTATATATATATATATATATATATATATCCAGGTTTTAAAATTATATGAATTACGAAGATCGGAAATGCAGAAAATGAATGATAGACTTGAAGTAATATTGAAGTTTGTGAGTGAATGAAGAGATTAGGGCACTCTTAACATGAAAGTCTTCAGAGCCGATGAGGGTGAAATGAAGTGAGAATACAGCAACTCCAGTAAACGCCCAGCCACCGTGGCCCCTATGGAAGTTAGTTAGTGATCAGATTATTTATAAAAAGTGCTTAAATGAAGCCAGGTTAGTATAGAGGAGTAAAGACTTCCGAAAAAATTTAATGCTGCTTTTTCGAAAGAAAAATAAAATTTAAAACACACCATAGAATTTTTAAAACACAAAACTGTCTTTAAAAAAAAAATGAGAGCAGTGTAAGTCATCTCAGAAAACTGGTTTTACTAACGTTGGTTAAGGGCGGCCCTTAACCAGTGATGTTAATAATCAAACTACTCGCCTCCCATCACGGCGAACGCCGTTCGATTACCGGCGGGGTCATTAGAATTTGAATACATAGGAAACGCGGCGGACTTTTCCGCTGGCCAGCGGGTTCTCTCGGAGCACTCCCTCTTCTCCCGCTCTTCAATTCCGCCGTTGATCCGTCTCAACCTAACTTCACTCTCAATTGCACCTAAGACCACTTTTTTCCAGACAGCATGTAAGCTTGCAGCAAATTTGGCATTTTACTACAATTTACCTTTCCGAGCAAGCTTGACATATAATGTCTCNGCGAACGCCGTTCGATTACCGGCGGGGTCATTAGAATTTGAATACATAGGAAACGCGGCGGACTTTTCCGCTGGCCAGCGGGTTCTCTCGGAGCACTCCCTCTTCTCCCGCTCTTCAATTCCGCCGTTGATCCGTCTCAACCTAACTTCACTCTCAATTGCACCTAAGACCACTTTTTTCCAGACAGCATGTAAGCTTGCAGCAAATTTGGCATTTTACCTTTCCGAGCAAGCTTGACATATAATGTCTCATTCAAGCCAAATTTCTCATGACTGGCATATAATCGCTGATAGAAATATTGTACACGGCTTGAATTATGCTTGTGGGTTGCCGCGACAAGCTTGCGGCACGTTTTACTTATGGTCATATCGTGATTTGTTCACGCTTTTAAAATCAAACCTTTGAAAAACCACCCCATGTATGATGTGTTTCGTTGTTTCCAAATAATGCCATGTATCAAAAGCGTTTTATACTTTTGTTGAAGTGGAACTACTGTGTTTTTGGTTAAATTGAAATTGTATTTCTATTATCACCTACAAATAACAATATTTCATTTATAATTAATATGTATAAAAACCGTGAAAATATAGGTGTGCTGATGGTGCCAGGTAATAAGTAGTTCTTATGCGTAATACTATTGTATCTGGTATGCGGGTGGCCCAGGTAGTGTGGTCATCCCCCACGCCAAGCCGGAACTACTCCTTGAATTCTTGGTTCCTTCGTACTGAGGGATTTGCGCGTAGTGGAAGGGGGAGGGGGTGTACTGCGGAGCTGAGTTCCCTCCCTCCATCGCTTTCCCATGACCACAGATCCGTCGTCGGACCGCACGAATGCGGTGCGCTGTCCCTTTCATGTGATTGTCCAGTCAAGGCCAAGCTTTGTTTGCACGAGGCGGAGGAATATCCTGGAAGTACAACTTGAGCAAAGGGTTCAGAAAAGTTGCAAGTAACCGCAAATAGGCTTTATCAAGCGTGCTACAAGCCGGAATTGTGGAGACTGGTTAGCTTGATCAAACTTTTTCGCTTGCATAGCAAACTTTATTCAAGCGTGCATATCGTGNAATAGGCTTTATCAAGCGTGCTACAAGCCGGAATTGTGGAGACTGGTTAGCTTGATCAAACTTTTTCGCTTGCATAGCAAACTTTATTCAAGCGTGCATATCGTGACAAGTTTGATTAAAGCCTGTAATGCTGTTAGGGTGGTTAAGCTCCGACCGATACTTACGATTTTTACCGGGTATAAACGAGATGTAAAAAAAAAAGTCGTACCTTTTAATAAGAGTTTAAAAGTACCATGCTACGTCATGAGACCTCCGGCAAAATTATGTGTATCATGATGTACTGTATGTTACGACACTGGCATATTACGAAAGTTATGAAATTAATATCGTAAACTTAGATACCACAATACCGAGTGCATAAATTCTAAGTATTATAAAATTTCAGTTTTCTAATTATCACACTCGTTTTTCTTAATATAATTGGAGTACGAGCAAATTAAAGCATACCTAATGGTGGAAATGGAAAACACCCATTACGTATTCAAAAATTTTACAAAATCACATTTATTAATTTTTTATATTTTTATTCTTGAAGCTCTGGACATGTCTGAATACTGCTGAAAGCTTACAAAACAATTTCTACGGGACATTTTGGATTACCCAGTGCCCGAGACGAAAGAGTTTTTAAAGCGACCCGAAGTTCTTTTGTTTCTTTTCTTTTTTGTTTTTTTCGTTGTCCGGCGCAATTGTTCCTGCGAATGCAGGTTTCATTAAGAAAACTAATTTTTATTTTTTTTTANGTTTTTTTCGTTGTCCGGCGCAATTGTTCCTGCGAATGCAGGTTTCATTAAGAAAACTAATTTTTATTTTTTTTTAATTTTGAGGAAATGGAGAAAAAAGAAATAGAGTAACGTAAATGTGCAGGTAAAATATGGAAGATGANTTTTTTTTTAATTTTGAGGAAATGGAGAAAAAAGAAATAGAGTAACGTAAATGTGCAGGTAAAATATGGAAGATGAATTTTTAAAAAATACAGGAAACTCCGTATTCTTTCCATAAAAACAAGGATATCTTGGGCGAAACGTATTTAACATTCCAGTTACCTCGTTAAAATTAAAATAAGTAAATATCAGCGTTTTTAATATACAAACAATCTTATGCATTAGTCTCTGCACAACATACGTATATTACAACTTAGCTGATGCCACTTGCGTTAATTTTCGACGTTTAAATAATTTCCGTTTACGAAACGAATGACTGGGGGAAAAATATTAAATTAATTTCGCAGGTAAAAATAAAAGTATCCAGGAATTTTAGAACACTTATTCAAGCGTTCCATTTTCGAGGGAAGTTATGGAATTGTGGGAAACATAATTTTAATATGTAACAATTCCCTAAGAACTAAACATTTTTCTTAGTTTAATATATTTAGTTAGATATGGCTTTTATATTACACAGAAAAAAATTAAAGGGAAAAATAAAACGAATTAACATCATTGTTTGAAACAGGAAGGGAAGACTTGATCATGTTAATGGCACGTTAAATTAGTTAAAATAGCCTGTGAAACAGAGAATTGGATAAGTAATAATGAGACGAATATTTTTCGCAGGTGTGAATTATCGAGTTGTGACGTATATTTACAGAGCTTTACTGGTGGTTTAACGAATACGTTTGTTAAGCCCAATTGAAAACCTATAAAAGAAATACATTTTTGTGTTAATTTGACAAGATAAAGACGATCTACAAAATGTTTGTTTTCAGAATAACAGTAAGCTCTTTTTCAAGACTTTGGGTACGGTGCAGATTTACACGCATTGAAAACAATATAGTACTGAGTCGTCATTGCATGGAAACCAGTTCTCACAATATATTTCTTTAAAATCGCTGAAAGTTTGTTTTAAAATTGTACGACCGAACACGTCACTATAAATAGCCAAATTACTCGCTTATGACCGATGTGAACCAGGTCCGATTCTCGACAGGTTTAAAACTGGATTTTAACATGTAAGAAATGTGGCGGACGTTGCCATTGGCTGGCAAATTATTGTGGTACTCCCTTTTCCCTTCATTTTTTCATGATTTCGCAGTTATGTACATCAGCGACAAGGAGTTAACTTCTTTCTCCTCCTACTAACACACCAGGATGATTCCAGCGTTTGATGTTGTTCAAAACAGACTGAAATTTCAAGTATCTAACATATGATTTTCAAGAATCCATTTCATCAACGTTTTCTCTGAAATGTCTGGCATACTTCATTGAATTTATAATTTCCAGCTGCCCGAGGGAACCCGCGATTTTGCCAGTTCGGTACTGAAGCCGGGAGGTTTATTCCTCTCGCCTCAACATACCGGTTAACTGAAAACATAGGTTTTTTCTTCAATTTCGCATTTTCAAAAATGTTAACCTCTCATGTTCATGTCGCGAAAAATTTCAGGAAATCGAATGAAATCGGAAAATTTGAATTTTTGTAACTGTTTCAGATAACTCACTTTGATTTGTAAATCAAATACTTACCCGTCTTAATGTGGTAACTTAGCAATTTACTGTCATTAATTATTTTGCACAAAATGTTGATTCCGTAAAATATTTTTGTAGATTTAGTTTTTAAAAAGGATTATGAAAACAATTATAAAATATCTAATATATTTTATTTGTATATACATCCTATTATGTACAACTTATATTATAATGGAGAATGATTAATTGCTGCTGACAGTATCATGCACTCATATTACGAGAATAACATCACTGCAGAAAGAATTTTTTTGCCTGGAAATGTTGGAAAGAATAATGCATGTTTACGTATGTTTCATAAGCGAAGAACTAGTCGTCAATAAACGGTTATACAGAGCTTATAGTTTCAAATGTATGTTTAATCAGCATATAACAGTGCATTTCACGTTCAACAACTTCACTTTTGGCACAGAACATATCTAATGTAATTTAAGTTGTGTTAGAGTAAATATTCTGCAGTAAAATTTTATATTCTACGACACGCAGAACATAATTAAAAAAAAAATTCCCATGAATTTTGTTTAAGTTAACACAAAATAATGTAATGTATAATATTTTAAAATACCTATCTTTTATCGGGTGGAAACCTTGTATAACTAAAGGATAACAACAACTCTAAACTTGTAGACGCGAACTGTTCGGGAATTCAAAGAGCGTATGCTTTGATATCTCCAGTCTAGTAAGCGTTGCTCAGGTTTTATTCAAGCACACATGTAGTAACTTGTTTTTCATACTATAGTTAAAATAAATAAATTCCGCGAAGACACTATTTCTAACATCAAGTAATCGTAAGTACCTACCCTCTGAATATAATGAATGTGATATCATATTTTATATCTTATTTAAAAAGACGAAACCTTCGTGTATGATGGGCTTGATATAAATTTAAAAAAATTTAAAATTAGCAAGTTATATCGTGTAGCTGTGGATATCGCCAGTTCTAGCTCAGTCGTGGAGTCGAGAGATTCGGACGGCTCTTAACATCTAGGTCTTGATAGCCAATGAGAGTGAGAGTGACGTGAGTATGGAGCAGCTCATGAATGGACGCGTAGGGGAAACGGGAGATAACCGAGAAAACCCGCCGGCCAGCGGCATCGTCCGGCACGATTCCCACTTGTGAATCTCCGGGAATCGAACCCTATTCGCCTAGGTGGGAGGCAAGCAGTCTGACCACTACACCACAAGAGACCTCCGGCTCTAAGAACCTTTGGTAACTCAAAATAAATGTGATGATCAGGGAAGTTTACGCTTCTCTGGTGCAGCATCCTAACACCAAAATTGCAGTCACAATCCGATTAGTATGTCTTCTTGCTTCACTAAAAGAAAAACTTGCATCCCACCCAGCAATTACGCGCGTACCTAAAAATATTCCAGGACTTCGAGCAAAAACAACTAACACTTGTGCGGGCGCAACAGTAGAACACGAACTACCCGCCTCATGTAAATTAATTAATTAGGCTAAATCCACGATAGAAAGTACTCTCGAACCTGCCAAATGGAAAGCAGTCACGGACTACCTGTGGATATCACGCCGTACGGATTGTCACTCTGGAATGGAAAAATATACCACGCAGATAAATACATAGATATCGAAAGATTCTGATTTCTTGATGTTCGGGAACCCCTTAACGTTATTAATAGCCGTTAATTCAAGAAAACCCTAAAGCGGACCTTCTGAGTGCTCAGATCATGTAAAACATAGTAAATACTACACTAGTAGCATCAGAACTCTGTAAGAGGAAGTGTACACATATTTCAAAGCATTTACATGTAAAAACAGTTCTTTATATACCATTATATTTACTTCCAAATTTTCTGAATCCCTGCTTAAGTTGTAGTTTTAGGATATTCCTGGAGGTATAATCTAGGAAGGATAATGTTTCAAGTAATTTTATACAAAGATGTGTTTCATATTTTATAAATACGCTATGAATTTACGTGGCACGTGCAAGGTATATAAGAAAACTTTTCCTGTGAACGATTTTTTCAATTTTGGGAAAATGCTTTCAGTACAGGAATAAAACATACCGTAGTAATAAATCTTTCGGAATGTTTCCAGAGAAATGCATTGAGTTTGTTGAAAACAAATAATATTCGTTCCTCGTATGAAGAGGAAAAATTCTATATATTATAAAAAAATTAAATGTATGTACAAATGTCACAAGTTAAAACTCCCATAATTGATGTGTTATACTAATGTTTGCAAAACCAGGATGTTTGTCCTTATCTTAATTATGTCTTGAGATACTAACGTCAATAACCGTTATCACGAGAAAATGCCTTAAAATATATAATCTGAAGTGTTTGACTGATATGTTTATGTGCTGTCATACAAATAAATTTTTATAATGTTATAATAATTTTCTTAGTAAAATTATTACGGTGAAATTGTGATTTTTGACTGTACCGACGTAAGCAAGCAAATTGCCTGAGAATATTCGGACATGCAGAATAAATCACTTTTCTTTGAAACATAATCTCTCATCTAAATATTTATTACTTTTTATATAAGTGCATTCATATTATTGTGGATATTTACAAACAAAGAAGTCGACTTACAAAAAACAACATAATTAGTTATATTCATTATTAGTTCTGCAATACAATAATTTATATATTAAAAAATATTCTGTGATAAAAAAAAATGGGACTGTTAAGAAGCTTCTCGTTGAATATATGTATTTATCTAACATGAGAACCTCTAATGAAAGCCTTGCAGTGGTATCGTGTATATACAACTTTTCTAAAGTAGTTTTAATAAAACTTCTGTGATAGAGATGCACGGCTATATGAAAAACAAATAGGATACGAACAGCAAATACCTGCCGCTGTAAAGTGTACTGGCAAAACAAACAGTTTAAGTCAATACGACAGACCCGTATGCAAACTTCAATAGTATTACTGTTACGCGATGCGGAAAGTCTAGAAAAGAGATTGTGTGGACATGCACACTTTAATATCTACAGCAATGCACACAGGAAAAATAGATACAAAAATATAAATTTCAAATGTACGTTTTGTATAGTTATGCAACAGAATGTAATACCATTGAGGCCATATTTATGGATTTTTTAAATTAACTTTATCGAATACTTTCTATTATGGTGGGTGCCATTGAGTCATATTTCATTCCTGTTAAGAAATAAATGGTTTTTATTTAACTTGTGACAAAACTGAAAATAAAATAGTTGGTTATTTTTCAAAGTGAGTAAATAACATTAGCAGGCTGTACATATTAGTTTTTAATGATGTCTCTTTTCAGACTAGCACCATCAAAAACGCGACAAATAATTTTTTTTATGAGGTACATGTGTAACAAACAAAGCTGTTAACGTCGTAGATTTAAATATAGCGATTTGTTTTAAACTGCGTGGATTCTGAAACTAATGAGGTTTATTCCACTTCAAGACCTCGATTTCAAGAGCCTGTGAAAACTCTCCACTCTTCTACTGAGCTAGAAGCGGCGGTAACCACAGCTAGAAAATGTAACTCACTAAAGTTAGTTTTTAAAATTTAAATGAAGCTAATCCTATAAGAATGTTTCTATCACTTACAATAATACATTAAAGATAATATCGTATAAAATTTATTCTTGTATACTTACGGTTGCTTGAGGTTAGAATCAGTGTTTTCGTAAAATTTAATTATTTTGTTACACGTTGAATTTGTTTCATGTAAACCTAAACAAAGTATTCAAAGGATATAGAGTTTTTAATTATATTCTGCATGTCATTTCGTACTTTGCCTACGTAGAATATAACATTTTATTCCGAGGTATTTGCTCTAACACTACTGAAATTATATTAGATATTTTCTGTACCAAAAATGAAGTTATTAAAAGTGAAATATAACGTTATCGACTGATTAAACACACATTTGAAAAAAAACTATTATCTGTGTCTAATATTTTCTTGACATCTAGTGCTTAGATTATAAAAAAGAGGCAAAAAAATGTATTAGTCTATTAGGTATTTCCAGGCAAAAACCTGCGCCTTCTTTCTGCAGATATTTTTTTATCCTAACACAAGCACATGATACTTAGTAGCAATTGATCATTTGTCATTATAATATAAATGTATATAAAAGATTTACATACAAATAAACCATATTACATTTTTAGGGTTGTTTTAAAAATCACTTTAAAAAAAAAATCCACAAACCTATTTCATGGTAAAAATATAAATATTGTTTGCAAAAAAATTTATGAATTTATGCCCGTAAGACGCTAAGATACCATTATAAAACGGATAAGAATTTGAAGCTAAAAAGAAAAATTATTCGAGACAGCTCTAAACATTCATTAAAGATCCCGGTTCAAATAGTTACGGAAAATATTTTGCTTAATATTATAATTTTTCGTGTAAACTATATGCAAGTTTGTTTATTTCATGTGTGTATATGTAATATATTAGTGTATATACGCACATAATCTGTTATGCACGTGGTTATAAAATGTCTGGATATAATTTTTTTTATCTCTCGTTTAATCATTTTAATATAAACGCTTGTTTATTGCGGTAAACTGTAAAATTATTTGCCGGATTTTATTTGGAATTCACATTGCATGTTACCGGACAACCATTAAATATTTATAATTGCTCGATAACGGTGAAAATTTATCAAAATGCAGATTGAAAGTTACCGAATCGTAGGAGTAAATCAAAATTATTTGAAGGAAATTTATTTTTAGTTGTATTATCAGCCAGTCATATTAAGACAAGTAGTAATTTGATCATTGTTCAGTTACTCGTCGTTTTGAATAAATCAGAGTATAAAAAAGCCCTTCTTTAAGGATTTAAATTCATCATTTTCATAGGCAAATACATTGGTCTGAGTTTTTTATTTTTGTAATTTTATTAATGATATCTGTTGACTATTGATCGGTGGGATAGTTTCTTAAATGTGTTCTGGTTCTTAACTGACATATGGGATGGTATAACTCTACAACATAAAGTATATGGTCCATTATTGAAAACAAACACTAATGCTTACACTTTCACGTGTTTCTCCTTATTTACCTAATGCATCGGTGCATGTCGCATTAAAAAACTACCTGTGTTTGGCTGGCAAATCCCCTCACGTTGCACAAATCTTCGGACGCGTGTTCAGACACACGTAGCGTCCGACAGTAAACGATGATTACAGTTGGTCTGCCGTAAACCTAGCACTTATGAATTCAACATTTGAAAGAGAAAAAAACTAACTGACAGTGTGACAGTAAACCCTGTGGCTATCTAGCCAATGTAATCCCACGTTTAAACGTCGTGTTTGAAGCGTGACGATGAAATTTGTAGACACTGAACTTATTAGATTTTTAGTTACTCTTTTGTTTATGCGCATAAGAGTAAGAATAAGCGTATTAGTAATATATTTTTGTTCCTAACACTGTTGCAGTTATTCTTGACCGACATATGGATGATGTAAGAGTGTTCACAGTCTCGTTAAGGCCAGTCTACATTGTCCTTGGCCGTTTACACGGACTACTTATGAATACAGAGGTGAAAAAGCAGCGTATTCTGTGAGCACCAGTTGCACAATGACGTCCCTAACCACCAGCAAGTGGCCAATCAGCGCCTGGTGTAACTCGATTGCCAGATGATAGACCAGACGATAGGGAACCTGTCCCAGCACCCAGCAGCCAATCAGACACAAGGCCCACTTCCAGACCCTCTAGCTGCCAATCAGATAATGGGCATGCGCACATCAAAGGAACCGCCTCGCCACTTCGTCTCTGTAATTATTTTACTCTGTGCCATGCACGTGGAGGTGTTTCAATCCCGCATTTCAAGCGACGTCGCATCGAGGCAGTCAGAATATAAGTCTTTTATTGCGAAGTCCGAAAATGAGCTCTCGCCGCTCGAGCACAACGGGAATAAATACAGAGAACTTGACATTGTGAGTGATTGAAGAGATTTGAGTAGCTCTTAAGGACGAGTCGATAAGTGTGAAGGAATGTGAGTACGGAGCAGCGCCGGAATGAAACAGCGGGGAAAACGGGAGATCCCCGTTTTAGGATTTTTCGAAAACTAGTTGGTACTGCTGGTGACAAGTAGTATAAACAAATTTTACATGACCAAGCACATGAATGTCACCAGTAGTACCAACTGGTTTTCGAAACATCCAAATTTCATCACCCAAACTCAACCTTGACTTTCTTCCTTGAATACAAAACAGGAGCTTGTGATAAATAAACAATAGCAGTTTGATTAATAACATTCTCGTTTATAGCAAACGTCTTCCAACATATAACATCACGAACATCAATTTGGCTTATATTATTTACAGCAACACCAGGATCGTTGTGAGCACGACGATAAAAACAAACCTCCAAAATAGAACTACCAGGATTAGCTGTCATACCTTGAATAGCAAATCTGTACAAAAACGAAAGCATAACGTAACTTTCTTGAGCTTGAGAAACTTGCTTAACAAAAACATTATCATCTTTAGCAACATCAGTATTAAAACTTCTAATATAACGAAAATCAGATCTTGAATAACGTCTCCTCTTGTAATGACGTGCAGACGGCATACCGGATGTGAAGCACTGATTCTGGCACAATCACGTCGGAACACTCGCCCACATGCGAAAACCCGAGAGCGACCCCAACGGGAATCGTACCCGGTTCACCTAGGTGGGAGGCGAGTAGTCTAACTCCTACACCACCGCGGCCCCAAATTAAGTTTGCTTTTTTTGTACTCATCTTGTAATGAAAAGTTCTTCTATTATCAAGTAACAAGACAAATAAATGATAACAATTAATATTTATACACTGCATTTCAGAGCACAACACGATTTCGATATTGTTTTGGTCATATTTTGATCCAACATTTCAGGTAATGAAATAATTTACGTAATTTATGAAATATAACTTTTTGTATACTTTTAGATAAAATATGACCTTCAGTTAATTGACGTCCGCTTCCAAAGCTTAGCTCTTACGTTTTCGTATTTTACGCGGGAAATGTGTAAATACTGAAAACATATGCTTCTCTTTGTATCATCTTAAGTCAAAGTATGGGATAAAAGTTAAAAGTTGGTGAATTTTTGTCTTTGTGCACAGCTTGCCTTAAGGCTCCCCCGCCCCGCCTACCAAGAGTTTTTCTTTGCGTTTGAAGCCGAGTAGCGCGGGAGCTGTACGTAAGAGCGACACTGCCACGCGCATCAAGTGCGACATCGCCTTTAAGCGCAAGGCTCTGAACTGGCGTGCAGTGTTCTCGTCGCACTGCGTGTATATATGGGACATTAAGCGGCGACCCTATTGTTTTTGGGGGGGGGAAGTCTATAGGAAGGTCCAATGCGAGGCACTCGAGTGGTTTCGTATCAATCTGACGCGTATATTTAGAGACACAACGCTTTGAAATAACTGTTTTAGCCATTTTGGAGTGATCTGAAATGGTGTTTCTAATATACGTGGCATCTTAAAAGCACTTAACAGACCTCATCTGAAGTGCGTGTTCTTTTCGTAGATCATGACATAAGACGTTTTAGGTTTAACTTCAAAGATATGTACCAACTACCATTAAGGTATTACTCGTACATTATGTAGGCTCTCAATACCTCGCTGTTAAGAGCCACCCAAATCTCTTCACTCACTCCCATTAATTTATACCATAAATCATATATAGATATATATATACACTAGGGAAACGGCCCGGCTTCGCCAGGTAACAATTTAGTTTTTACAGCGATACTTTAAAAGACAAAAATGATTACTGTGGGTCATCCTTGAAAGATTTAAATATGCTATTGTGGACTATTTGCAGACCTTTCTGAGAGCTACCATTCTGTAGCACATTAATGTTATGTATCTCTTGCGATTTAGTCAACGCAAGCCATGTAAGCACCCTAAAAGCTGTTTTTACGACTTGATTACAAACGGTTCGACATTTATCTACTGTTCTTATATTATGAATTATACAGCACAACCTTCCTCAAGAAATTTTCTAAACAATGTTGAAAACTCTATCAAAATTCATCAAGAAGTTTGGAAGTACTAAGCGAATACACAGACAGACGCGGATAAGAGACTTTGTTTTATACTATTTAGAGGTTATGTGTGTGTTTGTTTTCGCTTTCTTTTTTTTCTCGTAATATACTTGCAGACGAAGTTTGTTGGTCTAATTTAGTTACATCCTGAATATTACGGACGGCTGTTTCTTACTGTTCTTGGATGAGAAACTTGTCCTCAGGCAAGGTCACGATGGTTGTAGAGGTCGTGAGCCCAAGGTCTTGTTGGCTATTGCATGCCGAGAAAGGTTCTCATGTATCTGGGCTTTTGTTCGGCGAATAGGGTCGAAGATGCTGATTGGCGAACGGTGTTCCAACATTTTGCTCGCCGGTATCGCGACATTTCCTGGCCTGTACCGGCTCGAATTTGCGTATAACTAGCCGTTTCACATCTGTATTCTTGTATACTCTGTTGCTGAACATGACTTCCACTTCCCTAGCACACAGGTTATATTGCAACTACTACTTCGAACTGTGAAAGTGAATTAATTACTTGTTCAGTCTTATATAACTTCAGATTAGTTAACTTAAACCAGGGGTTCGTTCTAAATTATAATTTTCCTTTAAATGGCTCGTTTTCCCTCCAAACAACTTCCGTTTTGCCGCCAAGATTTGCCTTTTTTCTCCTCTAGGTACCCTTAAAATACACTGAAATGTGCAAAAAAAATTGCTAACTGACCCCACCCTCCTCTCGGTATTTAAGTTGTACGTCTAATTATCATAACAATGCTAAGTGGCACTCGGTGATGAAAATGGGTTGGGAACCACTGCCCGTAAACCAGCCCTAGTGAAGGGTGTGTAGTGGTTAGACTGCTCGCCTCCCACCCATGGCGAACCGGGTTCGACTTCCGGCCGGGTGGCTCCCGAATTTTCGTATGTGGGAATCGTGCCCGACGATGCCGCCGGTCAGTGGGTTTCCTCCGGCATATCCCGTTTCCCCCGCCCTTGCGTTCAAGCGCTGTTCCATACTCACCTCGCTTCGCCCTCATAGGCTCTCGAGACCTCGATGTTAAGAGTTAGTATTCCGGGCATATTTAATGTACATTCGTTTTTTTTTTTTGTGCGTTTACACGTCTCGCAGCAAGTAGATGTCCTGGGAATTCGAATTTTTGGCGGAAAAGATAAAAAGAAATTATCAAAGCCCCTGCAGTTTTGTATCTATAATATTAACTTTATTCTAAACTAAAAATATCGTAGAAATGTTTAAAAATCGCATATTTATAGTTTTCCAGCGCAGTTTTCTTAATGGGTAGGAGAAAAAATAAAACCTTACATTACATTCGTAGTTTATTCAACGGGCTTTCATCGCGTGTAATAAAATCCCATATTTAAGCGGATACGACGTGATGGAAGATTCCTTCAACGATTCCATGCAACCCTGCATGGCCGCTTGTATGGGTGGTTCTACGGAAAATTTGGCCGACCGCTGGCCCTTTTCATGGATGTTCTCGTAATTGGTCGTGCGCAATGTTCGATGGAAGGTTTCCTGCGTGGTTCAGATTTTAACCAATCAGAGAGAGAGCGTGTACCACCCTTGTTTGGAGAACTTTATTTTGAGAAACAACATAAGACTATGAAACGCTAATAAAAAGTAAATAAAAAACCACGAAAATATTTACTGATTCCGTTGTGTGAAAGTTGAGATAAACATTCGTGTTTATTTAACAGAAAAGTAGCAGTTGTAACAACAAGACTCTGTTCATGAACACATAATGCTGAAGTGGTGAGTGAAAATCATTCCTGAACCACAGTTGCGGAAGTAAATCATAAAAAAAATGCCACGCCACTCACCTTTACTTGCGCGGAAGCAAGTATCGTTGGACGGATTATCGCAAGGAACCTTCCATAACTGCTTGCATGCAGGCTCGTGTGGCAGGTCCCGCGGAGGCTTTAGAAACGAGCCCGCACGGAAAATTTTGGTCGTGTCATACGGACTGTACAGATCTCGTCTGCACAGGAGAGCGTAACGTCATTATCTGTACTGTATCGTACAACTTGTGGGCAGTCGAGTCTCCTATGCCTGTGTCCTTAAAGGTAAAAGCAGGAGTAAAATCCAGAGAAGCATTCGATGCTCAAAGCGCCTGGCACAAGTGTTTTGTCCAGCGCCTCGCCTGCAGGGGCGACGGCGCTGCGGTCGCGAATATTATTGTCGCCCTTATCGCTGCACCACGAAAGCGAAAAAAAAAAAAAAAAAAAAANACTCGGGAACTATGTCCCCTTGGAAAACCACCCGAATCTCTTTACCGGCCCTGGTCGAGAATGTAGAAATATAACGACCTGCACGTGGCACGCAGCTGGTCGTGGGTACGAGCCGGCCCCGGCTGCGCGCGAAGGGGGCAGAACACCGCGGAAGGGAGTTATTGATTGGCTGGAGTGGAAGCCCCGGTGTGGCCGCCCTGTCTGGTCCGGCCGCGCCCCGATACTAAGCGACCGGGATGAAGCGCGGCGTCAACCCGCCACCAACTAATTAAAAATACAAACCTTCGACGCGCTCCTCTCCATCCCCAATTTTTTTTCTTGTAAATCCCATTGTCATAAAGCCCGAGCTCAAACGGGTAGGCGGGGCAACTCCCACCCCCCGTATTACGAGGACAGATTAAGCGACCCCGAATTAAAATTAAATTACTGGCGGTGCCGACGTCCTTGTGAAAGCGGAGCGTGGAGATGTTACGCCGTTATTCGAGGATGACAGTCGCGCGTCCACGTAAGGAAGACCGCCGATACCTGCGCTGCACGGATTAAGAGTGGAGGTAGAGTGCCCACGCGAGATGCGTACATAGCCACACTCCGCGTCCCGACATTGGAATGCTTTTCTGGACGATAGCACTATTCCAGTGAGTGAAGAGATTTTGGTCGGCTCTCGACATCGAGGTTTCGAGAGCCGACGAGGGTGAAGCAAGGTGAGAGCGGGCATAGCGCCGTAATGCGAGGGAGGGGGAAACGGGAGATCCACGAGAATACCCCGCCAACCAGCGACACCGTCCGGCTCGATTCACCCGTACGAAAATCCGGGAACGACAACGCCGGGAATCTAACCCGGTTCGCCTTGGTCTGAGACGAGAAGTCTAACCACTAGACCACCGCGGCCCCTAGCGATATTATAAAGCAACATGGATAGGATTTCAGGTTACAACACTGTATACGGAATCAAGTCCTTTGAGACGTTTCTCATGGTTTCTCTAACCTAGTTTTAACGAAGTCAGCACTCCAAATACAAATCAGTGAAAATGACTCCACTTAGAATCGGTGGAAAAGCACTTGTTGTCTCACTGAAACAATTACACTGACTGACTAAGCGACAGCCCACTGCGCGAGGTGAATCAAATGTTGGTTTCATCGGAAGACGGTCAGATAATTACGAGAAAGAAACATATTTCCGATAGGCGCTGTTTATATTGTGCAATTTAATGAAATTTAAGAAAAGAAAATATATATGGAGACTAGGATTTGAGCCCATACTCTCCCGGTACTCTACCGTTACCTTATCAATTGAACTATCTACCCAAAGTTAACTATTACGGGGGAAATGGGTAAATGTAAAATATTTTTTTATCAAAAATGTAATTCTTTAAATTTTATGCCCTTTTTTTTCTTTTTTTTTTTTCAAATGGTAACACTAGGATTATCATTATAAAAATAGTAGATAATATAACTGCACTCACTTCGTCATAATTAATGCAGTTTAAACCTTCAAACCGAGCGCTATGATGATGACGTGAAAACGAAATGGAAGACGTAAAAACGGGTTGAAAGACCGAATGTTCTTGATGCCTCGTAGAATGGTATAACAAAAGGCAAATCTTACGTAAAATAAAAATTCTTGTTTTATAAATTTATGCGTTGTTTTTTCATTTGATACACGTTGTGTAACTGATCCATCTGTCAAAAAATAAATCACTGAAAAACAGAGAATTGAAATGGTTGATGAATCAGTGGGAAATGTCACTAAAGCAATACGCGAAGGAAAAGCAGCATTTCTTCAATAATTAGTCGGTTAGATTGACGGAAGTGAATGTTGAATAAGCCAGATGCTGTTGACTGGTTTAAATAATGAAATTCTCACTGATTAAGATTTGGACTGAGAATATACTGAAGTTATACATATTATTTTATTGACATAAAATAGAGGGTTTGTTGAAAATTCAAACGTAAACAAACTCGTTCATCACTGTTAACCACGTGACCTTGAAAGTTGTATTGGCGAAATGTGAGTCATAGTTGTGGGCCTGCGCATGATACAAAAATCGGTCTACCTAATATTTACTTTCTGTTACATGCGCGGAAAAAAATAATAAGTCCTGGGTGGTTCAACTGACAAGCTCGTATTTGAGTTACTTAATTTTCCAGTGTAAATATTTTGATAGCCACTATTAAAAAAATTTGCCTTCGTTTTACGGGAAAGTGCTGGTAAAATATATCCAAAAGTGTCCTTAACTCTCCGTAAAATTACGGACACATTAATTTTTAAAATGGGACTTTCCGTAAATTTTTCTGACCTTTCCGTCAATTCACGAAACCTCTCCGTTGAATTCCTAGTTAATTTTTTGTACTGTCTTTTTTAAAAAGGAGATAGTGAAAAATTCTTTAATTTTCGTTATGTGGGCGTTCTAGTGCGTGTACATAAGTTGCTTAAAAAAGTTAAAAACATTTCATACCTGATCGAGATTTGAACCCGGACCAAAAAAAAAACGTATAAGCCCACGAATCTAACCAATTACCAACAGCAGCAAACACGGTTGAATCACAGAGTAAGTAAGTAAACAGAGACGCAAGTGCGTAGCCGTTCCTCTGGTGCACGCTTACCCATTCTCCGATTGGCTGCGCGAGGCGCAGGGAACGGGCATTTAGTTGGATTGACTTATGTATGATGCGAAAGATTGTCTATTGGCTGAGTTGCCGACTAGCGAATACGTTATCAGGCGTTGATTGGCGAACGGCGATCCAACACGTCGCTGGCTGGTGACGCAACTTTGGCTGTTTCACCTCGGTTCGAATTTCACTCTTTACTGGCACGCACAGGAGTTTGTCTTTTATTCCTCGCAGGGTAATTTTGGCGACGCAAACCTAAAAGCAACCGTATCACGAATGAATTACACACACTGGAAAAAACCGTTTCGGGTAACCAACAGAAAGTTATTGGTGGCCACAAAATTCTTTCGATACGGACATCACAAAACAATTTTGTAGCACCAAGAAAAGTTTTTTTGTCATTCTAGTATTTAGTGGCGACTACGAAATTACGTTTGTGGTCACCAACAATTGAAAAGTAAAATACACCTCGCCAAAAGCGCGTGACTCGAACCCGGGAGCTCTCTCATGAAAGCTCAGTGTGTTACCGTTGCACCATTTTGCTCGACGTTAATGCGCTGTCTGGAGCATGTCGGCAAAGTAAGTCTGACGTGTGGCACACACTGCAAGACCTTCACATTTAACCTAATGGGAAGTTAATTAGCTGGAATCATTTGCGTGTAACATTTACTTATTTAGAAGAAAGGAATGATATAAACGATTTTATTAATAATATACTTCTAGTTCGTAACCTGATGCAAAGAAACGAACATGGACAAATATGGCGTCGTGGCCAGGCAGAAGGTGACCACTTCGAACACTCCATCCAGAGCGCACGCGCAGACTATAATGTATGTAGTTTTGCAGTCGCAGCAAAATGTTATTACTGTGGATGACATCAATGCTATTGCTGCCAACTGTATGTTATGGTGGCAGGCAGTAAATAAAAATTTTTAATAAACAAATATGTGGGTGAGCACTAAATAGCGTTGGTACTTGTCAATATACGTGTTATTAGCAGAGACAGGAAAAAATCGCGAGTTCAATGACCTGCAGGCTAGACTCTACATTCTTATGTACAAACATGCCGACATCAACTGCACATTGGTTGCTTGCTGTCACAGTGGAAGGCGGCGAATGGACCAGCACTCTCCAGGAAGTGTAAAATACGGCGTGGGCCAATGGATTAAGTTATTTAAACGCATGTGTTTTGAATTCTAGCTTGTCCTAAAATGAATCCGCGAATTCTTCAGGTCTGTAGTTATTAGGCACCGCAATCGATTTTTTACAAGCAACGAAATTTCGCGTTGGAAAGCATCGACCGAACAATTTTGTAGCTACTAACAAAACTGTTCTTTCAGTGCAGCCATCCACGATAATTGATAATTAGGGAAACCCGAGTTTCGCGAATAGATTTCACGACCAAGTGCACTTCATTACACTTTAGCTCAGATATACTTTCGTGGTTGGATGATATCCGTGTTATGCGTCTTGGGTGTATGCCCGCGATTCACAGACGCACAGTATTGAAGTTACCTAATTCTGAGTGGCCAGTCAAATAGGAAGGAATTTTTTTCACAAAGACACGCTGCCAATAAGCAAGTAGGGTATTGAAATCCAGCATTTGCGGAAATATTTTCGCGATATTCGGGTGTCCCTACGAATAATAATGGGTATTCTATTTCTTTATCCATTCATATTGACATGGCGTGCTATATGAAAATGCTTTACTTACGCGTTCGTCTAAAAATGTGACACATACAAATATTGTACTATGTGTGTCTATCAAATTGTTTTAAACAGAGACATACAGTTGGCATGTAGTAAGAGTGATTAAATTAATAAACTGAGATTAATAGGCCAAATTTGTGATTTTTCATTAAGATTTTTTCTCAAATAAGGAAGATAAATGGTACAAACACCAGAGTTGAAATTAGTTTTTGGAGATTATTTATTGACCTGGTGGTTTTAAATAAAAGCTGAGTGGACATTTCTGAGCAACGAGGTTGCCTCGTGTAAATAGCAGAAAATCGCTTTTCCGGACCGTTCCCGCTTCTCCTGTATCTGAACGAATTATTAGCGTTTGTAAATTTATTACGCAAGGTTCCAATATACAGAATATTTGTTTTATATCCAAAAAGCGCTTAAAAAAATTCCTGTTGCTATTCATTATCTTTACATAACTCCAGGTGCAATGAATTATGTATTCTACAGCGAGATACGACTTGGAAGATATTTCTTTGTATAAGTAAAATTTGTCATTAAACTAAATTGTTGGTTGACTAAGGTTAACGTTTAATTTACTCTTGAGCGCCGATGAGGGTGATTGAGGTGAGTATGGAACAGCTCCGGAATAAAAGGGTGGGGGGACGGGAGATCACCCAAAAAACCCACCGACCAGCGGCATCGTCCAACACGATCCCCACATGCGAAAATCCGGGAGTGGCCCGGCCGGGGAGATTGAACCCGGTTCGCCTTGGTGGGAGGAGATCAGTCTAACCGCTCAGCCACCGCGGCCCCTAGTATGTGTGTTGGTAGCACACTGAACTAACAGTGGACAATGCTGACAAACGGAAGATAAATCGCGAGATGTAGATCGTGGGGCCATTCATTACATCTTCCGTGTCGGAACTTTGACCGTACTAAGTCGACTGAAAGCTCACGGCAACACAAGAACACGGCGGCCGATTCTCTTCGCAGCATATGTCGAGTTTCGCACGTGATCCCGCCATTTGGCAGAAGCCACAAGGCGCTACGGAAACCAGGAGCATTTCGAGTCGCGGAGTGGTTCTGGCATCTGCGAACGTGATGGCTCTGACTAACATCGGAAGCAAGGCACGGAGATACTCAAAGTGGCGTGATTTCAGCCCACGGGAATTCGCTTCCTGCATAGTATGGCCCTTGTAATCCTTCATGTGCGCTTCACAAGAGGATATACACCATTTTCTTAAATAGGAAGATTGTGCCAATCGTGTACGTTTTTACATCACCAAATTCGCAATGTTCGTAACAAAATTATGGTATAATTTTACTAGAGTGCTGAAAATCAAAAATAAATTAAGTAAAGAATGTGAATATAAATTTTGTAGTTTTCATTTCAATTTAAATACTAACAACAAAAATAAAAAATATTTAATTGTTTTCTCTAGAAAATGTTTTTTTTATATATAAACATTGTAAATCCGACCTATTTTTTAAATAAAGTTATGATCACTTTTTCACTTGTGATATTTAAGTGATACTCGTAAACACATGTGCAAGGGCATATGCGCATTATGTGTTAGAATTGGTAATAAAACGGTAAATAAAACTCCGGTGCTAGACTGTTAGAAATTTCTTTAGATTTGGGGACAATTTTACGGAGGTGTAGAGGTAATTTACGGAAAGCCACCTCGTAATGACGAACAATGGAAATGAGCTGCGTTTTCTCATGGCTTCGATTTTGAGACAACAGCAATGCAGATGATACCTGAAGCGTATAAAATTCCATCTTCACAATACTACTTCGTGTATAATAGTAGTAGCAGGTGAGTGGTGAACCACTCATGAACTGCCAGTTCGTTAATTCTTGTTAGAATTCCGCTACAGGACAAAACCTTCTTTATTCACAGTGAAACACGCACATTACAAAAATGGGACAATATTTTCGTAACTTCATTATATAAACCGCAAATATAGCGAGCGCTCTAACATTGCTTGAAACTAAGACAGGCGCGTTCATCACTTCCATGTAAAATCCATATTTACAATATACTTCGTGTAAATATGTGGTATGTGAGTTTTCGAGTAACTGAGTGTTAATTTTTCGATTCGTGTTAAAATCCCACTACAGCACTTATTATCTAAACTTTTTTTTTAATTTCTATGTTATGCACAGTGAAATACATTACGAAAATAAAACTCTTTTCTTACACCTGTTTGTAAACCTGAAACAAAAAAATATCTCACACACTCCAACATAACTAGAAACAAAGAGGTATGCTTCATTATACATAAATCCCGTTTTTACAAAATAACTTCTTGTAAAACGTAGTAAGTGAGTGGATAATCTGTAGGACCACCAACATTTCTTTTCTAGTTTAAATCCCGCCATCGGTAAAAATTTTTATTCTTTATAGTCATTTTATATACAGTAAACCACCCACATAACGAAAGTAAAACGATTTTTTTGATACCCTTGTTACAATGAGAATATAAAAAAAAAATTGCAGGTTTGTGGTTACGTTCCGTGAATTCACGGAGATTTATGTAAAATTTAGGGAGAAAACGTCACTGAAAAAAAATTAACAGACCGTACTAAAAAGCAGATGTCTGAATAATTTGTAACCGGTGTTTTCCATAATTTTAGGGACAATTTTTCTAACAGTACAAGAATTTTGATCTATAATCTGCAATTTACTAAAGCCAATATTTGTAACTATGTGTGTAGATTTCGACTCCACTAAATCTCTTCCCAACCCTCAAGTCGTGGCGTCTTTTATAATCATTTTCGAACAGTGACAATGATGGCAAGCTGCATTAATTACAGGAACAGTCACGTTTTTCGAGCAATGGCAAACATAATATCAACTCACTGCTCACTTGACAACATACAAATATACCCAACATTAAAATGTCACACTTCGTTAAATTACACTTCTTTGCAAAACGGTTGGAATATCAACGTAACATTATGTATTTATTCTGCTCGTGTTGTTTCAGTCCCTTTTATTCAATACTGACCTTTTGATGTTAAATTTATTTTATAGTTTCAGATTTTGGAAGTTAGAATTATTATTTGATACTTCTTTACTTCAGCTGAACCACTGACTTGTTCCGATATCACAATCGATGACCTTCAAACTTTCTGTTCAGCGGCAGTGACACGAGGCAGTCATAAATTACAGCATTTGCACGTTTTTCAAATCAGTTGCCCATTAGGAATATGAATGGACACTGAGCCCCGCATTGTTCACTAACTGCCAAATACCACCTTCACGTGAGGTATTTACACGATTGTGTGCACTGAATATGAATAATAACTGAAGTGCCCTCAGTTCTGTTTTATGACACACGTGACGTGTTTTTTGGCCGAATGAAAACGAAGAATGGCAGGCCTATGTTTTCAAGGCACACGTAACTACAAATTCAGCGTAATTCCCGAGGCAGTTCATTATAAACCTAAGACAGTGAAAAACGGCTCCGTCACAGAGTAGGTAACTATACAGAGATGAAACCTCCGCTATACCTTTAACTCCAGACGCACGTGCCAACAAAATTACCTCACCGGTCAGTGACATGTCAGGACACCCGTTCGCCAATCATCGACTGGTGCAAGCTGGCATCTCAGCCAAATAGGGAATCTCCCGCTGCACGCAGTAGCCAATCAGACGCAAGGCCAGTTCCCACGGTCTCGCGCAGCCAATATGTGAATGAGTTGTACCACACCGAAGGAACTGCTACGCCATTTTACTGTTGTGTACTTATTCTGTGTCTCTGGTTGAATAATGGAAACCGAATCGCATTATAATCCAAAAAATTTCCTACCAGTTATCGCAGAATATCAGGGATAATTTGTCATCACAAATTTGAAACAAGAAGAACATACTCCCAAAACAGAAAATAAATTATGTTGTCTATTCGCGGTTTCTTCACGCTTTTTGAATTAAAAATGTTAAAAAAATCACCCCATATATTATGTGTTTGGTTCTTTTCTACATAGTCTATGTAACAAAAGCGTTTTATACTACGTTAAGACAAAAGTACTATAATTTTGGTTAAAAATAATATTATCTTATATTTACTAACTTTAAGTTATATTTATCTATAAATTATAACATTTAATTTATAATTAATATGAATAAAATCAGACAGAAAACAGATGTGTTGGTAATGTCTAGTGAGAAATAGTCCTTATGTAAAAATTTATTACACTGAGTGCGCACGAATGCGGTGCACTATCCGTTTGGTGTCATTTTCTAAACTTAGTGAAGCTTTGTTTCAAAGAGGCGGAGGAATATCCTGGAAGTAGAACTCTAGCAGGCCTTTGGAAGTAACCGTGAATGGACTATGATAACACGTACGTAAAACAAACGTTTGGAAATGCATGTGGCTACCAACGACGGCTCCTAACGCCAAAATCGCTTTCGGTCAGTTCACGAACCCAGCAACACTCCCTTCACAGACTAAATATACGGAACTAAAGGAAAGCTCTAGGAAGGCCGCGTACATTGTCTTCGCTCAGATTATATCAAACAGAGTTAAGAGAGTTTGTAAAAATCTCTCCCTTTTTACAATATTTTGCAAGTAGCGTGCGAACAAACCGGTGAGGAGGAGGTGGTGGAAAAATCAGAAGCGGATGAAAATTTTATTTTTGGAAAATAAACTAAAATATTTTCCTGTGTCAGGAAAACTTGTTTCCCCTCCATAATAAAGGATTAGCAACTTAAATAATATCCACTTTATTTTCACATAATCATGCTATTATGTACTCGCATTCAAATATATATCCAATTTTTTTTTAAATTTTAGTTATGATTCTTTAAAATTATTTATTTATCATTTTATAAAGATAATTATTCATTCATATTAAATTCCAGACACATTCACTTTTAATGCAACCCAGCTTCAGAGTTCATAATAACCTTTATTTTATACGCTTAAAAGAAACATTTAACAACGATTAAAATTTAAATATCGATGAATGTTCGTATACTCTCGTAGCTCATCATTAAAAATGTTACACTAATAATATTAATCAAATTTAATTTAAACCGTTTGACGTGTACTATTTTATGTGAATAATGTTATGTATCGCTAAGTTATATATATTATATACTCTCAAAAATAAATATCAATATTCTCGAAAGATCTGCTGATTACAGTGCTTTAGATGTAAATCATATTTCAGCTGTAGTGATTATACGAGCACCGTTATCTAAAAATTAATTCACACCCCAATAATAATTATAATTCTATTTTATGTATAAATAAAATGTTTTTTGATTTAATGGTGGAAATACTTAAACGAAACTTACACGATTCATTAAAATAATATGTCGCTAAACACTTATCACGTATTATAGCTACATTTACTCCACTGTATTCTGTGGATGAAGTCTCACCACGGATACAGGAACGAACTTCACGTGTTAACGTCACAGAGTACTTAAAAATACAGAGGTGAAATAGCCAATTATTTCGTGAACACCAATTACACACTGAAACGTCGGAACGCCGTTGACACAGTACCCGTTACCAGAGCCCGGCACAGCCAATCAAAGAACGAGCTGGCCCACATCAAGCGAACCGCCACACCATTTCGCATCTGTGTATCTATCTGCTCTATGATAACCTCAATGGTAACCGCTATTCTTAGCCAGTATTGCTTTGGCGTGACGTAATGTGGCTAGGAGCTCAGACTTGTAGTAGTTCGACCCAAACCTCGTGAACGACCGAAAACATGTGTACCAAATTGACAACCGAATGGTTCGGAGCCCATTATTACCTCGGAGCTCCGGTCGTCTTTGCGCACATAAGTTTGCGACGTGGAATCTAAAATTTATCTCGGACCTTTCTTTTAGACCGAGCGAGGTAATGCATGGTTAACATTCTGCTCGCATTCGGGAGGACCTGTGTACCATTCCCGATGCTGCCATCCTGAATTTACGTTAACCATGATTCCCTTAAATATTTCCATTTTGTTATAACAGCTCACGGCCGATTACTTCCCCGCTCCCGCATCTCTGAGCAAATCGCTTCCTCTCTACTACCTCGAAATGAGTTACATCTCATGTAGCTGTCATCCCCATGTTTGTCTCAGTTTTACCGCCCGGCACTGCACGTGCGCTCATCTTATCCGCACAGCAGTGTACAAC
>NQII01004217.1:118408-147337 GCA_002778355.1 Clitarchus hookeri
AGGCGCCGTGTTCGTCACAGGCTGCCGCCCCAAGGGGGAAATGCCCTTCCCTTGCCGGCTCTAATTAGCATTCCTCCTATGTGCAGAAATACCTAGGCGAGAGACGCAACAAGCTACAATCTCTACACCTACCCCTTCTACTACACGCATTCCGCGCTTTTTTTTCCCCCCCCGTGTTGTTAATTTAGAATTTCAGGGCAGGTGTCACGAACCATGAAGGATTTTTTTTGTTCAAAGCGTGTTTAATTTAGTCGGGCGGAAAAATGCGCCATTGAATATATTACGTGACAGCACTTCGTATTACTGAACACTACAAACATTGAAGTTAAATATTTACATAAAATAATGATATAATGAATTTTGCATATAAATACGAATATTGCCAATTTAAAAAAAAATATTTTTTTTTTTTCAATTTTTGACTATTTTCATATTGTTGTGTGATATAAATGGCAAACTCATATCATAGAATATATAAGTACGCATACGTTTATGGCGTGGTGGTTCCTTTGATGTGGGTGTACCTCCTCTCTGATTGGCTGAGGTTGGGTTAGGTTAGGTTACGATAGTTTAGGTTAGGTTATGTAAGGTAAGGTTACTTTAAGTTAGGTTACTTTAAGTAAGGTTTGGTTATATTGGGTAAGGTAAGGTTAGATTAGGTTAGGTTAGTTTAGGTTGGGTAATGTTGGGTTAGATTAGGTTATGTTAGGTTAGGTTATATTAGGTAAGGTTACTTTAAGCTAGGTTGCGTCTGGTTGGCTACTGCGTCCTGCGAAATTCACCGTATTGGCTAGGCTGCCGGCTGGCAATTATGTTATCAGGAGCTGATTGGCGAACGGCATTCCGAAGTGTTGCTGGCCAGTGACGCCATTTTGCTGGCATGTGCGGCTGGTGTTCGCGGAATAAGCGGCTGTTGCATATCTGTATTTTTAAATGCCGCTCGTATTAAGTGTTCCATCTGTATAGTGATAAAGATATGGAACAGCACTACACTTTTCGGAGCACTCAACTCCGTGGGCCAACAATTAATTTTTTCCTCGAGAAAGATTTGTTGTTTTATATGGGTAGTTTTCGTGGAAAAAAAAAAAACCTTAATGTCCATTATTGGTCGGATCGCTCACCTTGGGGCTGTTTCACGCGCTCAAGACCGAAAAGCGTGAGAACGATAAGGATGACACTGCCACGGGAATAAAGTACGCCGTCGGCGTTACGAGCAGGCGGGCAGTGTCTCGTTCTGCGTCTACCTGTGGGGTTTTAAGCGGCGACCCTGTCATGCTATTTGTGGGAAGTCTCCAGCGAAGTTCAGCCCACGCCTCTCGAGTAGTTTTGTATGTATCTGGCACGAATGTGTTGAGAGGCAGAGTTTTGAAAATTCCGTTTTTTTTTTTTACTGTGTAACAGTGCTTTGAAATTGTGTTTGTAATGTGCTTCGTGTCTTAAAAGTAACATACAGGCATATTCTCAAGTGTCTGCTTCTTGGAGAAACGTGTATTTCAAAAACTTTGCAAAGCAGTTCAAACTCCAGGTAGGCTGGTCACTTAATAACTACTCTGTGGTTGATTCTAGTATAAGGCCGTTTTTATGTGCGTCAACAAGTCCGGCACAAACAATTTCATCACTTCCTCAGTTCCTGGGAAGAGTCGAGCTTTTGAAACCTTCCAATGGTTCCTAAAATGGATCATATCCTCCAACTATATGGTGTGGCGAAAATAAGCTACGTCATAAAATTCATGAAAGAACTTGCTGAAATGTTTTACACTATCCACTAGAATGCAGTGGCGTGTGGTGAACTGTTGCAAGGTAAGCTGGCTTTAGGTGTGTGCTGTACCTTGCTGCTTGCTGCTTGCTAGTTTACACTTCCACTAAAACGTATCTGAAAGAATTAGGTTTCCCATCATTGAAAACATTATCTCGTTTCATCAAACATGTAAGAAAATCTCAACCGGCTACGACAATATTACTCTCTGTAGGGCAAAAATAATTCTCTCACATTTAAGGGAAAATAATTGTTACAAGACGCTGAACTGAATGGGCCTGTCCGAGTTCGTGAGGAATGGAAGTATTAATAAAAATAGAATAACTGCATTTTATTTTTGGTTTATTAGCACATATATTATTTACAACGTTATACTGTCGATTTGCACTATTACTCTGGTTATATAATCAGTGGACGCTATATTAAATGTCTACCTAAATTATTATTAAAGTCCTTATCAATAGCTCTGTATTGGTTACAGTCGCTTAATTCACACGCATTATTTACACATATTCAACCTATTTCCATCATTATAAATGGCTGTCACTCATGCATCCAGTTCAGTAGTCCCGCCCGCCAGTCGCAATCTTCACTGTGCTGATGCTCGCAGTCCGCAGACTTCACTCCCGCTGGTCACTCTCGCCACCACTCGACGCTCTGCTGGCTCGTCGTCTTCGCTGTCTTCGCACTCCTGGCACTCACGGTCGCACAATCCGACAAAACTCTAACACTGTCGGCTCGGAGGCCCGTTGCAGCTTTAGTAGTCTCGCTGGCCCGGTAGAGAAGGTTCAGAAAATTGCACTAGTCACGATAGATTTATAGTGGCGGCAGGCCTTTGTAACTCTCCCCACTCTCCTTGGCATATTATTTCGCCGGCTCGGGCGGGAAGAGTCAAGGGGAGAAACGATGCACACCAACAACATGTAACATTAAGGATGGCCTTCATTGAGGAAATATTTGTAACTCTAAACACATGACTTCATTGACTTAAGTGATTTTTGCTTTATCATGTTGCGATTGCAAGGAACTTCCCATGGACGTCAAGTAAAATGAAATACCTAACTTCATCTCTCTCAAAACAAGAAACGGAATGCCAGCAAAAAACTAACACAAAATCTTATACGTACTTCTACCATACGCCTGTAGAACCCACAGAGACAAATCTGCATTTTCAAATTGGTGACGTATATTGTTATGGTGTGATCAGGCCTTAGCTGTACGGCTTGCCTGATCACACCTTCAAACATTAAACCTGGAAACGAGCGGGATTGCAACACCACCATTTGGTCGTCGACCCTTGCGAAAGAAGACAGTTGCAGAAATCCCCTCCACGGTCACTGAGCGGGGCCGCAGAAACACGCGCTTGATATAGACCGGCGTAACACCCGGAACAGCGTCTTTTCGTCTTTTGTCCTTTGGGCGTCGAACCGCCCAAGCGAAGCAGACCAGGAAGATGGGTGTGTCCGGCCGTCGTTAACCGTCTCGTAGAATCAGCATCCGGCAACATTAACAAGGTGATGACTTTCCAGATAGGTTTAAATAAAATGGCGTGAATTAAATGTAATGAATAATCATCTTGGTATTCAATTTAAAGCTCCCCTGATCAATAGTCATTTAAATAGCAACTGTATAATCTTCATGTAATAAAACTCATCTTATACTGTTGTGCTCTACCGAATCATGAGTCATTATTGAGATACGTACCTAGCAACTTTCAAGTACGAATTGGCTGAAAAGATAGTTCGTAACAATATACACAAAATTGTATTATTATCACAAGTTCTTCTGGTTTATGTGGCGTCTGCTCTTTCTCTCAGGGCTGGATTGTGTACATTTTAATTTTTCAAGTATATGACTAGCAATTAAAAATGACATATTTGTCAAGGTATGAAAATAGGCTGAAAATATTTCCTGATGGCCTTAGTGCAGCTCGTGCATAAACCGAAACTCTTGTTTAAAATAATTATTCTCGGTATTCGTAGGCAAAAAATTAATGGTAACATTAAGATTGAGCACTTAATTGAACTGTAAAGCAGATATTCCTGATTTTCTACGCTCGTGTTCGATTCCCGACGGGGCCGCTCCCGGATTTTCGCTTGTGGGAATCATGCCGGACGACGTCACTGGTCGGCGGGTTCTCTCGTGGATCTCCAGTTTCCCCTGCCCTTGCGTTCCGACGCTGCTCCATGTTCACCTCACTTCGCCCTGATCGGCTCTCAGAACCTCGATGTCACGAGCGGCCCAATAGTCTCAAATCCAATCTACGCTCGTGTGAAATAGGCTTGAACTTCGCTGACGTCTCGCGCCGCAGATGGCAGGAGGTGCACAGCTTCCGCTGGTGGATCTTTCTGCTGTAGGAACGTTTTAATTTGTTTCTTAGCATCCTCTTCCTTTCCCATGATATCTTGCGTAGCAAGGCAGACGGAAGTCACGTGCCCTGTAAGTCCCTTGAACCATAACACATTAACGGAAACATAAAATGTTCATTAGCAGCATACTTAACGAGTGATTCCGTATAGAAAATGTTAAAACCGTTGGTGGAAATGCATCCACCAACAGTCACGCATGCTTGGTGACCTCTACATATGGCGTGATTGGCTGACAATGGTGGCGTGCGTGAAATACCCGGCGTATTTGAATCTGTTCGCCAATCACTCCACTGACGCTACCAAGCTTGCATTACTGTTGGTGGTAGCAATTTTGAGCAATTATTATAAACATTGCTGTAAAAAGGCATTTAGCGGTGACGTTGTAAATAAACAATGTGTTGCATTTCATGTGTTATTTTTGTGTTTGTGCCTCAACGCGTNCATTTAGCGGTGACGTTGTAAATAAACAATGTGTTGCATTTCATGTGTTATTTTTGTGTTTGTGCCGCAACGCGTCACTCCCGCCCATATATTCTTATATAATAATTGTTTGTTTTAGTGAAGTCTACCACCCCTCAATTTTTGTCCCATGATTTTATAATTATCCTGTATATTAAAAACCTACTAAGGGAAACGACATCAATTTCTTGGATCCTGCATCGCCCGAGATAAATTCTTTACACGTTGACTATCCAAAGGTAGGGGCAGTGATAATTCGCGAAATGATTTCGAGGCAAGATACAGTCCAAAGCACTGTAGGGTCGTCCAACTTCTTTGATTGTCTAAATAAAATATTCTGGTCCGTGTTAACAGTTTGCGCACGAATCACGAAGGTTCAGTGTCGGAGTTACTTAGTCCTGAGTGGCTTGGTCAAAGACTGACACGGCACCAGCAGCCAATGTAGGTGTAACAACAGCTGAGTTGTGCATATAGTATTGAAGTCTACTGTGTGCTCCGATTTTTACGCGAAAAGTCACTGGACATACCTATAGGTACTCTAAAAAGTTTTTAACAATTTCAATTTCTGACGAAAAAAATTATCGGTATTACCAGGGTTATGCTCGCGTGACGTTTGAGAACTTGACTTTGACGTAACAAAACTAATCACATGGCCATAAACGTTACGTTCCCTATGAAAATAAAGTTACCATAAGATACACGCTTTTATACAGCAATTGATATGAAATTCAAAATAATAAATATCAGTAAATTTTTCAAATACAATAACACACTTGTAGGCGTTTCTTTAAACAGAGACAGCAAAAATGTAATTATATGAAAGGCATTTAATAAACGGAGAAAAAGGGAGAAATTGTTTTTTCATAATCTTGCGGATCCAGAAATTTAGTGAAAAGTTGCTGATTCTGAGCCGTAAAGGCCGCACAACATTGAGCAGAAAAAAAAAAGTATTCTTAATTTATGATTGTAAAGCAATATAACTGAGTGGCATCTGCTTACGAAACTCTTCACGTTCGAATGATAGCGCCAGTTTTCTCATCTCGTCTCTAATGGGTTTTTCGTGAGCGTCGAAGGGGCCAAAAGTGGCAATTTAACGACCATTACTTGATATAACATTCCGTTACGGTATCTCAAAAAAAAAAGAGGAAAGTTTTGCCTACTTTTTTTCCCCCTTAGAATCACGCACATAAAGATACGGCCGCCATTAAAGTCTGGAATAGCCTAGCTCGCTGACGGAAAGTTAGCAAGCCCGTTCAGTAGCTTGCGCGTAAGGACGACGAGGTATCCGACGAACGTGCTTGTGCCGCCCTTATGTCGCCCGCCTATTAGGATGTGAACGAGAAAAATACCTCCAGATAAACGAAGCCGTTAGGTGGTGATTGTTCATTACCATCGCCCCTGCTGCAGCTCCAGTGAGCTGATCTGCGCTGACCTGCATACTAAAAATATCTAAACACTTTCCACAGTGAGCCAAATATTGTACTGAAATAATTTTTTTTTCTAGCAGGCTTTGTGCAAATCATCAATACGTGCTTGTGAAAACTTGGACACTCCACTGGCTGTTGCACGTCGCCTACATCACGTCTCCATTTTTCTCGCCCACTCAAGAACTCACCGACTGTACCGAAGAATCTCTCTTATTGGTTCTCTGTTTTGGAGGGCGCCAACCAGCTTCATGTTCACCTGAAACATTAGTCGTTCTTGTCGCTAGTGTTTGTAAGTTCACCGTGTTCAGGAACGTATTTAATAATAAAGTGGTTGGATTGTACCGAAAAAAAATTTTTTTTTAGACAGATTAAACAGGTAGGTGCTTGAATTAAAACTCAGGGTATATTAACAAATTCTTTCTTTGGCGGTATAAGCGAATCGTGCTGTTACACGACGCCTGAGGGGCGTATCTAAGTTCTTAATAGATGCAGGTTTTAAAAAAAATTAAATAACAAAATTTGATTTTCGATTTACTCGCACAGCTATTATTTACAGCATTAATCGATCTATTTCCACCATTACTCTTCTTATTTCTCGGTGGACGGGATATTAAATGTATATTTCAGCTCTTATTAACGTCTTTCTTAATGTTTCTGTTTCGTTATAGTCAATTAACTCATACTCATTTTTTAACACACTTTCAGTTTGTATGTTGTCATCAGTTTTAATGTCTTTCACTCACGTATTCAGTCCGATAGTCCAGCCTGCCAATCGTACTCTTCACTGCGCCGATGCTCGCAGTCGCAGATTTGCCCCTCTATGGTCACATCTCTCACCGCCCACTCATCGTCATTCGCTCGATGCCGCAGCCACTCATCCACTCAACAACTCCCGGTTCGGGGGCCCGTTGCGCTTTCACATCAGTCGCCCTGACCATCTGGAAGGTTAAAAGCACCGTGAGTCATGCTGATAGAAAAGAGGTCAGTAATCCAGAGTGTTTATGTAGATGCCTCAAAGACAGCCGATACCCAAGGTCAGGAGCTACACGAGCCATGATAGGCATAACCACACTCGGTAAACATTCCTTTGTGAAGAGCCGCTGCGTCTCCGGTTGCAACTGATAGCGAGCGTCAATTTATCATCCGTGCCTCGCAGTACTGAAGATGCTAAACACACATGCAACAACGGCACGCGTGTTCATGCCATGCCCGGGGCTGAACAAAGGACCTCTCTCACGTCGTGGCACCGAGTAGATAAGTACGCAGTGAAGAAATGGCGTGGCAGTTCCTTTGATGTGGACTTATCCATTATCTGATTGGCCACGTGAAGCCCCGGGAATGGGTCTTGTGTCTGATTGGCCATTGCACGCTGCTAAAGGTTCCCCATTGGTTTGGCAGTGGGCTGCCGAGTAGATTACCGGGTGCTGATTGCCGAACGGCGTTCCAACATGTCGCTGGCCAATGCCGCCAATTTGCTGGAGTGTGCCGCTGGGAGTCGTGGTATAAGCGGCTGTTTCGCCTCTTTATTATTAAGTACTCTGTAGTTATGGACTGCCATTACACCGAGCTTAGCCAATAAAGTCGTTGAATAATGAGTCGTAAAGGAGGGATTATGCTTGGAAACTGATTTCTAAGTTTGACCCAGCTACTTACGAGTGCAGACTTTAGAACGACCTGTCCGATCCGTAAAATGTTTGGATTCACTCTGCGTCGTTAACAATAAGTATTGAATTGCCACTTCTCGGTCAAGTTTGCTCAAGCATACGTTCGGTTCACGAGGGTGCGGCTTCAAAACCCAGATTATCTACTTCGCGATCGTCGTTTTCAGTTGTAAGATAAATTCGGTTTAATTTCTAAGACTCCTTCACATCGAGCGCAATCCTGTAGTAGGTAGGCAGGGGTTAATGTGTCGTCAACAGCGAGCTCATAAGAGACGGAGAAAGCTGCTCAGAGAAGCAGGAACCAAAAGGGAATCAGCCATGGTCTGTAGTAAGAAACTTTCCCAGCTGTCGCCTGGAGTGATTTCAGGAAACTAAGTAAAACCTAAACCAGGATGGCCGGACCGGTAACTGAACACAGGTCCTGCCGAATGCGAGTCTAGGATTTAATCACGGCGCCAGTTCGACCAATGCCTTAGTCGTTTGTGTTAAAATCTGAGTTTTTAACTATCCCAAAAATATAAATAAAACGATACCTGCAAAAGACAACCGTTAGGCAAAACTTGCCACCTGAAACTTTCTCACTTCATTTGTCATAGAATCATTGGCGTGCGCACGGGGTGTGCCCAAGCACACCCTAATGACCAGCATAATTATTAAGCGTGTTCTTTGGTATATATTTATTATTCTGGTATTTCAGCATGCCTTAAAGCACGCTGGTCTGTATGAGACATTCTGAGTAATAGAAGTCAATATTAATTTGAGTTATTTTATTAATTTACCAGCTAACCGTGCTACGCGTTGCTGTGGCATAAAATATTTTGGTTCTATTCATTTCTGTGAAATTAATTTAAAGAAGTATATGGGTTTTAAAAATATTGGTTATTGAAGTACTTGTTTTGTACAATGTTTTTAGTTTTACCATCTTCCGTGCGTATGAATAAGTTGTGTGGTTTTCCTACTCTAGAACACGACACATACAATTGGCCATGCGAAAAACATTCTGTTTCTAAATCTATTCCGCACATTTGCAATTACTGCCCTTAAGTATCGACATATATATAAGTATCGATATATCGAGAATCGACGTACTTATAAGTATCGATATATTGTTATATTTATAAGTATCGATATATCGATATATTATTATATAGACCTGTTGCTAGGTTGCGACTTTACATTGTTGACATTGCATTGTTGACACTGCATTGTTGTCTAAGGGGCTTCCTGACGCAAAAGCATGGTAAAAATGAGTTTTTTGCAGTTTTTTTTATCTTTGCATGTAATATAGATAAAAAAGAAAGGGGTCGTGGGAACGAAAGGAAGGTTTATAAAAAAAACTATGTAAATCGGTTGATTTTTTCGGAAATTTCACGCGTCCGAACAAACGGCCATAAAGCCATATATGTTTATATATTTATTTATTTATCTATATATTTATTTATTTATATATATATATATTTATCGATTTATCCACTTAATTTTTTAAATTTATATAAACTTGTTTTTCACAATCGAGTTTTCCATAAAGATTTTAGGAAATAACGCAAATTGTGGTCCTCTTGTATTATCCTAATTTGGCACAACTTTTGCGTAATTAAAACTATTTTTAACCTAAAAATCAAACAATTTCTCGGGGGAAACCCCCAGACACCACTTTTATGGGAACATCGGCGATTCTCTAACTTTACGTGCACCCTAATTACAACGACTGTGCACACCAATGCATAGAATTAATAATATTTCGCGTCGTTTACACATTGTAATAAAGGGGAGGTAAATGGGAAACCTAAACATACCCGTTGCTAGTTAAAAAAATTTCAAAATCAGCTGACCATTAATGTTACACGGCTAAGTACATACAGCATTAAAAAAATTAGTAGTTTCTTAAGCGTTTATATATTAATAATTCTTTGCACCTAAAATGAAGTCTTCATTAGTCAATCAGATGACATTTAAATGTTATAAATATTTCTAAATATTGGTTTCTATACATTTTAGACAAACATTTAGCTTACTGGTTGATGTTAAAACGATTCCGATAGAAACTGTCAGCCATTTGATATTACGGCAAAACATGAGATAATTTCACCTGATTTTCTGAAAACATTGTATTAATTACCTCTATACTAATTATTGTTAAATTGGTTATTAATAAGGACAAAGGAATTTTAAAATTGTAGAGATTATAAAGTGTCCAATTAAAATACCAAATATTCACGAAGAGATATGTTTAACTGGTAAATTGAATGCTTCATCTTTTACGCCATTTGGCTATACATCCGGTAAATTAGCGAGTTTATTTGACGGCTAAGATAAATTTCAAAGTTGTGTATACACCATAGGGTTAGCCGTAAGCAGTAGGATGAGTGAGTGAAGATATTTGGGTGGCTCTTAAGGGCGAAGTGATAGCCGATGAAGGTAATTGAGGTGAGTAAGGAGCAGCGCCGGAATGAAGAGGCGGGGGAAACGTGAGATACTCGAGAAAACCCCGCCGACCAGGTGCATCGTTCGGCACGATTCCCAAGTGCGAAAATCTGGAGTGATGAACTGCTAGGCATTAGCCCATTCAGGCACATGTTAATTTCCGAATTCACATGTTGCGATCACGTAATTTTTTAATATTTATTTTTTTTGGATATGACTTCTGCTTGTGCTTGTCACTTGTTTTGCAACCATGAACAACGTGATGCGTGATCGATTATGTTGGAATTAACCATTCGCGTTAAAGAGGCGTAGAAAATTCCACAAATCATTCCGGTTACTGGTACCTTGCTATGTACAGTAACTGACATAAGTGTCATTCATTCGCAACCTGTCCACAACCGGGAACACAGTGACAGAACGGGCTAAATGTTTCATTCAGATACACACAACTAATTCTAAGGTGCTAGACCATTAATGTTCTTTAGTTTGGAAATGTAATTGTAGCTATCAGAGCGCTCTGTGAACTATCGGCACTAACGAAAATATATATATATATGTGCTAGACGTTATTGGTAAAAGTTGTTCATGAGACTGTATAATATAATCCTGACAATGAATGATTTCTCCCGCACGATAGGAACTAATTTTGACGGTATTTCTGCACTGTACAGCCTAGATACTAAACATTTTCCCTGTGAAACGTCCCACCAAATCGGACATTTGACTTAGAGGACTGAATATTATAGGTTGTTCAGAGTTTATTAAGCACTATGAAAATAAACTTTTGAAAAAATTTGACTGCCTTACCTGCATATATTTTAAAGGTCCCACTGACTGACATACATTCAGGAAAGTTGGTGACGACGAAGAGAAAGTAGTTCTATATCTTAGCTTTGAATTAAAGTGTTGAGTAAACTTACGTAAATTCTTAAATTATGTATTAAAAAACGTGTTAACACGTTTGTAAAATATTTACTTTTGTTATAATTTCACAGTTTACACATGGGCGGCACATGAATAAAGCGATGAGGCCCATGGCAATGTTAATATTACATATCGCGGAAGAATACACAACGTGCATACGTGCATATCTTAAGCAGGGCTTTCGTAAGTGCTCAGTTTACCGAGGGGGCCACGGTGGCTGAGTGGTTAGCCTTCTCGCCTCCCATCAAGGCGAACCGGGTTCAAACCCCAGCCGGTTCACTCCCGGATTTTCCCATGTAAGGAATCGTGCCGGAGGATGCCGCTCGTCGTCGAGATTTCTCAGGGATCTCCCAGTCCCCCTTCATTCCGGCACTGCTCCGTTCTCACCTCGATCACCCTCATCGGCTCTCAAGACCTCGCGGTTAAGAGCCAACCTTATCTCTACGCTCACTCAATCAGTTTGCCGTGAACAACCTATGTACGGGAACAGGAAACTTTTACTGTGCAATCCACTGAGCTTTATTGCGAAATTATAGACTCGGGGCTGAAATTATCAAGTTAGTTCACCGTCGTGCATGTGGAGGATATAGGACCCTTGATGTGCATGACAGTGTCGCCCTTAACATTCCCTTCCTTCCATTCCTCAGACGCGAGAAATGTCCAGGCAGGTAACAAAAAAGAATTTTCATTAGTACATTTATTATACAGAGTGATTCTAAAATCATGGGACAAACATTGAGGGGCGGTAGAGCTCACTAAAACAAACAATTATTGTAAAGGAATATACGGGCGGAAGTGACGCGTTGAGGCACAAACACGTAAATAACAAAGGAAATGCAACACATTGTTTATTTACAACGTCGCCGCTAAATGCCTTTTTACAGCAATATTTATAATAATTGCTCAAAATTGCTACCACCGACAGTAATGCAAGCTTGGTAGCGTCGGTGGAGTGATTGGCGAACAGATTTAAATACGCCTGGTTTTCACGCACGCGTGCAGCTGTACAGGATAGTCAAGCGACGAGGTCTTCAATGGAATTAACTGGAGTCTCGTAAATGAGGGTTTTAAAATACCCCCATAGGAAAAAATCGAGACTCGGTACATCACTCGTTAAGTATGCTGCTAAGGAACATATATGTTTCCGTTAATGTATTATGTTTTTGCGTTTGTGCATCAACGCGTCACTTCCGCCCATATAATCCTTTACAATAATTGTTAGTTTTAGTGAGCTCTACCACCTCTCAATGTTTGACCCATGATTTTGGAATCACCCTGTGTCTACTGTATTTAATGAAATTTCTTTTGTCCCCGTAACTTCCATCTGTCGCACGGTGACTTTATAATGTTAAGTTTAATGCCAGGTAACGCCGGACACACCCATCTCCAGGCGTCCTCTTGGACTGACGCCCTAACGACAAACGTCGCCGCCTATAGTATTATATCGGCCTATATTGGGCGCTTTGTGCAGGTATCGGCGCCGTTGAACGGCCGGTGGACAGGATTTCTGCTGTTGCTTCTCGCAACGTATTTCGGCAACCACGGCTCGCGTCCTGGTTTCGGATTTTAATAATTGAAGGCGTGATCACGCAGGCCGCTCAGCTAAGGCCTCGTCACAGTTCACAACATCGTGCACGAGCGTGGAAGGCTTTGAGTTACTTACATTATTGCGGCGAGCACAATTAATTTTGACTTGCTGTAAGCGTTTTCGTGGCAAGAAAGCAATTCGGAATACAAACGCAAGCCGCCATAAAACGTAATAATTCCCCGAAGAACTGTACGATATAAGGACCTTTGACGGTTACTCTGACTTTCATAAAATATCGAGTTTAGTAGTTGCGCGTGTGTACGCAAATTCGTGTTTCTAAAGAGCGAGCGAGTGTTCGCTCTGCAGCGGTTGGCATATGCCGTCTGTCGGCGGGGAGTTGAGCGTTTAGCAAGGTAAAATAAATTATACTCACGGCCACTGCGATTTTGAATGAGCACACTCAATTAAATTTTGGAATTTTAACTTATTCCTAGTTTGCGCAAAGTAATTTATTTTGTAATTTTTCATTCC
Organism: Clitarchus hookeri; assembly: GCA_002778355.1. Lineage (NCBI taxonomy): Eukaryota > Metazoa > Arthropoda > Insecta > Phasmatodea > Phasmatidae > Clitarchus > Clitarchus hookeri. The sequence continues at coordinate 131,488 of NQII01004217.1, forward strand.
GACACTGAAAAATAAAGGTGAGCTATTTTTCTCTTTATTTAAACATTGGCCAACTCATAATTTCCCAGTCCCGCACTAGTTACGTTTTCCAATTCTCGCTGGGCCAGTTTAATTCATAAGTATTATACATCAAAACAGATCATCGATGAGGGCATAAAATAATTTTTTTTTGTTCTACATACTACATAAGGGATATTGAATTTACGAATGGATTACGATACGAAGCTAAGTTAACATTTTTTTTACGAACTTCAATATGAAAAGAACATTCACAACCTTTCATTTTAATACCGCACAACGAAGAATTTAACTCCAGCACTCCACATTTTTAGTCGCCTTACAGTACATTTTTTTAACACAAATCTTTCATTTTCCCAACTCATTAGATCAGGATCGTGATAACTCGGCATGCAAGTAGCAGCGGAAAAAGGGGGGGGGGGTGAATCACAGATATGATGGCCGCTCTGTGAATAACATGTCTACTTACAATAATACCGTATACATTAACATAGTGGGACTGAATGTCTAATACGTTTCTACAGGTTAACACCTTGAAGTCGGTATATCTTCACTGGCATTTAAAACAAGCAAGACGGGCGTCTATCTTAAGGGTTGTTCGCGGTCAACAGAGTAATTTTGAAAGCCATGCTTAAGATCTACTTGTATTTACATCGTGTATCCTTCCACCATATGTGAAATTAACATTACCGAGGGCCTCATCACTATATTCATGCGCCAGTAAAGAGAGACTATGTTAATATCAAGAAAGTAAAATTTTTTAATTTTTTTTAATTCTTACGCTTATACGCATTAGAAAAAAAAAAGCAGAAAGCAGAATAAATAATTTAAGGTAAACAAGGCAGATCGCATGTGCTCAGCTTTTGAGAGAGTCGGACAGTAAACGTTTGTTATTTCATGCGTACGCACAACAGTTTTCAGATTGTAAACTTAATTCAGTATCGCGGTATTTCCAGTAAAATGAAAAATAAGTTAATTTTTTCAACAAATTAAAAAATATAGTTATTAAACAAAAAACAATTACCTAAGTAACGTAGTCATAATGAAATATGTATCACCGGCCACCTTGAAAATGAAGTTGCTTTGATTCTCGCAATCATACAGCGTTTGCGTAAAACTACGGTATCAGCTTTCTTTGATAACCAAAGAGGTGCACAGTATTACAGTTTACTTTGCCGGCTGTTCGAATTAAGTTTACTGTAACGAATTTCTAAGTTGACGGCGCTCCAATATATCTCACACAGATAAATACGATTGATTGTTTGTAATGATACATGAGGAAGAAAGTTTGATTTAGAACACCGTGAACCCTTAAGACATATTAGCTGATAGCCAGCCAGCCGCCAACGCTGCCAGTTATATAATATCGGTTTTATTGAGGATCAATGTAACTGTAGTAAGTGGCAGCAGAAAGATATCAAGAGCTAGCGTGTATACGTTGGTGCATATAGGTAGGGCCAGTGACTTTTCGCGTAAAAATCGGAGCACGCAGTAGACTTCAATACTATATACACACCTCAGCTGTTGTCATACCTCCATTTTCTGCTGGTGCCGTGTCCGTCTTTGACCAAGCCACTCAGGACTAAGTAACTCCGACACTAAACCTTCGTGATTCGTACGAAAACGGTTAACACGGGCCAGAACATTTTTCAGCCAATCAAAGAAACTGGACGACCCTACAGTGCTTTGAACTGTATCTTGTCTCGAAATCTTTTTGCGAAATATCACTGGCCCTACATATAGGTGAATAATTTATACCTTGTTTTCCAATGTCTGTAAATAAGCATCTGCATCGCGGTGTCAATATGTTCAGGACAGCGATTTTTCGTACGAAGGTCTCTAGACAAGACATATTTTAAATTTCTGTAGGCACATTCATCCTTAACGATGGATATATACCGTATATAAAGTTTTAAAGGAATGTAATTGAAACACGGACTCTCAATATGAAAGGTACTGATAAAATGGTGGCCAGTCGGAAATGTGAACGATTTTTTCTCGCAAGTAGCAGTGAATGACGAGAAATAAAAACTAATGAAACGTCATCACGTTATTGAAATCTACCGTTTCTTCAAACTGTTCCATGAAAAATCTCTATATCAAAATGTGGAGTTCAGAATTATTGAGTGCTGGTGAATTTTCGCATTTTGTCGGTGACGAGATCATAATTTTTTTAACCACGCGTTAAAATACATGAAAACCTACCTTTCCACTTATAGTATATATTTATATATCTTCGATTTATGTGCGTGACACAAAAACGGACTTTGACACGCAACTGAACATTGAGCACCAAACTGAAAAAAATCAGTAAATTTTCTGGGCAATATTAACTAAATGTTCGTTTGTTTCACAAACATTTTTTGCAAACTAGTTGCCAAAAAATTTATTTTTATCCCAAAAAAATAAAATATTACATCTTTACTACAAACAGATTTATAAAATACAAAATCGTTTGTGTAGCTCCGTAATGAATTTGAAATCTCTCCAACATTTGTTTGTTAAAATTCAAATCTTGTTTCACACTTAAGATAGTGATATTTTGTAACATGTTTCCTAGTTTAATTGCAATGTTACACGATGAATTTGAGCAGCTACTTTTCATTGAAAATTTTATGTAAAAAAGATTTTAAAAAAAGTTCCGAACTCTACATATTGAGTATTTGAGAATTTTTTTTTTTTTTTACTATAAAACATTTTGAAGGTTAGGGAAAATTTTCGAAGCAGCGATTTCCTCGACCTTCTGCGGGCCTTTCGCTCCAAAGTTTTAAAAGCATCCGTGCTTTTGCTTCGCGCTGTCGCTAACACAGCAGTTTCTTCGCCGGTAACGCGTAAACCCTGCCTGCTCCTCGCGACGCGGTTATTAACCGCCAAAGTGCGCCCCCGCCAGTTCACCTCAATGCCCCCAAATTACCACTCAGTTCTGCGTTGAGGGGGGTGGGAGGTCAAGGGGAGGGCGAGTTTCTCTTATTGCTGCTTGACGACCCTCGCGGATCGCGCTGCGGCGCCGACGTCATTTCGAGAATCCGATAACGAGGGCCCTGGGGGAGTTTAATTGGAAAGTTTCCCAACCACCCCTAACTCACCCCCTACCACCCCAACCCTCCTTCAGAGAGAATTTTAAAAGCTTCCGAGAGGTGAACCGGGCTGTACGACATTTTGTTCCGGGCGATACTTTATAACGGGATTATAAAATTCACGACGTTGATAAATGGGCATTGCTTGACTTGAAGGGGCCGCGGTGGCTTAGCGGTTAGACTACTCCCCCCACCAAGGTGAACCGGGTTCGATTCCCTGGCCGGGTCACTACCAGATTTTCACAAGTGCCGTACGATGCCGCTGGTCGCCGGGCTTTCTCAGGCATATCTCCCGTTTCCCCCGCCCTTGCATTCCGGCGCTGCTACATTCTCACCTCATTTCACCCATATCGGCTCTTGACACCTCGTTGTTAAGAGCCGCACCAATATCTCCACTCGATTCAGCTCTGCTTCGTCAAGCACTCTGTGACACAGCGCTGATTAACTGGCTACTGTTTATCCTTCGTCGAATTTTAATCCGCACGCCTGTAATGTTCAATACTGCAACCGGCTTGTTCAAAGTGTAATGCAGCTAACCCGCCGTTCAAAGGGCAGGTTCGCCAAACTTTTTTTTTCTCGCATTAATTTATTATTTCTGGTGTTGTAAATTAGAAGTTGTTAGATACGTGCTGTACTTAAGATAGCAAATAACTTGTTTCGTAATCGCAATCAATAAGCCGTAGGCTTCGTGTCCGGTGATCAGTGATACGAACCAATCATTACGTAGCGCAGTGGTATGGTTCAGGGATCCGTCACCCACAAGGAAGAACATTGGGCGGGCACTGCGCCTCGCAGAGTACAGTACCGATCAAATACAAGCCTCCTGTGCAACAAGTTGACGATAATCTACAGTGGGCATGAAAGGGCTAAGAACTCAGGATTCCAGGGTGAATAGTTGCAGAGTTCCTTCGTAGCCAAACGTGAAGAATGTTTCGATGGACTCTTGCCACTGAAGATGTTGCGAATAAAGGAGTATTTTATATGTTAATGTATAGTTTATCCTATAATGTTCTAGTAAGTGACACAACAGACTCACTGAATTACCTTTCACACGTATCATTACAGTTTTTTTAATACACATTACTCATAAATTCCTGTATATATAGTAAATTCTTTTTTACGTACTGCATTTGTGTAAAGATTTTAACCCTCTAGTTTTAGCCTGTGAAAAAATGTATTTACAGACTTGTGTGACTTTCGTGATCTGAGATCATTAAATCGCTGTCCCACAGATGGATACGATTTGTTTAAATGTAATTTTGTTACAGACAAGGTTGCTAGCCACCCTCCACTAGTCTTACGTCGTGAAACTGGAACATTAACCAGAACCTTAAATCAAATTACCTTAATGAAAGACGACCCGAGAATATTAGTTATATTATATGCGTCCATGGGAAACGATAATAAATTAAAGTTCTGAAGCAAACACTTAATTTATCTATATTACATAACACAAAGTTGTGGTATACAATTTCGCAGAAAAAAGTCAGCCACTTTCCAAAGTTGGGCGAAAATAAAAAGTGTATGAAATTATTTATATTTATTCATAAATTCGCTGGGTGGCAACATGATCGGATTTAAGGAATAAAAACGGAACTCTTTAGCCATTGAAGACCGCACGGATTTTATGGCACTTAAGACCAGGTTAAAGTGTGCCGCCTATGTTTTCCACTACAGCAGTATCAGTCGCGTTGGCCACTGTATTTACACTTGATATCATGCTATTGGTCCTGGCTACACCGCACACGCTTACTGTACTCTACGAAGTTTATTACTGGCTGGCCTTCAGCCAGTTAAGTTGCGCTTTGACTGTTCACCAATTAATGTGTCGCGGCAGATATATAGTTAGAGGCAGTGATATTTCGCGAATATATTTCGAGAAAAGATACCGTCCAAAGCGCTGTAGGGACGTCCAGCTTCTTTGATTGACTAAAACACGCTCTGATCCGTGTTAACCGTTTGCGCACGAATCGCAAAAGTTCGGTGTCGGAGTTACTTAGTCCTGAGTGACTTGGTCAAAGACGGACACGGCCCCAGCCGCCAATGGAGGTACAACAACCGCTGAGGTGTGTATATAGTATTGAAGTCTACTGTGTGCTCAGCGAAAAGTCACTAGCTCTATTAATAGCCCATTATCGGTTACATCCTAATATTCGGAAGCCCTGATATAGTTCTACTTCCAGGATATTTCTCCACCTCATGTAACTAAGTATAGATTACGATACCATAAGGACAGCGCACCGGATTCGTGCGCACTCAATGTAATATTATTTTGCATAAGAACTATTTCTTACCAGGCGCTACCAACACAACTGTTTTCCTCCAAATTTTTTTTCACATCAATCATAAATTAATTATTATAATTTAATAATATAACATAAATTGTAATTAAATTTAACCAAAAACAAGGTACTTTCATGTTAAAACATGTATAAAACGGTTGTAATACGTTATATGTTTAGAAAACAACTTAACACATAATACATATGGTGTTTTTTTTTAAGATATAATTCAAAAGTGTGAAGAAACCGGAAATAGACTACATCTGGTACCACAATGCGTCGTGTTCATTTGAGAAATTATTAAAGATAATAGTTGTATTCTTAGGATCTGAATTGTTGACGGGATGCATGTTTTTTACTTAGATTCCAATAAGCATAAGAGTATAAATATAAATACAATTAACACGATGTCAATATGTTTAATTATTATTCCTTAACATCATATATTAAAAGAAGGGAATATAAACAAATGACTGTCCGTAGAGCGTACGGGCAGCGTGTAGAAACTTTAACATGGAACTTACGACAGAAAAAACCCGTGACGTGTCCAAAATGCCGGGGTCTGATCCCTCTTAATGTCGGTCTCGAAGCGTTAATTAACCATGAAGGAGTTACACGAGAGCGTCTGCGAGCTAGGCGAGCGCCACTGGAGATCTCTATTCATGGAGAAACCCTGGGAAGATGAGATGAGGGCGGGTTCGCCTAGTCGGATAAGGTCGCCTCAGCGACACCGCGGGCTTGCCCCCTCCGAGAGGGTTGTAATTGCGTGACGTGCGCCGCACCTCCGCGTGAATTACTTACGAGATGCTCGCTCCGGGGCCGCGAGGTCGCGGGCTGCTTTCGCGCCCAGCCGCCAGGGGCGCTGGTGCAACCCCCGCCAAGGTGGGGACGGCGGGCCATCCGCCGAGCGCTTTTGTAACACCCTGCTAAACCCCTCACACACCCACTTTAATTTACGGGTTCACGTGCCGCAAACAAACAATTTTTTAATGATGCGTTCTGCAATTAAGTCTCGACGCAACGTTTGTTTCGTCGTCACAGCCACAGAGACAGTAACACCGACCAATCATGACCTAGTCCGGTAAGACTGTTTGCGAATCATTTACCCGCACTCCCCGGACGGTTCACTCCGGATTCTCGCGAACGGGGATCGTGCCGGACGATGCCGCTGGTCGGTGGGTTTTCTCGGGGGTCTACAGTTTCCACCACGTCCTCTCACTCCGGCGCTGCTGCATGCTCACCTCACCTCGCGCGTCGTCGGCTGTCGAGACCTCGTTGTTAAGAGTCGCCCAAATCTCTTCACTCTTCACTCGCACGTTTGTCCACCGGTAAGATCACTTAGTCACGAAGCTTCGCAGTGTGCAATACGGATACAAAAATTACCTACACATGAGTAACGTACACAATTGTGTACGCCGGGTCTGAATGGGTAGAGGCCCTGCTTAAGACGTAACAGCACGCACGTTGTGTATTATTCCACCAAATGCGAAATTAATATTTCCGCGGACTTCATCAATAATTTATTCATGCAGTGGTAAATTGAAACTGAAATAATTAGAAATAAATGTTTTACAAATCCGCTCGGTATCACTCTGGCAACATGATTAAAAAAAGGCAGACAACCGATTAAAAATTTTCAGTATCGACAAGTGTTTATCTGACAGGTTTTATTCGACGTTAAGCCATAGAACCACTTTCTCTCCGGCGTTACCAACTATACTCGGTGCATGACAGCCAGTGTGTCCGTTAAAATATACGTAGGTAGGGGAAGTGGCATTTTCGAAGGTTCGTTTTATAAGTGCTCGACTAACCGTGAATGGCCTTTCACAACCCCCTCGTAACGTACGTAAGTTTTCTGTTTGCAGATTTTCACACAAAACGTAACTTTACAAAGCGAGATTGTCATTTTTTGTGTTTTGTTTTTGTACGCATTGTGAAATAAACCATATTATTATTTTGAAATAGTTGCCAAAATAAACAGGATTTCGTGTATTATTGACTTCACCTTAATAGATTTAGTTGAAAGAATAATAGATGCATCATTAAATTCAGATATTCTAATTGGCAGTAAGTTCAGTCATACGTACGTAGAAATTGAAAGATGAACCACAGTGCTTCTCTTTCCTACGCACGTACGTACGCTAAGTGTGAATATGAATGGGTGCATGCTATAAATGCAGTGTTCAGCATTTATTCATACGTACTTACGCTACTTTGGGGTTGTGAATCTATCTTAACCGTAGCGTTAAGGTACGGGGAACAGCAATCATACTAGATGCGCAAAGCCATTCTCCTTGTCCCAATTGTGAACAGATGTTCTGCCAATACGGCTATCATAAAACCACGTGGTAGGATTTCACGATAGAACCGTTCTTATGTAAGCAGGTGCTTCTGTAAACTGGTGCTTATGTAAACAGATGCTTATGTAAACAGGTGCTTATGTAAACAGGTGCTTTGAGATGTTTGTAAACTACCTCTAACCAATTTCCAATACAATTAAATTTCAATCAAATTCTTAAATTATTTTATTCATAAAGCAGGGTTTTTCTTTTGAAAATTAAGCTATAAACGAACACATTCTCTGATGTAGGCCACGTGGCATTAACAGTTTTATTGTTAAAATTCCTTAAAATCAGTTAATTTGAACTGCATCTTCTGTTGAAACCGCTCCACTTCAACCAGTTAAATTCTACTGTTCAATTAAGTTGCTAGTATTCACTTATTAAACATTTATTTCTACTGTTTCCTAGTGAATTGCACTGGCCGGGCAGTGAAACCTGAGAATAATCCACTGCTTCGCCAAGAAATAACAGCTAGTTAACAAAGATTCCGTTAATTTTTTTTTAACAGACTTTAATCACTGATTCGGATTTAGAATCTAGGCCAATTTTTGGTAGATGAGTAGATGACGAAAATCCGCCTGCCTCATTTTTAGTCAACGGGATCAGATCTGGTTTATTCCGGTAAACTTATTTTTGCCCAGAGAATAAATATAAGGTAGACTGATTTTCGTCTTCCACTCACTAATCCGAGAATTTAAATAATAATGTTTAGTTTCAGGTATTTCAACAATGTTTGGTACAACTTGATTTTACAACAAACGCATGCTTTTACAAAAATAAAAATAAAAAAACATTTTGCGTAACATGGTGTTTGGATTACAACTTAGTTAACTTATAGGTTGTGTTACCAGTATAGAAAAGATCTTAATTAAAAAACCATTAATTGACCTTATGCGATGCCAAGCGAAGTTGACTGTTCAGTGAAACAAAATCTGTTCTGTGTTGGGACACAGATCTACCTAATACGCACCTGACATAGGCACTAAAACTAAAGTGAATATGGTTTAGAGTTCTACACGTACACTAAAGCATTTTCTAATGTTATGTTCAATATAACGATATCAAGGCAGTAACATAATNAACCATTAATTGACCTTATGCGATGCCAAGCGAAGTTGACTGTTCAGTGAAACAAAATCTGTTCTGTGTTGGGACACAGATCAACTTTATGCGCAGCTGACATAGGCACTAAAACTAAAGTGAATATGCTTTAGAGTTCTACACGTACACTAAAGCATTTTCTAATGTTATGTTCAATATAACGATATCAAGGCAGTAACATAATNTTTAGAGTTCTACACGTACACTAAAGCATTTTCTAATGTTATGTTCAATATAACGATATCAAGGCAGTAACATAATGTTAATATTGCATTTGTAAATGAGCGTGCATTTAGAAAATATTTTTTTTTACTAGTTGACTGCAAACTTTGATATACTAAGTAGACACGTTGGTAATCATATTTATTTAACGATCCTATTGGGTTTAATTTGAAAGAGCCTCTGCTATGAAAATTTCTTCGTTCTGTAAAAACATTACGATATATCCAGGTCAACATCAAATAATTATTTATGGATGAAGCGAGTTACCCTATTAATAATAAGATATGCTTATTTCAACCTATCTCAAACAGCGNAAATAATTATTTATGGATGAAGCGAGTTACCCTATTAATAATAAGATATGCTTATTTCAACCTATCTCAAACAGCACATTGAAGAAATACTATTGAAATGAGAAAATGGGTTTCAATTTTCACCATTTCCAATAGGCTGTGTGTCCGGTAAAAGGAGCAAAAGTGATGGTTAAAATTTGGTCAAACGAAGCATAATAAAATTTCAAATGACGTTATCATATACACAGTTATGCTAGCCATAAGTTCAAGCAATATTTTTTGACGCGTCTATTGGAAAATTTCGCCGTTTACTGTCGGGACTCAGAAACTGGTTGCAGTGTCACCATCTGAAGTCTACCCAGAATTCCCTCTTCGGGGACGGCGAAAACTATCTCCAGCGGCGAGCTTGTTTATTTTACTTCCAGAACCACGATTAACTCATGAGAAAAGTTTGATGCATTGCGCAAAAATTTACGAGAGCTTTAGAATTTTAATTCGATTCGCTGAGCGGGTAATGTATTTTAACTACTTTGCTGCGAAAATATCAAATATTTTTAAAACTTAATTTGCTGCCAAGTCACGATACAGGGTTTTCTACTTAATTATGCAAATTAACTATGAAGTACGAAACAGAGCGGGGCAACATTTTAATATTTAATTTTTAAAAAATATCTCGTTATGTTTTTGTTGTAACTTCTGCTCTTGCGTGCGTGCAGTGCGTTAAAAAGTGTTTCTACATAAATAAATATAACAGATTTTTGTTACATTTTCCATGATAAAACACCTTTAAAAAAAAGAGAAAACAAGTAATGGAAGGACATCTGTGTTTTCCGGTTCCAGGGTAGCAGCAGTTAACATATGCGCATAGATCAGAATATTATGTTAGTTTATTGCAATTACAGTTGCTGCTGTAACTTTTTATATAGTGATGAAGTTTCGTACATAAAATATTGTCTGTGCTGTAGCAGGGTAGGTAGGTAGGGTTTAACGTCTCGTCGACAGCGAGGGCATTAGAGGAGGACTTTAGTAGAGGGTTTACATTGAGCTATAGAGGCTACGCGCGTAATTGCACCATATAATATATAATAATGACGCGTGCCATATCAACGTAGAAGCTCAGCTGTCACAACGCACGCCATACCCCCCCCCCCCCCGCAAGGGCCCTCCCAGTAGCCACCTGCCTCAAAGACACGTGACAGCAATCAACGCCTACGACGAAGGCAAGCCAGATCCAGGGAGCAAGTTACACGTGCTAAGGTTGCCTCGGACCCCCACCACCCCCTAGCAACCCCATGAAACTTGGATACGCCAAAGAAAGGACGAGATATTCTGGCGATTTCCGCCCACGAGAGAATTCAAACACATGCTGAAGGGGTATATACACCAGAGAAAAGGCTGACAAAGCTTGGAAATTGGGCCACGAGTCTCTACCCTCCCCTAGCTATGCGCAGAGACACGCACCACGAATAAAATGCCGATGTAAGCAAAAGTTACACTAATGCGACGCTAGTTAGACGCAGGAGAAGAGCTGACAGCGTTTTGGCAGGGGCCACTGGCCCTCACCATACCCTCCCCTCCCCTCCCCCTAACAAGGGAAGACACATGTAGGTTCTAAGGGGGGATAGAAATAGTTTAAAAGCCAAGTTGTGTGACAAGGGGGGATCAGTTGACTCAGAAGTGCGCGAGAGCAAGTCGGATCGGGAGTACCGGAAGAAGCGAGTCGTGGAGGCAGCCGTCGAGAAGCGAACCCGGACCCGCAGTCGTGGAGAGAAGTCAACACAACCAGGGCCTTTTCCAAGGCCGCCCGAAGCCCCAGATCTCAGCCTGTCGACAACAGACCAGAACCACAAGGCTAGATAAGCATCAAGTCGTCGTCCAAAGAAACCCCTCCGACGCCTAGCGCCACCNGTCCAAAGAAACCCCTCCGACGCCTAGCGCCACCCCCCAAGACGCCGACTACAGTTAGCACGAGTACGTTAATTAGGGTACCACCTCGGAATTGTTTCTGTAAAGTTTAATCTTGTGACAATATATTCGACCAGTAAATTGAAACACCGAATGGCTACTTTAATGTTACTCTGCTACCCCCCAAACCTTCAAGGCACCCTACAGTCTGTACCTGGTAACGTTAACTGAGATCCTATGACCCGCAGGTGGGGAATAGCGTCAATAATATAGAAGCGACACGATGGCACGTATCCCCCAATCTAGCAAAGTGGTCCCACTAGCCAGCAACGCGCACCAATAAAAAAGTTTTGTTGAATAAAACAAAGTTTGATCGGAGCAACGAAATTAATTGTCAGCATATGGGCGATGAACTATGTTGCTGTTGAAACCGGATTATTTTGTTTTTAGTATTTCGTCGCCCCAAACGAAGATTACGTTAACGTAACTGACGATTTGTTTGGGTCTACGTACATTAAACAGTTAGAGCTTATATAAGAAAGAAATTGGAAGCTCGGTCGAGATTCGAAACCAAACAGTCTCCAATCGTACGCTACGCCTTAGCAACGTCAGCTAAAGAGACTATTGATATAATCAGAACATTGGACACTGTACGCTTAGAAATATTTTAAGTTCTACAGCTATACTTGTTAGTTTCCTGTTGAACTTACTTTATTAGGGTATTTCTGCCATAATTAAGCATCAATAAATTCACTAGCAAACACTGTTATTATCCTAATTTTCAGCAAAAATAAAACGCTATCAACTCTGGAGCAGTATTTTCAAACGAACGCAATCGTGTGAATGGTCGAACAAACATGTGCAGTTAGTCTAACTTATTTTGGCCCAACATACAGGTTTTGTTTACTCAATTGTGTACTTTGTTAGATGGACAAAATTAATTTTTGTCGCTTTTCATGTCTTGTTTACTTGACAAAATATTTTGTTGGCCCTTTAAAAACAAACATTTAGCTGGCTGTTCACACTCAGTGTGGCAGAGCATATTTAGCCAATTTGCACCTAGATACTTACTTGACAAACGCCAGCCTGACCAACACAGAACCTCGCACTGCACGCAGTAGCCAATCAGACACGAGGTCGGTTTCCACAGCCTCGAGTAGCCAATCAGAGAATGGGTCCTCCCACGTCTAAGGAAACACCTGGCCATTCCCCTTCTACTTAGAAATTCTATGGTTGTACTATATATGCTTGCAATATTTAATACAGCAACTTTAAACCGTCTGATTTCTGTCCCTAATTTAAAACTCTGGGTCGTTTAGAAGCGCCAAATTTTGTACTTTAAATAATAACTTTACATGTTGGAAAAACAAGGATTATGGATGTTTTCATAAATATGTTACAATGAGCCGTAATAATACGAAGTAAATAGTGGTGGTTTTTTTTTAGATAATTTAACAATATTAATTTGGAAGCGCTTTATGCTTTTGCCACATATTTTATTGCAACAGAGAATATCTATAATAAAACATTATATTTTCCGCATTGAAACTTGACACACACTGCTCGTGTGTAGGTACGTACGATAGACCATATTCCACAGAATTCTGTGGTAAAAATGATATCATCGGTTACGTATACAATTCCAATATGTTTATGTACATCGGGCTTAAGTGAAAACTAATATATTGGTTACTGGGAAATATGAAAATTAATTTACGCTCTCACAGCAAAGGGCAGAAATATCAAAAATATCTATAAAAAATATTTTATAAAAATTTTTATTATTAAATCCTTCTAAATTTCATAATTATAGCTAACCAACAAGTCTTTTCTGGACAGCTTTTTAGGAATAAAACTGTATTTTAATTCCCGTTTTTATTTTCGCTNTAGCTAACCAACAAGTCTTTTCTGGACAGCTTTTTAGGAATAAAACTGTATTTTAATTCCCGTTTTTATTTTCGCAAATTACTTTTTTTTATGGAAAAGTGGAGACATTTGTAAACTCTTCGAAATTTACTTTCCAAATAAAACGGCTTTCTAAAAGCTAATAATTTCTTTTGTTTGTTATCATTTACTTTGTAGGAGGAAGAAAATAACTTCTTCAAATATTGAANCTAAAAGCTAATAATTTCTTTTGTTTGTTATCATTTACTTTGTAGGAGGAAGAAAATAACTTCTTCAAATATTGAATAACTTTTCAAATTTTGCGTGTTTTCCTCAATATCATTACATGCTTAACACTCGAGTTGTTGAAATGAACTTATTCTTATATATTACTGCAAGCAATAATAAAAAAAAATCATAGTCAAATTACTAAATAGAAGAAACATACGGAAAAACTATTAGAGTAAAACAAAATGTGGCCACAANAAAAAATCATAGTCAAATTACTAAATAGAAGAAACATACGGAAAAACTATTAGAGTAAAACAAAATGTGGCCACAAACTGTTAAACATGAACCCGCACTTTTGTTGCATTACAATATATCAATGAAGACTACCTATCTAAAAATGAATTATGAAATTTCTTTTTCTGTTAACGATGTTTAAATATTAACAGATTAATNATGAAGACTACCTATCTAAAAATGAATTATGAAATTTCTTTTTCTGTTAACGATGTTTAAATATTAACAGATTAATTTTATCATAAGCCTATAATGGGGCTTGTTGTAAGGATTTAACATCGACAAATAATTTTGGAGACGTAAACTCATGTTTCAAGAAATAGTTTGTAAAATCATTAAAAATTATTTTGTAAATTTTAAGTTTCTTGAAATTAAATTAAGGCACTTTTTTTGACAGAATATTTTTCATTGAAGATTTTCTAGTTTAGGGAAAGATCGGAGATATTTAAATAACTGAAGACGTTCGCAGAATCCATTTTGATTAACCTGAAGAGTCGTAAATATTGCGCCGAAGCACAAATAGTTGTGGACAAAACTAAGTTAAACTGTATATTTTGATCCAAAATTTATATAAATTACTAGCACCATATTGATTCATATAAAATCGTTCATCACCAAAACTCTGAAGATCCAAAAATAATCATACAATAATTAAATAATTGTAACACAATAAATAACAAACATAAAAATATTCTTCTCACTCACAATTGACGTTATCAAACATACGTTAAATAGTTCAATACAAAAATAGCCAATATTTTTAAATAGTTCAAATTCCAAAAAGGAGACTAGAGAATATTAAGGGTGCGTTTAACCAAAGGAGGGCAGCCTAAAAAGCTTAGTAAAGCCTCCTTTATTAAAAATACATATTAAAAAACTATAAAAAAATTTACTTTTAAATAGAACATCGATGGAGGCACTCCAAAGACCCATCAAAGCGCCAATCTTAAAAAAAAAAAAAAAAAGAGAAGCACGTTTAAAAGGTTATTTATTTACGTCCAACGCGTGAGTTGTGGACACGTAGCAAAAAACTATTAAACTTTAAGGTAAACTTGGGCAGCAGACAACACTAAACACTACACGTTAAAACAAACTGAAGCACGCAGCAAAGCTNTTTAAGGTAAACTTGGGCAGCAGACAACACTAAACACTACACGTTAAAACAAACTGAAGCACGCAGCAAAGCTAGTATTTAGTTGAACCAAAACCAAATTTAGGCAGGTGACCAAAATTACTATTTAGAAAAAGACTTACTCTTTGCGTACCCAACACTACACAAAGTAGCACCACGAAATTATTATAAACACCTAAACAGACCCAAAGGTCAAAGCTGCGTCCACAACTCACCGTTTCACATTCCTCCTGCATTGCGGCTGCACACGCAACGAAACAAGTTAAAAGTGCCTCACATACACCCGCGTCCCAAGGACGGGTACCACTTTACCAAAAAAAAAATGTCGACGCGCAAGGAGGGGAAAATAAGGGATTGTTAATCAGAAGGGGGCGGACGCGGGGGGGAGCCGAGCCGAGCATAGAGAAAGCCACCTCGGAGAGTCCACCACATAGAGAAATACCAAAGACGTAAGACGCGATGGCGCATGCATCGCAACATGACATGTCATCTATGAGTTTTTCCAGCAATTAATATATTTGAAGTACATGGTAAACATTAAGTGCATGCAGGAAGACAGGAAACAGTGTTAAATAACAGCATCCATGATGAAGAATTAAATTATACCTACACAAATGCGTATTGCAGCACAAGTCCAATTAAATAAAACAACTTCACAAACATTCGTTGTCTGATAAAATAAAATGAGGACTAGAAGCCAGAAACTACGTTTGCCTTAGATATTTTTTTCTCCAAAGACAAAAGTTTTTTCCTTCCAGTGAATTTATCTGTAACAACCATTAATTTCGCAGTATCCTTTACTTTCCAAACGACATGACCTATTTTGTTGGCAAACGAACTGTTAAACCTTGCGTTATATATTATTGGAGTTATAGAGAAGCTGTGTAATTTTGAAAATCCAAGCTGTGGAATTAAATACGGCTTCAAAATGTAAAGGTAAGTTCTCTATATGGCTTCCTTGGTATTTAATTACACTGTTTATCTGGTTGAGTAAATTGTTCTCCTAGCTTTAAATGTAGTACGAGGGTGAAGACGGAATTGCTTTTAGTATCCTCTTCGTAGATATACA